>VBSM01002959.1:14761629-14817493 GCA_008086735.1 Cheirogaleus medius | reverse complement strand
GGCTCAAGCGATCCTCCTGCCTCAGCCTCCCAGGTAGCGGGGACTACAGGCATGCTCCACTGCACCTGGCTAATTTTTTCTCTTTTTTTAGTTGTTTGGCTAATTTCTTTCTATTTATAGTAAAGATGGGGTCTCGCTCTTGCTCATCTCGAACTCCTGAGCTCAAGCGATCCTCCCTCCTCGGCCTCTCAGAGTGCTGGGATTACAGGTGTGAGCCACCACGCCCGACCTCTCAGCAGGTCCTTGCTACCCCTGAGTGTTTGCCTGTGCTGGGAAGGCGCTGGGGCAAGAGCAAGAGGAGGGACCCACCCTGCCTTCCCTGCCCTCAGGAAGCTGCTCAGGTTGGGTGGAGGGTGCAAGAGCCCCTTAGGAAGTGGGTACCCTTCAGATAAAGATGAACCCTGGGTGCCACCAGCTGTTTACATGAAGGGCGGACCCAGGTCTGGAAGTGGCAAGTTCGGGGTGGCCCATTCCTGCTCATATAAGGAGGGGTTGTGCCACAATGGGCCACCTCAAGAGGTGATGAGATCCCTTTTGCTGGGGTTCTGCAAGCAGAGTTCTTCAGACATTGTTGGCATCTGCAAAGGGGGTCCTGCCCTGAGAGATATCAACCAAATAACCTTCTAGGACCCCTCCCCACCCTGAGTTTCAAATCCCTCGTTGGGCACTGCAGGGAGAAAGCACTGATGCTGGAGGGGCCAGGCCAAGGTTGCAAATCCAAGGGCCTGACTCCCCTGCTTCGGTCCCTTCGGTTCCCACCTTGCTGGAGGAGAAGGATGATAAAGGAGTGGAGGAATTACTAGGACTAAAGCTCAGTTTCTCATTTTGGTAGACTCTGTTTATACTGTGCCTCCCAAGCCCCTTTGTACACATTATCCCGAATAATCAATTGGCCAGATTATTGCAATAGACAAACCTGGGCACCTACCATAGGCCAGGCTCTGGATCGTAGGAATGCAAACATTTGTTTAAAATGTGGTCTTATCCCCAAGAACTCTGGAGCAACTAGGCCAAAATATTAATCACATTTGCAAAGCACTTTGTTGTTTTCAGAGAGTTTCCACAGACACTATCTCATGGGATCCTCATAACAGCCCTCTGAGGTAGGGACTACTATCCCCATTTTACAGAAGAAGAAACTGAGGCTCAGAGAGGTAAAGTAACTTGCTGAAGGCAGCACAGCTAGGCAGTAGCAGAGCAGGGATCTGAAACCAGATCTGCCCCATTCCAAAGCCCTTGAATTCCTGGGGGTGGCAGGGGTGGGCCATGGCTCCCATAGGACTTGACGTCTGTCCCTCTGCTTCTCCACCCCCCGGCAGGGCTCCTGGTGCAGCAGATCATCTTCTTCCTGGGGACCACAGCTCTCGCCTTCCTAGTGTTCGTGCCTGTTCTCCACGGCAGGAACCTCTTGCTTCTACGATTCCTGGAGTCCTCGTGGTGAGTGAGGCAAGGAGGGCTCTGGGGCCCCTTCCCAGTGGGCTGCTAACAGAGACCACCTCCCCACCCCACCTGCAGGCCCTTCTGGCTGACTTTGGCCCTGGCTGTGACCCTGCAGAACGTGATAGCCCACTGGCTCTTCCTGAAGACTCATCACGGACGTCCAGAGCTGACCAACCGGTGAGGTGGCCCCTGAGCTTGTGGCTCCCTCGGACCCTCAGCCTCCTCTCCTTCCGTGTCTCTCTTTCTGTGCCCTTCTTTCTCCATTACCATCTCTCTTCTTTGTCTATCAGGGATCCCAGAAGACCATAGAAAGCTTGCCTTACCTACAGAGAAAAGGGACAGTGGCCCAGCCTACTCCAAATACCTCTCTATATACCTGTCATGGGGCCAGAAATACCCCATGAGCCTTTCTTGCTTTGGGAATCGGCGCTGCTCTCCCCGGATCCTCAGTCCCCTCCAAACCACGTGCCTCTTTCCTTTGGGGGAGGGAGGGTCCCTGACAGATGGCAAGGCTCTGGGAGAACCTTGACCCGAGAGAGACTTGGAGTTAGTGGACAGGGGACCCGAGGAGGGAGGTGGGAGATACCTGGCTCACAAAAAGTGGACAAGTCCCGGCCAGCACAGGGTGGGGGGCACAGAAGGCACACCTGGTAAACAGTAGGCACTCAGTAAATGCACAGCAGCTCTGGGCATCTGGGTCTGACCCTGACCCTAGGGAGGGAGATTGGGGTGGGGGGCCCGTTCAGCCTTTCTTCTGTCTCCACCCCAGGCGAGCACTCTACGCAACCACCTTTCTTCTCTTCCCCCTCAATGTGCTGGTGGGCGCCGTGGTGGCCGCCTGGCGAGTGTTCCTCTCTGCCCTCTACAACGCTGTCCACCTCGGCCAGATAGACCTCAGCCTGCTGCCCCCGAGAGCTGCCACTTTTGACCCTGGTAAGGTCCCTGAGCAGGGCTGGGGGCTGAGGGGTTGCTCAGGCTACCCTAGCAGTGAGGGAGGGGTCTGCCCTGCCCTGTCCATGTGCTGATTAGTTCACGAAGTGTCTGTGACACGTGCCACCCGTGCACCGCTGCACTGTGCTTCGTGCGGCTCTGCAGTGCGCGCACCAGGCGCGGTGTGTGCTAGCAGGCCCCGTGCGCCCGTGTGCGGTGTGTGCTGCCTGCCCGGCGCGTCTGCGTGCTTGGCTGCAGGGGGTGCCTGCACACTCCCCGTGTGTGTGTTAGGGGGTGTCTGGGTGCCCCTGGTCTGCTGGGGGCCTCTGTCCTCAGCGCCGCCATCCCTCACCGCAACCCAGGCTACCACACATACCGCAACTTCTTGAAGATTGAAGTCAGCCAGTCGCATCCAGCCGTGACGGCCTTCTGCACTCTGCTCCTGCGAGCACGGAGCCCCCGGCTCTGGCCCCCGCCAGCCCTCCAGGACAGCCTCAGGCCAGGGGAGGAAGAAGGTGTGCCCCCTTCTGCAGATGCGGGGAACTGAGCCTACCCAACTTCTCCCAGGAAGGAGGCATGCACCCCCACCCAGAGTGAGCGCCAGGAACATTCTCACTGCCTCTCTCCCTTGGCGGCCTGTGGTCACCCCTCCCAGTCTGGTCTCTGGGTAATGTTTTCCACGGCAGGGGCACACCCCACATGTGTGTGCACAGAGTGAAATGGCTGCCTTGCTAAGGGACTCTGGCTTGCCCACCGCCACCCCAGGCCAGCCCCGCAACCCTCACCTCCCCCTGCGGGGAGTATGACCTCCTCCTCCTCTGCTGTCTGGAAAGTGTGTAGTAAGGAGGGGACACTCAGCCAGCTCCAGGCCAGCTTCCAGTCCCCACCATAGACCTCATCGCTCCCTCTTCTGTCTGCCACCTGCAGGGTGACATGCCAAGCCTTTACAAACAGCCCTCTGTACCCCACAGAGGAGTCTCCCCACTTCCCACTCTGAGCTGGCACCTGGAATCCCAGGCTAGCCACCCTCACTATGCACGGGATTTTCAGACGCTCTGCTCAGGGCTGGGGGCTGGGGAGGCTTGGCTGAGTGTTTGTTGAGTGACCCACAGAAGGTCTTTT
Source organism: Cheirogaleus medius (assembly GCA_008086735.1). Lineage (NCBI taxonomy): Eukaryota > Metazoa > Chordata > Mammalia > Primates > Cheirogaleidae > Cheirogaleus > Cheirogaleus medius. The sequence continues at coordinate 14,814,001 of VBSM01002959.1, read as the reverse complement.
CCTCTCAGGGTTGCAGCTGCTGCAGACAAAGGACCCCATAGCCAAGGGAGCAGGGCCCAGGGCCAGCTGCGGCAGGGCCCGCTGGAGCCTGGCCTACACTCTGCTGCACAACCCAGCCCTGCAGGCCTGCCGGAAGACAGCCCGGCCAGGCGCCCAGGCCAATGGCACCCCGCCCTGAGGGCAGGGGAGCCCAACCCACCTTTCCTTCTGTGCTGTGGCATGTTCCTGCCCACCACCCCACTCCCTCCCTGGCTCTCCCAGCACCACCCCAGCCACAGCAGCCAGCCCTCCACGGAGCACAGCCCTGCCGCAGGTCCCCTGGGATTGCGGCGGTCGGGTGGACGTCCGTCTACTCTGTGCGCCTCAGGGGGCCTCTGCTCTGCCCCCTTGCCCGTGGGAGAGCCAGCCGGAGCCCAGGAGAAAGCAACGGGTGCCTTAGGCCCTTGGGGCAGGAGCCCGTGGAGCTGAGGCGGCCACATCCAGGCCCCTGCCCATCCTGGCTCTGCCGCCAGCCTCACAGAGCCTCCCTGAAGCCTTCTCTGGATTGGACAGGGTTGGTGATTCAGGGCACGGCCATCTTGCATTCTGGCTCAGCCCCACCTCAGCCTTGGCCTTCATGCCTCAGAGCCAGCCACGGCGCTTCCTCTGTCCCCGAGCTCCCCGTCTTCTCTGGATGTGGCTGGAAGGCTCCTGGGCCTCTGGCCCACAAGGCAGCCCAAGCCACGACTCAGGCCAGGCCCCACACCGAGCTGCCCACACTTGAGAGCCAGATATTTTTGTAGTTTTTGTGCCTGTAGCTATTATGAAAGAGGTTAGTGTGCTCCTTGTAATAAACTTGTTCCCGAGAAACTGTCCTCCTTCTAGGGGAGGGGTACGCAGGGGAACCGCACCACACAGTCAGCAAGCCAACACTGTGCAGTCGTGGGCCTGGGTAGCTTGGGGTATTCGGGTCACATGTTGGGCTGGGCACAGGGTTGAGGGCAGAGAACCCACAGCTGCATCCCTCTGGGTGGAGAAGAGACTGAGGGTCCTATGATGCCACCCTGAGCAGTGTGGATGTCACTTAGGACTCATTCTGGGTCTCAAAGGATGGGCAGGATTTGGGGAGGTAGACAAGGGTGTGCCAGGCAGGGGGCGGTGTGGGCTGTCCTAATGGGAGCAGACCGAGGGTGCAGAGGAGAAGAGGAAGCTGAGACAGATGGAGTCCCTTCCCCTGCTGGGGGCTTGGTAGAGGGGGATGCACTAATGAGAAAGATGCCCTGGGTGTGAGGTCCACCTAGGGGCTGGGGGCTACAGAGGGTGGGAAGATGTGGCCACCCCACAGTGGGGTCAACAGGGCCTTGAGAAACATCTGCACGATCAGTGGAGCCCAACAACCCCCTGCCCTACACCCAGGTTCCTGCGTCACTAAGCCTTAAACACCTGTGGGGCCAGCACAGGGCCAGGGACCTCAAACCCATGTTTGAGGCTGCCCTGAGGAGGCCAAAGAGGGCAAGCTCCAATCCCTCTGCAGCCTGCTGGAAAATTGTCTTCCTGGCCCTGTGTCAGCGACTGACAGGGTCACAGGGGAGAACCCAGACTCGGTCTCTGCCTTGACAAGGAAACAGAGTCACAGTAGAGTATGATCAAACTGGGTCACTGGGCCCCAGGACTGTGTGCACAGAGGAGGGGACCTGGTCCACACTGGGGGTGGGGGAACATCCAGGAAGACTTTCTGGAGGGGGTGGTGCCTGAGCCAAGTCTCAAAGACTAATTTAGCCAAATGAAGAACAGGGGAGGGGTGCCCAGGTCAAGGAACAGTGTAAGCACAGGCACAGTGATGACATGCCACGGAGCATTATGGGAACAATTAATTAGCAGTTCCAAGAAGAAGCAGAGACGGGGCTGAGCAACACGGAACGGCCAGCCAGAGGGCTGTGAACGGTGGCTGGGAATTCGGCTTTGCCTGGAGCGTGTCAGGGCCACGGAAGACTTTACACGGGGCGGGGACAGTTCACCCAGCACAGCTGTTCCCCCTGCTGCCCTGACCGGGTCTTAGGTCCAGGTCTTGCTCCAAGAACCGATCCCTGTGAATAGCGCCAGGGGTGTCAGGGACCCAGTTTAGGCCAGGATTATCGAGCCTTAGATAATCAGAGTTGATTGGACCCTTAAGCAGTACCCTGTCCTACCACATCATTTGACTTCTGAGGCAACTGAAGCCCAGAGATGGACAGTGACTTACCCACGGTGGCACAGCACATGGGATTCGGCTCTATCCTGCTGCTTTTCCACCAGATGTGGAGTCTTTCTTGACACTCACTGCTGATGACATCAGCTCGGCCGGAGCTGCTAGCCGGTGAGGGGCAGGGGGAGGGGAGGCGCTGTATGTGAACGGGGGAGGGACTGGCCAGCCGCCAGGGCTCCCAGCTGCTACCCCAGACTCCTTGGCCTCCTGCTTCCACTTTGCTGAGCTCAGCAGTTCCGGGGGCTCTGGGTCATCGTCCCTGTGTGCAACTCCCTCAATCTCAAAAGGGGCAGGATGGAGGAAGTAGAGAGACACATCTCTGACCCGCACAGATCTGGGGTTCTGCAGAGTCTCCAGGTTCAGACCCACCCATGTGCCCCCAATTCTGAGCAACCCGGAGGTCACTGTCAGCACCCCTTCCTTGCACCTACCGCCCCGGTCATCATTGACCCCCTGCTTCGTGGGGAAAGATTCCTGTGGGGACCTGCACCCCCGTTTGGGCTTTCTGCTTGCAATCCCATTCCTCCCTCCTGGAGGGCAGGGCAGTTCGATTCATTTCCCCCTGGCTCTCCTTCGGGCCTCCTCTCCCCCTGTCCTGGGTCCCCCTCTCCTCCCTTCTCCTCTACCCTGCCTCGCCTGTCCCAGCTTTCCTCTGCATTCCTAACTGTCTTCCAGGAGCAGGACAGCAGGAGAGGCCACAACCTAGGCACTCCCACTTCCCGCCCCTTTCCAAAAATGCCTCCTGAAGCCACTGCTGACACAAAGCCCCGCTCAGATTCACCAGCAACCCCAGGGAAGACTCTGTGACAGTTGTCAGGCTCTGGCCTCCTGTGGGCTAGTGTCAGGGGAAGGAACATCTGTAGCTCTGCTCGCCGGAGGCCCAGCCCCTGGCCCATCACATGGCCTGCATGGGTCTCAGGGGTCCCCGTCACATGTGGGCAGGCAGGCTGGCTGCCCCGACTCTCAGCCCCTGAGCCTATCCCCGATGGGGGCTCCTAGATCCAGACAAAACTCCAGGCGGACACAGGGGAGCATCAGAAATGCTGTTTATTTCTCTGCCACCCCCGGGCCGGCTGGCCTCTCGGACAGGCAGGCTACAGATGCACACCTGGGGAGGAAAGAGGGGCAGGTGCCAGGCTGAAGAAGGCAGTTTGAGGGGAAGGCCCATCCTCCATCCTCCAGCTCAGTCTGAGATGAGGACAGACAGACTCCAGAGCCTCCAAGGGGCAGGAGGCAGGAGGAGCGTGAGCAGGTCATGGAGAGACTCAGGAGAGACTCACACCAGCCACTGCCTTACATCCTGTCCTCCTCCCTGTGCCTTGTGTGCTTCAGGCTGCCTCCCAGCCCAGCCCCAACCCCGGCCCCACCCCGCCTGGCCCTTGCTGGCTCGGGGAGGGCATGGCCCTGTGGCCCTGACGGGAGCGCGGGCAATGCTGTTAGCAGCAACAGCTCCACGGACGGCGATTTAGGGGATCAAGTCCTATCCTAGTCACTAGCTGGGAGCAGGCCTAGAAGTTGGGGGTGGTGGGTGGTCTAGACGAGATTAGAGGGGAGGTAGGAAAATGCAAAGTCACCCCAGCAGGCCTCAGGAGCTGCCAACCCCAGCCCCCCTGCAGCTCACTGGGGCCCTGGCGGGTCGGGGTGGAGTTAGGGAAGCCCTGGGGCTGCTCCAGCCCAGCAGTCAGAGTGAGGCTAGAGGGAGGTGAGGAAGAGAAGGAGGAGGAGGCTCTGGCCCAGCAGGAGCAGGCCTGGGAGCCGCTGCCCAGGGGTCCCTTCTCCCGTCACGGCAGCCTCAGGGCTCCCGGCCCGGCTGAGGTAGATGATGACCACGTTGTCCTCCGGCCCCGATGGCTGCACCTCGTTGTCAATGGTGTAGCACCCCTTGCCCTCAGCGGCTTTGCCGTGGAATCTGCGCCCCAGTGTGTCCTCACCGCCCTCTCCAGGTGTGGCTAGCGCCACGTCCACTGAGCTCTCAGCACTGCCCAGCTCGTTGGTGGCCAGGCAGCTGTAGGTGCCCTCCTCCAGCTTGCCGAAGTCGGGGATGAGCAGGCTGCCGTTGGCAAAGGCCTGGAAGCGCGGCCAGCTGCTGGCCGCCAGCGTGCCAGGCAGGGCACGCCCGTCAGTGCCCACATTGGGGCTGGCGATCTCCACGGTGCCGCCGGGCGTCTGGATGTGCCAGTGGAGCTGGGGGGCCGGCTGCCCGTCTACGTCACAGTGCAGCGCCAGCACGAAGCCAGGCCGCAGCTCGGCACCGTCCTGGCTGGGCTGGTAGCTGAGCTGCGCCGAGGGCGCCGAGCAGGGCAGCGGCGGCAGGCGGCTCAGCGGTGTGCCCTTGAGCACGTGGGGTGACGTGCAGGCGATGTTGTCCTGCTCTGGGATGGACACAGCCGCGGACAAGGCCCACGTCTTCAGCCACACGATACTGCAGGTGCAGTCGAAGGGGTTGTCGTTGATTTGCAGGTGGGACAGCGCAGTGAGCGGGGCGAAGGTGCCCTCGGCCAGCGTGTGCAGGCGGTTGTGGTTGAGCTGCAGCGAGCGCAGGGCATGGAGGCTGCGGAAGGCGTCTCGGGGGACGAAGGTCAGCTCGTTGCTGTCCATCTTGAGCAACTGGAGGGCACTGAGGTTGTGCAGGTCGCTCCAGGCAAAGTCAGAGATGAGGTTGTGGCTGAGGTCCAGGCTCTTGAGATGGCCCAGAGGCGCCAGGGCGCCTGCGGCCACCGCGCGGATCTCGTTGTGCGCCAGCCACAGGGACTGCAGCAGGGGCACCTCCCTGAAGGCGCCCTCTGGCAAACCCGGCAGCCGGTTGGCCGACAGGCTCAACGTGGTCACATTGGCGGGGAAGCCCGGCGGCACGGCCTCCAGGTCACGGTAGGCACAGTCAGCGATCTGGAAGCCGTACTTCTCCCCGCAGTCGCAGGGCTCAGGACAGGCCTGCGCCAGGCCCAGGAGAGCAACCCAGAAGAGCAGACGCAGCTCCTGCATCACGCCTCCTGCAGAGAAGCGCGTGTCACCCAGGCAATCCCGAGGACCTGCCAAAGGGACTCTACCGATCGTCACTGCCAGGACCCATCAGGGGGCCCTGCCCCATGTAACCCAGCTAAGGCCCAACACCACCAAGCCCACCACCCCCATTCTACAGAAGGGGAAACTGAGGCCCAGAGAAGGGCCAGGACTTGCCCGAGGTCATGCAGTCAGGCAGAGGAAGACAGGATGGAAGAGGACCCCAGCTCCTCCTCCGAGCAGACAGCTCTTCCAGCCTGTTCTTAGCCAACTTTATGACTTGAAATCTGTTTTCCAGTCACTCCCTCCCCCAGCACTTCGCAGAACCTCCCCCTGCCCTCCCACATCCTGGCTGCAGTCCCTCCCACTGGAGCCCCCCATAGGTATGCTTTGCCCCAGCCCAGACAAGGCCCCTTGTGCAGTGCACACCACCCCCATCCACCCCACCCGCCCTTTCCCGCTCCCCTGGCCGTGACCACAGCAGACATGAGGCCCTTTCTGCAGAATCACACCCATGGCCTGTTCTGTTCAAACTACGCCAGGCAGCTGCCTAAATAAACCCCCGCCAGGACCTCTCAGCTGACATGGGTGAGGCCAGGAGCTCAGCCCAGACGCAGCTGGGATTTCCGGGGCTTCAGTTGTCTGTCAAAGAAGCAGAGGCCCCCTGAACGGCTCCAAGCTAAGGATTGTCCCAGGCACCTCGAACCAACAGGGAAGTGCCAAGAGGGAACCAGCTTGTGTGTCCAACAGGCTCCCCCACCGCCCACCCCCTTGCAGCCCCCCTGATGTCAGCTTACCTGCAAAGTGCGCTTCTGAGTCCAACGGAGCCTCTTCTGAGGTGGAGTCACACGCCAGCAGAGGACCAAGTGAGCCCTGGGGTCTGAGGGACCAAGGGCGCCACGGGAGGGCTTGGAGGCCGGAGGAAGGGCTAGCCGGGTCCCTCCCCACCTTCAGTTTGCACGCCTGTGCCCCCGTCACAGACAGGCTGCCTGGGACCGGAGCTTCTGCTGAGAGGGGGCTGCAGGGAGGGGCGGGGCAGCCGCGAGCTCCCTCCTTCCAGCAAAACAACTGCTTCTCCACAACAAGGACCCGTGTTTCATAAGTGATACCAGAAACTTGAGGGGGAAAAGATGCCAAATTTTTTTGGGTTGTGTTTTTTTCCTCTCTCTCTCACTCACTCACTTTTAGCAGCTTCAACTTCCTTAAAGACACAGCACTGTCTGGAAGGGACCCAAGAAAAGATGGGGCCAGGAGGTCTTTAGGGGGGCCAGGGGAAGAAACCAAATCTCATGGAACGGGGGAGACTTCTAACCTCACTTCAAACAAGAAAAAAGTGGGGCTCCTTCCCCCAAGCTGGGGCCACATGGGTGTCCATGCGTGTCCATGTGTGCACATGTGCAAGTGTGTGGTGTGTGAGGGTGCACCTCTGTGTGTGGTCCGTGTGTGCTTGCGTCGATGTGCGTATGAGGCTGTGTGTGTGTGAATTTGTGTGCGCTTAAGAGTGTTCGAGTGTGTGTGTGTGTGTGGATGTGTGTGTCTATGTGTGACTGTGATTGCATGTCTCTGTGTGTGTTTGTGGGGTGTGACACTCTGTGCCTGCCTTGGTAGGTGTGAGTTTATGCGTGGAAGTGAGTGTGCACGTGTGTGTGCGTGTGTCCCAGTGAAAAACTGAGAAGGCCACAGCATCTGAAACAGCCACCAGGCTCCAGCCCCTCAGTGAGCAGCCAAAGTGTTAGGCCAGGCCGCTTTTTTAAGAAAACACATCCGGCTGGCTCTGAGGCCGAGCTGCCCTAAAGGCATGTCCTTGTCCAGGTAGCTCCCAAGGCTCCAGGCCTGCCCCCTCCCACCCCAACACTGAGCTTTCCACTGGATGGGGAGGGGACAGGGACGCCTGGCTCAGAACTCAGTAACAGAAAGCTCGGGGAGGGAAGCAGCTGGGCTTTGGTGTCCCTGGCTGGGATTCTGAGACAGCAGTCTCACAGAGAGGCTCTGTCACCCAGGACTGCCCACCTGGAGCACAGAGGGGAGGCTGAGGGGCCTTACTCCTGGAGCCTTCTCTCCATGGCCCCACAGTGCCCGAAACCCCCCCCCCCCAGGTGCTGGTGTCTGTGCAGTCAGCATTGCCCTCTCTGGGCTCCACGGCCCCGATGCTATATGGAAGGGGCATACACCTCCAAGGCGAGGATATTTGGCCCTTTTTCCCCAAACCTGAGGGCCCAGGGGAGTGGGAATGGGACTCAAAGAGGCCCAAAATCCAGGTGTGGTGGTACACACACTTGTAGTCCTAGCTACTTAGACTGAGACTGAGGCAGGATGATCGCTTGATCCCAGGAGTTCAAGGCTGCAGGGAGCTATAATCATGCCACTGCACTCAGCCTGGGTGACAGAGCAAGAACTCCTCTAAAAGAGAGAGAGAGAGAGAGAGAGAGAGAGAGAGAGAGAGAAAGAATCAGATAAAAGTGGTCCAAAGCAACAGAGCTTGAAGAGAAAACAAAAGATGAGGGAGCCCAGAAAAGAACTTTGTAGACTGAATAATTTTGCCTTTCACAACATAAGCCTACTGTATCCCCTCAGTAGTCCTCACTCAGGCTTCCTTTTCCTTCCATCTGTTAACTGGCCGAATTCTGCTCATGACTCAACTTACCCTCTGGGCAGAGCCAAGCACAGACAGCTAGCATCTTTGGCGGGAAGCATCCCCAGGGAGCCTGTCCTAGCTCTTCATACCCCATTCCCTGTCAGCACGCAAGACTGTGGAGGTCCAGAGCACGCTGCCTGCGAGATGCCCAAGTCCAGCGCCGAGGGTATGTTATAGTCTGATTTAGAGCTTCTCCTGGGGAGGAAGCCCTGTCTTGCATCGTCCTTGCTGTGCCATAGAATTTCTGGGAAAGTCCTGTTTGATGGGTCAAGCAGAGGCTGGAAGTACACACATCCGGGGTTCGATAAACCACAGGGAGAATCAGTGACCTCACTGGCAGTCAGGGAGGGCTTCCTGGTGGACAGGGCCTCACTGTGTCTTGTCCAGCACATACACACACCTGCACCTGCACAGAACCCGAGCCACAGACCACACCCCGCCTCCCTCCTCCAAACCGCACCAGGGTCACAGTGCAACCGTCTCCCAGCCCTCAGTTCTCATTAATTACTCTCACATAGGTCCTGAGTTTTCTTCAGAGCTCTTGCTATAATCCGCGATTGTTTATTCACACGTGTTTAATGCACAACCCTCCACTAGAGAGGAAGCGTGTCAAGGACAGATGGCTTTCCCTGCGGTTGCTGCTGATCCCTGGTACAGAGAAGGTCTCAGCAAATACCCCTGACTGAGCCGTGGACAAGGAGGACAGCCGTCGGATGCTAGAAGCGGAAGTACTAGAGATCACCAACTCCACCTTCTTGTTGTACACATACGGACTTTGGGCCCAGTGTGGGGAAGGAGCGTGCCCAAGGTTATTTGGTTCCTTATAATAAAGACATTTTAGAAAATATTTCATACACTGTAGGAGACCCACACTCTGGTACCAGCCCTCCTGGGGGCAGGGAGTCGTCACCCCTCACTCCCCAACATTGAAGACCCTGATGACAGCCAAACACTAGGCTTAGACTCCCACTTTGTAACAGCTGTTGGGGGCTAAGGGCAGGAGACGCAAGAGGTGCCAGCCCACTCGGGCAGAAATGACACCGTCACTAACTTGTCCAGCTCGTCCCCACCCGCCCAGGTCCTACCACTGCCTGCAAGGTGCAGACGTGCCCCACAGCCTCCAGGGCCAAGGGGACTCAGCTAAGGACCCTCCCACCCTCCAAGGTGTTTCACAGTGGGACAGGTGCCCCCTTGTCCCTGCAGAGCCAAGGAGCAGTTGTGCACAGCCCCAAAGATGGGGGCCTGTCACCTCCCGGGCAGTCCCTACTGTCCCCTTGCCATCGTCCTGCAGAACCCGCCCACAGGAGATGATGCCAGCAGGTGAGGAGACAAGGCAGACGCCTGACCTCCTGTCCTCCTCCCAGCCTGGGAGCTTCCTGTGTGCTCTCTGGGCTGCCATCTTCCCTCTCCTGCCTCCTCCGAGCTGGGCTAAGGCCTGAAGATGGGGACCCACAGTGAGTGTGTGGGACCTTGACTGTGCCCATCTCACGAAAGGAGCCCGGAGGCCCAGGACTGAAGAGCTCTTCCCGACCCTCCAAGCCCCACACCAGCCGGCCTCAGCAGCCCGGCAGCGGTGCAGGGGCAGCTGCGAGGCGGTGTGCAGGGGGGAGAGGGGGCCCGGTTTGGGAGCCCTGGGACTGCTGGGTTTTCCGGGACATGAGACTTTCAGTGCTAAGACCCCCACGGTCCCAGGCAAACCGGGACAGTTGGCCACCCTTGCAGGGGAGGTGGGGCCCACTTCCTCCCTCGGTGTTTCTGTCCCTCCCTTTCCCGCCCGGCAGAGGCCAGCCCTCTCCCCTCCCTTTCCGCTGCCCCTCCCTCCCGGTCCAGGCCAGCCCTGCTCCAGCTGGCTGCTGTGCCCACGCGCCCACCCCAAGGGGCCTCGCTCCGCTGACCAGGGGCTGCTGGTGGCGCCACGTCAGCTTTTCCTGAAAGGCAAAAAAAAGATGCCGATGAGAAAATGGAGGGGGACGGAGCCGGCAGAGAGAGAACTGGAGAGAAACAGAGGAATGAGAGAGACACTGGAGGAAGAGAGATAAACAGAAAACCACAGGCAGCAGGGTTAGAGCTGGAGGGAGAGAAAGGAAGGAAGAGACACAGAGCAAGGTCTGCCGGGCCCTGACACAGGCTCTGACAGGGACACGCGGTGGCGCAGCTGCGAGGCCAGGACAGTCGGGTGTGCGCTGTTGCCGTCCGCTGGAGTGGCTGGGAGGCAGCCCTGCTCCCTCCTGGAGCAACTGGGTCAAGCCTGCGGGCATCCTGGGAGGGCGAGTCTGGCCCGGCCCTTGAGAAGAGCAGGCTCTGGAAGACACTGGCCGGTGCACAGGAGCACGTGTGCACACACATGGGAAGGACACGCTGAGATCTGCCTAGACCACCAAATTATGGGACTTCCTTTCCCTGGGCCTCAGTTCCTCTGTCACACGTGAGAGTTGGTCTTAAGTTCTCCAGCCCAGTGTTCTGCCGTTCTAGAGACTCTCACGGATGTCCACGTTTACCCGAGGAGCCTGTGCGCACGTGTGTGTTCAGGCACAGTTCCACCTGCGTGCCTGTGAAAGGCGGGCCTGTGCTCATTTCCCGAGTGTGTTTGCTGGCTCGGGCACGTGGGGACAGGAGGGGCAGTGAGCATGAGTGCATCGCATGCACCCGAGGCTGTGGGGGGCGCTGCTGGCCCCGCTTCTCTCCTGCACCACCCACGGCCCAGACACAGGGCAGCCTCCCTGCTGTCTCCTCTCCCACCCTCCTGCACCCCTTCCCACCGCCCGGGTATGAGGTCCTCACCCCTCTCAGGACTCCTGACCTTGGAAACCAGGCCGAGCCTCCCTGCCGAGTCCGGCTACTCCTCTGCCCTCCCCCCTGCCACTCTCTGCCCTTGTTCACCGTGTCGGCCTCACCTGCCACCTGCTCCACCCTGGGCTGCCGTCTTTGCTCTTTTCTCCACCCGGACACTGTCCCCCACATTTGCAGGGCCCACTTCCTCTTGTCTTTCGATATTTGTTCAAATGCCAGCTCCCCAGAAAGGCTTTCCCAGGCCTCTGGCGCTCTCTGTCCCATCCCCCTGACGTGTCTGTTAGTGTTTCTCGCCCATCTCCCCATCTGAATGTGAGCCCGCACAGGGGGGACTCGGTTCTGCTCACTGCTACCCCCCAGTGCCGGGCAAAGGGCCTGCCACTGCATGGCAGGTAAGTAGTTGTTGAATGAAAGAACGAAGAATGGTCTCTGGCCTCCAGCCCCCACCTGCCCAGAGCCTCCTCCACCCGGCCCTGCTCCCGTCACTGGTCACTGCCCCCTCAGGGCCCCAAGCCACACTTCTGCCCCCGCCCCCCCCACCCTCGCTGCCCTCCCCGGGCCTTTTCCTCGGCCTTTAGGGGCGGCCTTCAGCAGCAGCACCAACTGGGCATATTTCACGGGAATTGTTTTTGCTCTTCCCCACGCTGGCCCCGCATGTCCAGACACGCAGGCCTGGGCCACGCACCCAGGGCACACAGCGGATCTCCCGTTTTCCACCCCAGCCCCTCCCAAAGGCTAAGGGTGGGACTAGGGAGTGCTACAAATGAGACGGAGTGCTTAGATTAAGGTTCTAGACCCGGACAAGTGTTATAGGGTCAGGATCCCGTCCCCGTGTCAGCTGTAGGGGACTAGGAACTGGCCAAGGTTTAGTGGGTGGGGCAGGGGTAGCGGATCCCTGCAGACGGAGCAGCGTCCAGGGGCTGGAAGTAGGGAACAGCAACAGCCCCTTTGTCCCACAGGGAAAGTGGAATGAGGCAATGGCTGGAGGGCTAGGGAACGGGAGAGCACGGGGAGGAAGTGGGGAAGGTGGTGAGACAGAAACACACAGAGAACAGCGACCGGAAGACCAGGGACCACCAGGAGGAAGGTTGAGCCTCTTGCTGACAGCAGAAAGCCATTTGGTGCAGCAGACGCCTGCTCCTCACTAACAGGCCAGGCCGAGTACTGCTCCGCAGCGCTGCTCCCCGCCACCAGACAGAGGCTGGGGCAGGGCTGGGCTTCTCCCGGCCCTGAGGGGACGTGGGGAGGTACAGGTGGGAGCACCAGGCCAGAGATGGGTGGAGGGAGGCCTGGCAATGAGGTTTGTTGACTTCAGCCCAGGGTAACCTCTTAGAAAGTGGGCAGCCTGTCGGCCCGGGCAGGTGGTGTTGGCAGCAGAGGCCTCTGGGAGAGCAGGTTGGGGCAGGAAGAATGCTGCACAGCTGCCGAGGGTTGTAGAAGTTCAGAGAAGGGAGGTGAGAGCTGGGGATCATGAAGATTCCAAGGAGAGGTGGGAACTTAAACAATTTTCCTAAGTTTTATCAAAGTGAAGCATGCAAGTGGCAAAACAGAAAATCACATTGACCAAGAGGCTCACAACAAAGTGCCTCTATGCTCTCTCTCCCATCCTTCCCCGCCCCCGTGTCCACTCTCTAGAGGCAGCGACTGGTGGTTTCCTTTCTCCTTCACTGTGGTCACACCCACCAGGCCCGCCCACGACATTTGCAGGGCCTGGGGCAAGGGTACAGTTGGAAGCCTACATACCATGTGTCTAAATATTCTAAAGTTAGAAATCCTACAAACTATTTAATATGTCCTATTCTCCTACATTGACAACTGTATCTTCATAACCACCTGGAAGGGCAAATTCAAATTTAGAATTATTGCTGTCTTTATACAAAGGGGCAATTTGGACACAGAGGGAAGACAATGTGAAGTCGCAGGAGAACATCAGACGGAGATGAAGTCAGCTGTCGCAGTGATGCATCCACAAGCCAAGACCCAGCGAAGGTCACCAGCAAGCCAGCAGACGCTGGAGAGAGGCCTGGGACAGGTCCTCCCGCACAGCCCGCAGAAGCCAACACTGCGACACCGTGACTCACACTCAGCCTCCAGAACGGGGAGATGCTAACTGCCTGTCGCCTAAGTCGCCCGGTTTCTCATAGTTCGTCATGGCAGCCCTAGGAAACGAATCCACTCGCCTATGAAAAATAAGGTTTTAGTTCACTTATACAGCTCTCTTTCATCCCTCCCCACTCCTCCTGGTTTTTGCTAGTGAAAATATTCTTGGTTCTTCTACTGATTACATTTGAGCACTAGCTAATAAACCTCACTTCCTACTCCACGGAGTGGAGATACAATCGAATGACTACCCACTATATAAAATGAGAAACTTTTCACTCCTGTCTCTCCTATTCCCCTCCTCAATCCTCTACCTTTCAACTTAAGTCTTTAATAGTCTTACATTTTAAAAGATGACAATATTTAGATACTGTTCTGAAGTCATAATTGCAATGGTTGCATTTTGTCTGTAGATTGACTCTAAAAGTTAAACAAAAGTCAGTAAACTGATGTTACACTCCCATGCCTGTGGGAACACAGGCCACTGTCACTGCTGAGCCAGAGAAGATCCAAGGTTTACATTTGCTTCCCTACTGATCCAATGTTGTGACACCCAGGCCACTCAGAAGGGTTCTTAACACCAAGGTCAAATGTGCTCAATTTTCCATGCCCATCAGTTGCTCAAAGGCAGCTGTGTTTCATTGCTTTACATTTGGGCTGCAGCTCTTCTGCACAGCTTTTCATTTTCTTGGAGGTTCTAATTGCTTTCTTTATTCTTATTGTCAAAAGAAGGATGTGACTTCACCAAACACTAAAAATAACCCGGCTTTGTGTGCAGCCCCTGGTGCTGACATTACCTGGTATTAAAAGCATCTACTTTCCTTAATTACTTGTCTGACTGACAGATGGGCTCCCTTGGTGTGTTTTTGCTTTTCCAGCAACTGGAAGCCCATTGAAACCTCAGGGCCTCTTGGAGGCTGGGCCTTCGAGGGGCATGAAATAAAGAGAGCCCATCTGCAGCATCCCTCTCTGCCCTAGTACTGGTTACATTTGCTATGTGATCATAACGTTCCTTCTGGGATCCCACCCAGGCTGGGGAACTTACTATTCCAAGGAGGCCATTCTACTTCTGAGATGTTTGAGTGTCCTCTTCTTGGAACAACTTTGCCTTCATTTGTTTGCGCTGCTATAACAAGATACCTGAGACTGGGTAATTTATAAAGAACAGAAATTTATTTCTTACAGCTCCAGGGGCCGGGAAGTCCAAGATCAAGGCACCCGCAGGTTCAGTTGTCTTGTGAGGGCTGCTCTCCGCTTCCAAGATACACCGTGTTGCTGCATCCTCTGGAGGGGAGGGGCGCTGTGTCCTCACATGGTAGAAGGACAGAAAGGGTGGAAAAGGGTGCACTCTCCAAATCTATCCTTTTTAGAAGGGCACTACTCCCATTCCTTTATCAAGGCAGAGCCCTGATGACTCATCACCTCTGAAAGACCACACCTCTTAGCACTATTGCAGTGGGGATTAAGTTTCAACATGAATTTGGAGACATCATTATTCAAACCATCTTTAGGCTCACAACTCTGCCTTCAGGGAGCTCCCAGTCGGGGGACCACATTCTGTCTGTTCATATCTTCCCCCTCCATAGTGCTCACTCGTGAGTCAGTCCCAAACGTCTGCAGTTGAGAATGGCAGGGTTCTGCTTCACGGCCTGTCTTCCCTACTGTTTCCTGTCGTTGCGTGCTTGGCCTCTCTCCCAAGGTGGAGGGAGTTGGGGAAGTGTCTTAACTAACCAACTTCTCTTCAGGGTGTGTGGCCCACTAGGCTGGGGCGGCAGCACCCACACTTGACACCCTATCCCCACACAGGCAGTTCCTTCAGCAGGTTTAGGGAAGTATCCTCCAGTGTTTTGGCTGGTAGAAGACTGGGAAAAAATTGTACCCCCATTTTTAGCCGATTTTTTCTTTTTATACTTGCAGGATTTACCAAAAATCATATCTACCATTCTTTAAAGCTATCCCATGTGCCAGGCCCTTTGTACACACCATCTCCTTACAGACACACGAGGACACAGGTAGGTACTTTTATTGCCTGTTTTAGAGAAAATAACATTGAGGCTCAGGTTAATGAATTTGTCAACGTCCCCTCGGGTAGGAACTAGGGGACCGGAGTTCAAACCCACATCTCTGATTCTCAAGCCCCAGTTCTCCCTTCTGTTGAGGGCCATGCAGACTGGACGGGACAGGCAGCAGAGGAAAGGGCAGGATCAAGGCGTGACGGCAGACTGTGAGCAAAGCCTGAGCCTGCCAGAGGGCCAGTGGGAGCTGGGATGCAGGAAGGGAGCCGGGCCAGACTGTTGGCTCTTCTCCTGTGGTCATCTAGGAGCCAGTACAGTCTTGGATGTGGCAGCTACAGGATAAGAGCTGGGACATATGAATTCAGCATCTCGCGTAGATGAGGCAAATTAGAAAGTGGGGGACAGAAGGGAATGGGGGCAGGGAGCGTTGTTAGGAGGAGGCTGTGCCAACAGCCCAGAGGAGAAGTGGTGGCAAGGGAAGGGGCAGTAGAATGGGCAGGTGTGAGAGGAGGAAAAGAAATGACCAGATGGGCCATGAGTTGGGCCTGGAGTGAGCAAAGGGGACTTTCCCCAGACTGGCAGAAAGCATGCAGTCACTGTTCTGGGTGACAGTCGCTAGAGCATCTTGCACCGTCTGGAGACACTCACTATTCCATTCGTTCCCCGAGTACGTCTTGGGCTCCTGTTACGAGGCAGGCAGTGAGCCAGGTCTGGGGGCAGAACAGGGGAAGAGAGTGACTGTGGGCTGCCTTCGTGGAGCTCACAGCCCAGCGACACGGACACCACCACCAAGAATGTGCTTTCCGGACGAGAGTCTCCCCTCTCCTCTCCATTCCTTCTTTCCTCTTGAGGCACACGACCTGAGAACTGTCAGGGCTCTGGGGCTGAGCTTCTGGGGGGAGAGGGAGAGTGGTTGACACCCCCTCCCTGGGGCACTGTTCCTCAGCCAAAGCTGGTTCTTACCCAGAACATACTGGATGTCACGCACATTCCCGGACCCTTTCCACACCTGTTCCCATTCTTCCATTTCACAGGAGGAAATCTTTTTTCCTTATGTTTTCTTTTTGTCTCAGTTCCATCGGAAGCAGTTGTGCATGCTCATCAAAATGACTGCTGTGAAATTTCAAAATAATGAAATGCCAGTATACATCTATTAGAATAGCTGAAAATTAACTCTGAAATTATCAAGTGCTAGCTAGGGTGCAGAGCAGTTCATACATTGCTGGCAGGAATGCAAAATGGTTCAGCCACTTTGGAAAATAATTTGGGAGTTTCTCACAAAGCAAAACATACACTTACCATACAACCTATTCATTCCCCTGGGTAGTTGCCCAAGAAAAATAAAAACATGTTCATATAAAAACCTGTATGTGGAACTGGAGACCATTATCCCAAGTAAAGTATCTCAGGAATGGAAGAACAAGCACCACATGCACTCTCTAATGATTGGGAGCTAATTGATGGGCACACAGGGGCACAAAGAGATGGAAAGGTCATTAGAAATCAAGATGGGGGAGGGGTAAAAACTGATGTATCAGGTACAATGAACACTATTTGGGTTGTGGGCACACTAAAAGCCCTGACTTAAGCATTATAAAAGGTATCCATGTAACAAAAACATTTGTACCCTCTTAATATTTTGAAATAAAAAATAAATTTTAAAAAACCAACCTGCATGCACATGTTTATAAAAGCATTATTCATAATCACCCCAAACTGGAAAAGCACAAATGCCCATAGCTAGTGAATGGACACAAACAGCAATGACAGCAGCAGAGGTATGTCCATCCCCCGGAATGGAGCACCACCCAGCAACCAACAGGACTGAATGGCCCATCTGCACAACGCCACGGATGAATCCCAGAAGGATGCTGAGTGACGGACAGGATCACCAGCTTTTTAAAAAGACAGCCCACGCACAGTTCCGTCATGCCAGACCAATAAAAAAGCCACAATAATATAATATGTAACAAATAATTATACACAGATATGTCATTACTTTTTAAATATTACCATAAAAATATTAAAAAATAGATGTTTCTTTGAAATATATTCTTTATTATTTACTTTTCTGTTACATAAATGCTATTTAAATAAAACAACAGTAGGACTAGTTAGTGGCAATTGGTAGTAATGAATAGCAAAACTAATTAACATGTGTGAGAAAAATATAACAACAACAATTTTTATACTGTCTCTATCCTCTGATACAACAATTTATTTTAACTTTTAAAAATTCCTTATTGGATATTTAAGTTTTATAGGCTAATTATTATATATTCTTAAGATATATAAATGTAAGACTTCTGAAAAGGAAAACATAAATACAATAGTATTAATGAAATAGATATTATATATATTTAATAAAAATAACAGTGACATTCCTTTTGTCCCATGCTACAGTAGGATATTTTTATTCTTTCAGCTTCCTTTGCTAATAATACTCCGAATTGCCTGGGCATGTAGGACATCCATCTTTTCTTTTTATGTAATGATACAACCAGAGACAAGTGTAAAATTCACTTTGACTTACAGCTCTGCTCTTATCGAGCCCACGGTGCACTGATCCCTAGCATACGTCCCAGGTGATGACATGGAATGCTGGGGATCTCACTTACTAGCAATAGCGGGTTTTTAGACTTGGAGGAATAAATTTCCACCTCTCCACAAATACCCATCTTCTTTTTATCTATAGGCTCGCTTTAGACCAGCCTTGTCTGTTAGCCCAGCTGTTTGTCAATAAGGTCTATTGCACCCCCAAATTCATCATACAGGTGAGCCCTGTCTAAAATGTCCACCATTCTAAAACACTTCAAAGCATGTTGGATGCCGTCCTAAGTTAAACCTCTTGCTCAGGGAAAAAAAACGGTTTTCAAGCACAGAGGTAATTGGATTCCACTTAAGTTATGGTTTAAGTAAAGAAATTGAGAAAGTCCTGTTTAACTTGGCTATCTTTTTCTGCTGATAATTTTTTGAGTTTCAAAGCAATCTTCTTCCAAGAAATGAGTCATTTTTTTCACTGGATGAGTTTTTGTCACAACCTACACCTAAATGGAACAAGTCAGATGCACTTAGTTCATCCTTTTCTATAGCTTCTTCAAAGATTATGAAACAGTTTTAGTGAAACAGCATGTACATTTTCAGTTTACAGTAAGTCTTCTCTCCATCCTTATCCTCAATGTATTGCTAAATCAGAGACGGACATCGCTCTTATTCCACACTTAGAAAATATGGTTTTAGAGTAGGCCAACATTTTAACATCTTTTCTTTAGACATCTTATAGATGTCTAAGAAGGCTATCTCCTTCCACTTCCATAAATCAAAAATCTCATAAAGTGCTTCTGCATGCTTTGAGAAAACTGAAAAGTAACCAAAAATTTCATTATGATAGTGTCAATATTATAGGTAAGCAAATCATACCTCTTTTTAGAGGTGTTGTGTAAAAGGTGCTTAGCAGGTAAAATTTTTAAAAAGTTTCTTTGATAAGAAGTTTATGGGCCGGGTACAGTGGCTCACGCCTGTAATCCCAGCACTCTGCGAGGCCGGGGCGGGAGGATCACTTGAGCTCAAGAGTTTGAGACCAGCCTGAGCAAGAGTGAGACCCTGTCTCTAGTAAAAATAGAAAAATTAGCCAGGCGTCATGGCGGTGCCTGTAGTCCCAGCTACTCAGGAGGCTGAGGCAGGAAGATCGCTTGAGCCCAGGAATTTGAGGTTGCTGTGAGCTGTGATGATGCCACTGCACTCCACCTGGGGCAACAGAGCCAGATGCTGTCTCAAAAAAGTTTATGGACTCAATGGAATTTTCCAAAATTTACATTTTCACCATTTGCGAAGCATGCAGATAAGATAGATAAGTAGAATCTAATTTGCATTTGGACAAAATATACACTATCTTATGTTTTATATATTCTGTGATTTCATCATGGTCTTCATAGAAATCAGGAAAACAATTTGAAACTCCATTCTCAAATAAAAATACCTAAGAGCTATGGAGAGCGTGTTTTGGTTGCATTATTCAACAGATTGCTCGATATAATATAGAATGTGTGCTTGTTGGACTAGCTCACAGAATCAGCTCTACACTGTAAGGGTCAACCCATCTGTTATCAAAATTTCCCCTTTTGTTCCCACTCAAGCCATTTCAGTTGCAACCTCTGAATCAGGAAATGTAATTTTAGTCAGCTTCATAAAGCACCAAGGCAACAATATGATAATGAGAGTTTGTTTGTGTGATATGCTCAGGCTAATTCAGTGGCTGCTATTTTCAACTGGGCATTAGTGTCTTTTTGGAAGATGAAAAAACTTGATCGATTGGTTGATTGATTAAAAGTACCCGTCTCATCCCAGACTGGTGAGATTCAGCTTCCGTATTGGTGGACAGATCTCTCCCTCCCTGGGCAGGGCTGCTGCAGCCAGCCTAGGAGGTACTCCCCCCTGCGAGGACAGCAGAAGAACATCTTTGGGGACAAAGCAAGAACATGTCACCTTCTCAAACTAGAGCCGGTTTTCAGGGTGACTTTTCTAGACTGCAGCACAGCTGTTCAACTGTGTAGATGGAGAGGAGGGAGGTGATGCTGTAATCATCATAAGTGCTTCTGGGCCTGACATGTGACTGAGAAGTGGGGAGCGCTGTGCACTGCGAGTGATCCGAGGATTTCACTGACAGAATCCTCAGTTGTCCGTGCTGGGCAGGGGCAAGCAGAGGGAGCAGATGCAGCTCCTCGGTGCAGCCCGCATTCATGGGAGAGGGAGCAGACTGGGTGGGCAGATTAGACGCAGATTTGTCATCAGTGGCCGTGGGCAGGACTGGGCCATTCAGCACCCCAGGAATGAGGAGATGTCCTGTCAGATTGGGAAGGGCCAGGCAGGACAGCTGGCTGGAACAGATTCTTAGGAAAGACAGAGGCCGAGGCTGCCAGGCCATAGATTAGCCCCAGCAAGCAAGGCCCGTGGGAGGGGGTAAGCAACCCTCAACCTACAGCCTGAGCACCAAGGAGCAACAAGATAAACAGGAAATGACTTTTATTATTGGATAATTACATTCTTTTTAGCTTGTTGCTATACAAACAGAGAAAAGCAATCATCAGCTATAAATTGATTTAAATAATTTTTTTAAGTAAAGGGAAAAAGAAACAGCCATCAAAATTAAGAAAATCAGACCATTAAAATGCCTAAAGGTGCATAAATGTTCACAAAACATGCCCATGGGGAATAAATTACTCAGACGGGGGAAATCAGTGATTGGGGATGTTCGGTGCTGGGGACATTCGTGTGTGCCCAAATTGCTTTTGATGAGTCTATTTTTGCCACAGTGAGATGCTGGTTCTGTTGGGCAATGTCGTTTTCCCATGCCTCTCGAGTGACAGACGCCAGGAAGCTGGCGGAGATGCAGGGTTTGTCAGAGGACAGATACGGGATCCAGAAATAGGCCAGAGCCAGTCAAGAGTGATGAAAAGATACACAGGCCCAGCGAGGCCGGCAGGGGGTGGGGACCAGCCTCCGAAGCAGTGTCAGGGGAAGGGTGAACAGCTTTTAGTCGACCAGCTTTCTCAAGAACAGCTGAGACCCACAGATCAACTTCTTGCCCCAGTCACCAGGGTGGGCCCGGCCGCTGCCGCGAAGTGTCTGCGAGCTCAGGTGCAAGCTGGAGGAAGCACGGAGCTCATGTAATCGGCAACAGTTTTCGCATTTCCAGTCAGTCATTTTAACTTCATGTGACAGTCATAGCTAACCATGTGGATTGGATCACTGTCACCCAGCCCCCGACTCCTGCAGGAGCAAGGACTTTTAGAGATCTGCTTCTAAATGATGTCACTCTCTCAGAAAAGTAACTCAAAGTTTCCCACTCTGTGACTGCATCCATTTCCATGGCAGCAGAATGTGCTTCCAGAATCGCTGGCAGCTACAGCTGTGAGCAGGGGAACTGAGCGCCTAGGGCAAGGAGGAGCCAGCACCAGGTCTCCCAGCCTCCCTCTCCTGTTAAGGACCTGCTATGCCGCAAGCAGTCTCAGTTCTAGGGAAGAAAGGTGAGTAAGCTGTTCCTGACTGTGGAGAGTGTACCCTCCAGGTTTCTGATGTTATCCAAGTTATCCCCAGAAAATGGTGACTAAATTTTGTCAAATAAAAACAAATCCAGAATTAAATAGGGAGAGACTTTAATTAGAAAGATTATTGCAATGTGGAGAATGCTCCCATCTCAGAAATCTGTAAGCGTCTCAAAATCAAACAGAAGGCTGGGTGTGGTGGCTCATGCCTGTAATTCCACCCGCTTTGGGAGGCCAAGGCAGGAGGATCACTTGAGGCCAGGAGTTCGAGACCAGCTGAGCAACACAGTGAGACTCTATCTCTACAAAAAATAAGAAAAATTAGCTGGGAGTGGCGGCACATGCCTGTAGTCCCAGCTACTCAGGAAGCTGAGGCAGAGGATTGCTGGAACCCGGGAGCTGGAGGCTGCAGTGAGCTATATGGCTTGTATCACTACACTTCAGCCTGGGTGACACAGTGAGACCCTGTCTCCAAAAAAAAAAAAAAAAATTCAAACCGAAAAAGATCTTTCTTTTACAGGGTGAAGGAGGGGCAAGCAGCAGAGATAAGCAAAGTCTCTGGTGGGGAGCTGAAGAAGCCCAGACGTGACCGGTGGGGTGATGGGGAAACTGCTTGCTGTGGTCAGCCAGTTCCCAGGAGGAGCTGATAAGGGGTCACGTTCCACATTTTGTCATGCTTGGCAGGCTTGGAAGAAAGCAGACTTCAGGGACCTGCAGGAAAGAGAGGAGCCTGCCTAAGGTCTGGTCAGGGCAGGAATCGGGCACTGTGGACCGAGGGTCAGCCTCCAGGAAGCGTCGCTTTTGCTGAGTGGCTGATGGGTGATGGACGCGCCTCTGCTGCCGCGTTGCCTTCCTCCACCATGTCCCGGTCACCAGCTGCTCGCGCTCGCACACAGACAGACCCGCTGGCTCCTTTCTTGTGGGGATTTTGATTGCTTCTCTATATTTTACAGTTTTCTAGGCCACAAACAGCAGCGTCCCTTCTGATGGGTAAAATTCAGCCTAATTAAACTCAAAGCACACCTAATAGATAAAGAAAAATAAGGAAACAGTTTCAGATATATTCCTTTGTTTTGTGAATAGAAAAGCCACGAGAATGGAAATAGGATTTATAACTCCTAGACCATGAGAGGAAAAATACCATAAATAAAACTTGACCTGTCTAACAAAAAGCAAAAAAGGGGGGCAGACAAAAAAGCACGGTCAATAAAAAAGTCAAAATAAAGTGTTAGGAATCGACCAAACATATCATTAAGTATAACAAATTGTGATAAGTTATTACCAGCTAGAAGAAAGGCATTCAGACTGGGTTTGTTGAAAACCCAGTTAGATGATTTGCAGGCGTTATCTATTGCTACACAACAAACCACTCTAAAACGTGGTGGTTTAAGACAAAAACGATTTATCATTTCTCATAATCCTGTGAGCTGGCGATCTGTGCAGTTCTTCCGCTGGTCTTGCCAGGATCACTCACATGGCCGCTGTCAGCTGACAGCTCGACCAGGGCTGGGGATTCCAGGATGTCCCCAGTACACGTCTGGCAGTTGGTGTTGGCTGTTGGCTGGGCCCATAAGTTCTCTCCAGTGTGGTAGTTGTCTGTTGTGTTAATAAAAATGACGCTTGGGAATGTTCCCACTGCCCAGTGGGCCAGGTTATGGGCATTGTGACTTTAAGGGACAGGGCCAAATGTTGTATCATAATATGAACTTGTTCTAAGGCATTTGGCAATTAAGTACAGGGGTAGTGGAAAAAAACAAGGTTTGAGATGCATAGAACCAGAAAGTGGTCTGTGGAAATTTCTTCCCATCATTAGATATAGAAATTTGTAAGAAGAGTGTTCAGGGCCGGGCGCTGTGGCTCACGCCTGTAATCCTAGCACTCTGGGAGGCCGAGGCGGGTGGATCGCTCAAGGTCAGGAGTTCAAAGCCAGCCTGAGCAAGAGTGAGACCCCATCTCTACTAAAAATAGAAAGAAATTAGCTGGACAACTAAAAATATATAGAAAAAATTAGCCGGGCATGGTGGCACATGCCTGTAGTCCCAGCTACTTGAGACGTTGAGGCAGGATTGCTTGAGCCCAAGAGTTTGAGGTTGCTGTGAGCTAGGCTGACGCCACGGCACTCTAGCCCGGACAACAGAGTAAGACTCTGTCTCAAAAAAAAAAAGAGTATTCAGTTCTCATTGAAGCTTGCTCAAAGCCAACAGTATCTCCTATCTAGAATATATTCAATATTGCAAAATAGACAAATACCTTCAAAATACTAAGGGAAAATAGTCTCAAACCTAGAATTCTATGCCCAGCAAAGTTATTAATTGTGAGGGCACTTTTTTACATTTTTGTGTGGGGATCACATGAAATGGAATGTATCAGAATCTCTCTGTCTATGGGACACAAAACGGCAGCTTCAAGACCACTTGTGTAAAGTCAGGTGTTTTATGAATCTCAACTACCGATAATAAAAACCAAGTTTTGATCAAACATGTTGAAGAAAAGCCTGAATTATCTTTTTATTATCCCTATGGAAAATATCACACAGCCATCACCATTAAGAAGCAGCATGGCAGCTTTGTAATGTGTCAGCATGGTTTCTGAACTGTGTTTCTCAGAATTCCCTTTCTGAAATGTTTTTAGGTAGGGTGGCCATAAGAGACTTTCTTTTTGATGGCAGTTTGGAGAGTGGAGAAGCAGCAGCCACTGGGTCCCTTCGGGGTGGGGCAGCGGTGGGCCTGCACCTGCCCACCCTCCCTTCCTCCCTCCGATTCTCCTGGGCCAGGTGTGTTGAGCTCTTCGAGGCAGGGCACCAGCTCCTCCATGAGACACCCACATCACTGAGGTCGGAGACAGTTCTGGTCTGTCCTCACAGGTCCCAGCTCACCCTCGGGTTCCAACTTGTCCTCACTTTCCCTCATTTTTGTTGTTGTTGGTTTTCACTATTCCATTTGAAAATCCAGACATTTGACAACACGTGTCCTCCATTTTTATAACCAATCTCCTTCCCACCCTGCCTGCCCTGTGAACTTGAAGCTCCAGCATCAGATGCAAAGGTGGGTAACTAAACCTTACAAAGTATGGGTAACCGGTGTCCACAGTCGTGTAAGATCACAGCCCTGTAACAAATCCCTTTACAGAGAGAGAAATATTTCCTTCTATCGTGATCTGCTTCTGATTGAACCTTGACTGATACAGAGGCCATCAGAAATACAACTAAAGGTTTAGGAGAAAATTATTATAAAGGGGTGTCATGTTGTTTAACTTTAGACTAATTTCCTAGATTGAGTGGTTTGTGGTAATTGTTACCGTTTCCGAAAATTGCAATTTGTTGTGATTTCTTTTCTCCCTCTAAAGAAGTATTTTCTGGGATGCGTAATTGTCTATTTGTAATTTCGTATAACTGTGTGCATTTTGGCCCCAAAGAATCAGGACCCTCTCCTGCTTCTTTAGAGAAATGTGCTCTGTCAAAAAGAGGGACCAAACCAAGAAGAGGAAGACAGAGGATCCAGGAAACAAGGATGACGGTGCAGGGAGGTCCCAAGACGACAACCGTGCAGCAGGCCTGGGGAGCAGCCCGCCCAGATGGAAGCAGGAGGATGGAGGGCTCTTGGGGTGTCTCCAAGAAAGGGAAGGAAGCCGATCATATATATAATTTTTAAAATATATCGAGAGAAAATGTATACTTCTGGAATAAGTTTTCGGGTGTAGTAATAGAAGCAAAGAAAATAAGCAAATTAAAAAAAAAAACAAGGTAATTATCAACTCCAGGGAGAACAAAAGGTCGTACAAGAAAAGAAATATTAATAGAAGCATAATTCAGTACATGGACCAGCTGTGAGCAGTGTTTGTGTAATTATCATAATGTAAACATTGAACATTGATTTCAGCAAAAATTGCAATTTCATCATGTTGGAAGGAAGGAGGAAGGAGAGTTCAGTGTGTGTTTGTCTTTGTTAGAGAGCTAATTCTTCAACCTCCATAGGGAGTCAATAGATAACATATAAAATTTAAAAATATAACAAGAAAGCAAGTTATTTTTTAATATGGTAGGAAATAGCAGAAAAAACTGAAAAGGTTGAAAATAGGAGGGAAAGCCCTAGGGAACTGGAATAGAGGGTAAAGTATGGGACTGCTTCTTCATTATAAACCTTAGAGAATTATTGATGAAAAGTAAATTTAATAACAGAAAAATATATATTTGGCATATATTTAAAAAAAGAAAAAGTAAGAGTTGCAATATTAACATCAGAAAAAATAAATTCAAGGCAAAACACATTAAAAAGAACAAGGAGGCCATTTCATATTGATAGATGGTGTAGCCCAACAAGAAGATAAGACAGGCACAGACATTCGTGCATCTGCTGATACAGCTTCGACAGAAATATAAAGAGAAAACAAATCTACAGTCCAAGTGGGAGATTTTTAACACATGTCTCAGAAGTCTACAGATTAGATAGTAAATAAGTAAGGATATGAATGGTTTGATAACAATTAAGTAGCCTGATCTTAAAAGTAATCCAAAACACTTTACGCAATACTTGGACAGTACGTATTCTCTTCAAGCACATACAAAGCTTTCAAAAAAATTAAACATTGACTAGTCCACAAAAAATATCAATAACATTCAAAAAACAGAAGTCACACATGACACCTTCACAAAGCACATGGAATAAAATTAGGATTAAAAACTAAGGACTAGGGCCTGGAGAGGTGGCTCACCCCTGTAATCCTATTGCTCTGGAAGGCTGAGGCAGGAGGATCGCTCAAGGTCAGGAGTCCGAGACCAGCCTGAGCAAGAAGGAGACCCCATCTTCTTTCTCTATAGAAAGAAATTACCCGGACAACTAAAAATATACAGAAAAAATTAGCTGGGCATGGTGGCACATGACTGTAGTTCCAGCTACTTGAGAGGTTGAGGCAGAAGGATTGCTTGAGCCCAAGAGTTTGAGGTTGCTGTGAGCTAGGCTAACACCGCGGCACTCTAGCCTGGGCAACAGAGTGAGAATCTGTCTCAAAAAAAAAAAAAAAATAGAATAAGGAATAGCTAAATGAAGCAATGGCAACAACCACCACATAACCATCCACCTGAAAAATTTTAAATGTGCTTGTAAAAATTCTTTAGTTAAAGAGGAAATTCAAACTAGAATCGCAAACTTTTTTATTGTGGTAAAATAAAATTTACATAAATTTACATAAATTTACATAAATTTACATAAAATTTTAAACACTTTTAAATGTACAGTTCAATGGCATTAAATTCACTCATATTATCATGTATCTCCAGAACATTTTCATCATCACATAATGAAACTCAAACTTTAAAAGAACACTTAAAACATTACATAGTAAAACTCACAGGATTTATCAAAAACAACATGCAGAGGATCTATAACCTTCAATGAATTTACTCAAAGGCAATGAAAGTTTTAAAAATTAAGTGCTTAACTCAAGGAGCTAGAAAAAAGAGAAAAATAAATAAACTCAAATAAAGTAAAAGGAAAAAAATAGATAAAATAAAAACCAGAAATTAATGAACTAGACAGAAAAAGAAGTAGATCAACAAAATTGAAAGCTGGGTTTTTTGAAAAGTCCACAATTTAGGAATCTTATCAGCAAAAAGAGAGGAGACAGAAATAAACAGCATTAGGAGGGACAATGAGGCCGTGACCAAGTGGATAAATAAAAATATGAACTGGCTATAAAAATAACTTCAAAAATATCTACTTAAAAAATCTCCAGGAAAATACAAAAAATTCTTAGGACTAACAGTGAGTTCAGCAAGGCTGCAGGATATCAGATCCACATACAAAAATCATTACATTTTTGTGTACTAATAATGAACATGTGGAAACCAAAATTAAAAACACAAGACTTTTTACAATCACCGTCAAAATGAAATATTTAGGTATAAATGTAGCAATATTTGTACAGGATCTGCATGCTGAAAATTACGAAATGCAGATAAAAGCAATCAAAGATGATCTAAATAAATGGAGAGAAATATTATGTTCACGGATTAAAAGATTTAACAGGGTTATAGGTTATAGGTTTAGATGGTTTTTGGTTTAATGCAATTCCTATCAAAATCCCAGCAAAGTCTTTTGTAAACATAGACCAGCTTATTCTAAAATTTATATGGAAAGGTACAGCCCCTAGAATAACTAAAACCATCTTATAAGGAAAAATAAAGTGAGAGGAATCACTACCTGATATTAGGCCTACTATGTAGCTACAATGATCAATACAGAGTGGTATTGGTGGAGGGATAGATACATAGATTGATGGAACTGAATAGAGAGCTCAGAAGTAGACCCGCCCAAATAGGCCTAACTGATTTTTAACAAAGGCCATTCAATGGAGGAAGGATAGCCTTTTCAACAAATAGTGCTGGAGCAATTCCACATTCTCAAGCAATGGGGTTCTCCCCCTCCACCTCACACCTTACACGAGAATTAATTGAAAATAGAACACGAATGTAAATGTAAAAGCCCATAACTATAAAACTTTTAGAAAAAATAGGGGACAATTTTCAGGATTTAGGACTAGGCAAAGAATTCTTAGACTTAACACCAAACATATGATCCATAAAAGGAAAACTTGATAAATTTGACTTCATCAAAATTACACAGGCTTGCTCTATGAAATAGCCAGATAAGAAGACAAAAAAGCTACAGAATGGGAGGAAATATTTGCAAACCACATATCCAACGAAGGGCTAGTATCTAGGATATGTGAAAAATACTCAAAATTCAACAGTAACAATCCCTAAAACTTGTGAATATGTTAGGTTACCTGGAAAAGTGAAATTAAGGTTGCAGATAGAATTAAAGTTGTTAATCTGTTAACTTTAAAATGGGAGAAGTATCCTGGATGATCTGGGTGGACTCAATGTAATCACAAGGATCCTTAAAAGTAGAAGAGGGACACAGCAAAGGGTCAGAGGAAGAGAAATGATGACAGGAGCAGGGTAAGAAAGTCAGGGGAAAACAATGCACACCTATATGGTCACCTAAATGATGACAAAGGTGTCAGTGCCTTATAGTGGGGAAAAGGTAATCTTTGTAACAAAAGGTATTGGGTCAAGTGGATAGTCACCTGGGAAAAAAATGAATCTTGACTCCACCTCTCCCCATGCACACAAGAAAATAACTTCCAGATGGATTGCAGATCTAACTGTAAAAGGTAAAATAATAATGTTTGTAGAAGAAATCATAGGAGAATATCTTCATGACCTTGGAATGAGCAGATTTCTCAAACATGGTCAAAAAAGTACTAACCATAAAGAAAAAATCGATAAATTGGAACATATTAAAATTAACAGCTCTTCATAAAAAGTCACCATTAAAAGTGTGAAAAGAGGCCGGGCGTGGTGGCTCACGCCTGTAATCCTAGCACTCTGGGAGGCTGAGGCAGGCGGATCGCTCAAGGTCAGGAGTTGAAAACCAGCCTGAGCAAGAGTGAGACCCTGTCTCTACTAAAAATAGAAAGAAATTAATTGGCCAACTAAAAATATTTAGAAAAAATTAGCCAGGCATGGTGGCGCATGCCTGTAGTCCCAGCTACTTAGGAGGCTGAGGCAGAAGGATTGCTTGAGCCCAGGAGTTTGAGGTTGCTGTGAGCTAGGCTGACGCCACGGCACTCTAACCGAGGCAATAGAGTGAGACTCTGTCTCAAGAAAAAAAAAAAGAAAAGTGTGAAAAGAGAAGCCAAAGAGAGAGAAGATATTTAATACAAAGTACTTATGCCCAGAATATGTAAAAAATTCCTACAAATCAATGAGAAAAAGATAGACAATTGAAAAAAGGGGAAAAGATACTTTATGCAAGAGGATATCCAAAGTGACAGTAAACAACAGTGTCTCACTTTATTAATCATTAGGGTAATGCCAATTAAAACCACAATGCACTATCACTACACACCCAGTAGAGTGTCTAAGACCAAAAGCAGACAATACTGAGCGTTAATGAAGACTCTCACTGCTGGTGTGAGCTTGCATTGGTAGATACTGGAAAACTTTTTGGCAGTATCTACCTAAGCTGATTGTATGCATGCTGTACGGCTTTGCAATTCCATTCCTACAAAAACATATAAAATCTCCAAAAGACATCTAGAAGAATATTTATAACAGCATTATTTGTAATAATCCCAAACTGGAAACAGCACAAATGTCCATCAATAGTAGTATGAGTAAATGAATTGTGGTGCATTCATATAAAGGAACACTATGCAGTAGTGAAAATGAATGATCTATACGATCATTCAAAAAGTTCATGAAAATGCACATTATGAAAAAACTATACATGGGTTTCAAAATATTTTTGAACCAATATAAGCTCATACTAACTTGTTGTAACATGTCTCAACAGGATCTAGTTTGAGGCACTGAGAAGGATAAGGCATCAGTGTGAAAAGAGCCCCTATCAGAGCAACATGAACTCTGCTAAAATTGAAGCAAGAATAAACATCAAATTTATGGTGAAACTTGGGTGGAAAAATGGTGAAATCATTGATGTCTTGTGAAGTTTATGAGGGCAATGACCCCAAGAAATCAGCAGTTTACAAGTGGATAACTTGTTCTGAGAAGGGAGGAGACAATGTTGGAGATGAAGCCTGCAGCAGCAGACCATCCTTGTCAATTTGTGAGGAAAAAATCAATCTTGTTCATGCTCTATTGATGGGGACGGAGAATTAACAGTACAAACAAAGGCCAACACCACAGACAACGCAAGTGGTTCAGCTCACACAATTCTGACTGAGCAATTAAAGTTGAGCAAACTTCCCACTCAATGGGTGCCAAGAACGGTTGTGCCCAGATCAGCTGCAGATAAGAGCAGAGGTTTCAATGGAGATTTTAAACAAGTGAGATGAAGACCCTAAAGAATTTCTTTGAAGAATTGAAACAGGAGATGAAACACGGCTTTACCCGCAGTATGATCCTGAAGACAGAGCGCAATCAGAGCAGTGACCACCAAGAGGTGGACGTGCCCAGTCACAGCACAAGCAGACCTGCCAAAAGCGAAGGTCACGGCAACAGCGTTCTTTTGGATGCTCAAGGCATTTGCTCAGTGACTTTCTGGAGGGCCAAAGGACACTAACATCTGCTTATTTTGAGAGTGTTTTAAGAAAGTTAGCCAAAGCTTTAGCAGAAAATGCCCGGGAAAGAAAGCTTCACCAGAGTCCTTCCCAACCACGACAGTGCTCCTGCGCATTCCTCTCATCAGACACAGGCAATTTTGCAAGAGTTTCCATGGGAAATCATCAGGCATGCACCTTAAGTCTTGATTTTGCTCTTTCTGACTTCTTTCTGTTTCCTAATCTTAAAAAATCTTTAAAGGGCGCCCATCTCTCCTCCACTGATAATGTAAAAGAGACTGCGCTGACACAGTTGTGCTCCGAGGACCGACAGCTCTCAGGGCTGGACTAAATGGCTGATATCATCACTTACAAAAGAGTCCTGAAATTGATGGAGCTTATGTTGAGAAATAGAGTTTATATTTTTCATTTTTATCTTTTAATTCCACTTTTCCAAGAACTTTTGGAAATGCCCTTTTATGTAACAGCATGGATGAAGCTAACAATGTTGAACAACAGAAGGCAGACACTAAGTACATACTGTATAATTCCGTTTATGTGAAGTTCAAATACAGGGAAAACTAATTTATGACGTTAGAACTCAGGGGTCGTGACTCCAAGGGAGCAGGAAGAGACGGCTGGGGTAATGTAATCAAGAAAATGTACAAACCTGATCTAATGAAAATATAAAACTTATGAATCCAACACTTCAAGAATAAACACTCTTTTCAAACTTGTATGAACATTTACAAAAATCGCTATTCTTCCAAACAAGTTTTAATAATTACCAAATAATATCATCCGGTCCACATTCTGACAGCAATGCAATGAAATTAGTAACAAAAACAAAAATGTCAGGAAAAAAACACATACATTTGAAAATTTAAAGGCATGTGTCTAAAATAATTCATGAGCCAAAAAACAAATCCTGTGGAAATAAAATATTTAAAACTAAGTGACAAAGCAAACACTATCAAAACTTGGGGGATGCTGTTAAAATGGTACTTAGGGGGACATTAATGGCTATAAATGCATATATTAAAATAAACAAAGTTTAAAAATTCATGAATTCAGAACTGAACTCAGAAGGGAAACACTGAGAAATGCATTGGTCTGGTCTGAGGGAGCCTGTACCTAACGTCCCTGCAGTGCGACCAGAGAGAAAATTATGATGTTGGTAGCAAGGAGGTCCTGGGCAGCCTCACAGAAGAGTCCCACACTCCAATGCGGTGTCTGTGAAAGCAGCGAAGGACCTCCTCGAGAGCACCCAGTGCGTGCTGAGTCATGCCTGCAGACCTACCTGCCAGACTCCACCTTCGCAAGCACCACTGTCAGGCTGGCTCCCAGCCACAGGCCAGCTCTTCGCAGTCAGTATGGAGTGAAGACTCCACTTGATTTACAGGTAACACCTTGCTCTGGGAACACCAGATAGGAGTGGCACCTGCCAGCTCTGCGCTGAGACTATGCCTGGTGCCCATCTGACTTGCTCCATGTGACATCCCCTCTCACAATATCTCAGGACCACAGCAATTCAAGATGAAGGGGAGGAGACACCTGGCAGGATGTGGTTGGTAGCGATAACACTCTTCACGTGCACCTGGACAAACTGAACTGAACCAGGTGGAAGGTCCCTAAATTGGGGTGGTATTAATGTCACTGCTGTATATGTTCATATGGAAACATGCATGTTTATATGTGCATGCAAAAAATGGTCTGAAAAGATACATACTGCCCTGGTAAGAACGATTACCACCAGGGAGAGCTTTGGGGTTGCAGGTGATGGTCAAAGGGAGTTTCAGTTTATCAATACATTCGTACAAGAACACATTCATATGCTACTTGTAATTTGATCAAAAATCATTTTAGAAAGAGACTTGAAGGAATATAAAATGTTAACTATGGTTTTTGTTGGCTGAGGGAATTATAAATAATAAATTATTTTTTTCTACAAAACGCCTGTGTTTTTCAGTTCCTATAACAGCACTAACAATACAGCTTTCTGTGATGCTGGAAACATTCCCCAGCTCTGCCATCCAAACAAACTGCAGCCTCTAGCAATGTGTGGCTATCGCACACCTGAAATGTGGCTAGTGGGATTGAGGAGCTGAGTTTTTATTTTTGTTTCACTTTAATTTAACTAAATTATAAATTTAAATAACCACATGTGGCTAGTGGCTACTGTATTGGACAGTGCTGTTCTTTGTTGCCTTATTTCCAAGGGTTATTTTTCCATTTTTAAAAATTCAGGTATAACAAATAGCATAAAGTACACAAATCTTAAGTGTGTAGCTTGATGAATTTTTACATAGGTACACACCCATGTAACCACCACCCAGATCAAGGTATAGAACCTTTCTGCCATCTCAAGTAGCTCCTTTGAGCCCTCTCCTAATCCTAATTAGTAACTTCCAACATTATTCTAACTTCTTTCACCAAAAGTTAGTCTTGCCTGTATTTGAACTTCTTATAAATGAAATCATGCATTACATATTCTTTTGTGTCTGGCTTCTTGCACTCAGCATGACATACATGTTGTTGTTTGTAGTTGCAGTTTGTTCTTCCTTGTGTAGTATTCCACGATGTGAGTATAGCACAGGTTATTTCCCCTATTCTACTGTTGGTGGATATTTGGGTTGTTTCCAATTTGGGAGTTTTACAAATAAAGCCACCATGAACATTTGATGGACATAAGCACTCATTTCTACTGGGTATATACTCAGGATGAAACTGCTAAGTCATAAGGTATATGTTTTTTTTTTTTTTTTTTTTTTTTGAGACAGAGTCTCACTCCTTTGCCCTGGCTAGAGTGCTGTCGCGTCAGCCTAGCTCACAGCAACCTCAAACTCCTGGGCTCAAGCAATCCTTCTGCCTCAGCCTCCCGAGTAGCTGGGAATACAGGCATGTGCCACCATGCCCGGCTAATTTTTTCTATATATTTTTAGTTGGCCAATTAATTTCTTTCTATTTTTAGTAGAGACGGGGTCTCGCTCTTGCTCAGGCTGGTTTTGAATTCCCGACCTTGAGCGATCCTCCCACCTCAGCCTCCCAGAGTGCTAGGATTACAGGGCTGAGCCCAGCCAGGTATATGTATCTTTAACTGTAATATATTGCCAAACAGTTTCCTAAGTGGTTATAGCCATTTACATTCCCAGTAGCAACAAAAGAGAGCTCTGGTTGAAGCATGCATTACTTTTATAATCAGGGGGAAAATGTTACTTTGAGAAATAAGAGAGACAGCAGGAGAAACCATTTTTATAGACAAACTAAAATTAGCAGCAAATTTAACAATATATAAGATATATTATCCCTCACTTAATCTGACTTATACAGGTATTGGGAAGACATTTGGCTTGGTGGCTAAGAGCTCTGGCATTGGAGTTAGACAACCAAACAACAAACCTCAACCCTGCAAATTGCCAGTTGTGTGACCTTCAACAAATTACTAACCTCCTCTGTCCTTTGACTACATACTATTCCTCCAAGCAAGTTTTGCCTGCAAATTAGAATAATATCATCACCTCACAGGATTACTGTAAGGATTAATAAAATATGCTTATAAAATCCATAGTATATGGCTGGAATATGGTAAGAGTTCAAATGTTAGCTACTATTGGTATCATTAGTAATTATACTATTAGGCGGTGACCGTTAGCATTCTTAGTCTAGGTATGTGATAAGCCACTTTTATTAAGAAGCATTTGATAATTTCCCATTCCCATTCTCTCCCCATTTCAACACTGATCAATTCTTATGAAGTTCATCTCTAATTTCTATGATCATGGCAGTTTTTCCTCTTAAGTGATCAGATGCTTTGAATGGCTTTTAGACTCAATTTAAGAACCAGTTTGCAAGAGTGTTGCTAAGAGAAAATGCATCTAATTTGCCAAAACCGAATTAACTCCTAATACACATGGGGTTATGTTAAGCAGTAAACAGTTAATAAAAATATAAACACTTTTATTCTCCTTGTCCCATGTGGACTTAAACTTAATTATTAAACTAACATTCACATGTCCAAACAAAGCACACATAATTAGCACAATTTTAAAAATCATACCATCTTCAAATTACTTAAATTACTTATTAAATCACAGGATGATACAAATTTCCCACTAATTTAAGCCAACAAGTTGGTTTCATTTTCTATCCATCATGGGGTCTTTGGATGGCTTTTAAAAAAATTCATATAAGCCAGGCGCGGTGGCTCATGCCTGTAATCCTAGCACTCTGGGAGGCCAAGGCAGGCGGATCGCTCAAGGTCAGGAGTTCGAAACCAGCCTGAGCAAGAGCGAGACCCTGTCTCTACTAAAAATAGAAAGAAATTAATTGGCCAACTAAAAATATATAGAAAAAGTTAGCCGGGCATGGTGGCATATGCCTGTAGTCCCAGCGGCACATGCCTGTAGTCCCAGCTACTCGGGAGGCTGAGGCAGGAGGATCGCTCGAGTCCAGGAGTTTGAGGTTGCTGTGAGCTAAGCTGATGCCATGGCACTCTAGCTCGGGCAACAGAGTGAGACTCTGTCTCAAAAAAATAAAAATAAAAAAATTCATATAAAATCTCAGCAGCGTTGGTCATATTTTGAATGAAATGCTAATATTGCAAGACATTTAAAAATTTAATCTCTATGCCAGCCACAGCGGATCTTTCATTCTCAATATACTATTATTCTCTATTGAGTCCCAAGGCAAAATCTTGTCATTGAACAAATAGGTGTGAGTGGGTGCGCTTCAAATGCAATCAGTTATTTGACACATTACAACTGAAACAGCTCTGCTTGCTCCATCCCCAATTGCCCGGCAGAATTTCTCATATCGCTATCTTTATGTTGGAGATTTACAAGGTAAAGGTGTTTGTTAGGTCAGATTTGACAATTCATGGTCGAGACAAGGGGCCTTTTTTGTGTCGCGGTACCTGGGCTTGGCTTTTTGCAGAGTATGCGCCTCATCCCTGAAAGGACAAGGGCCCCCAGTTTCCCTCTCTCCATGCTCACGCAGCCACGGTCCTTTCTCTGCAGGTGATGTCTCGTTGTACGGACCGCAGTTCTGAGCGCCCCATAACTGGGGCCCTGATGTTAGCAAATGTGGGGAAAGGCAGTAATAGCAAGGTGCCATTCCCTTCCCTTTACCTACCAAAATGTATTTTCCCGAGATCCTGGAGGGAAACTGAGATCATACCACCACCGGGGAGTAACAGTCCAAACATGTATTGACTAAACTAATCTTTGGGGATGTTAGCTTTAGTTGTGGTGTTACTCAGATGTTACTCGGATGTTATGTAGTGGGCTGCATTCTGGACAAAGGATCTAGAAGCAGAGGACCCTACTCCCACTGCTTCTTTCCCAAAAAAATCCCACCTTCCTTTGCTCTTTTTTATTAATGGACTTTCTGTAGAGATCTTCCAGACGGTTCTCATTCCAGCTGATCTTCAGGAAATACTTAGAGGTGGAGGAGGCACTCCTTTCAAATCACCTCTCAGAAGACAGGTTTCTGATCTGATTCAAGGCCACTTCCTGGGCATCTGGTTTCTGTAGCTCACAGAATTACTGCTCCTGATAAATTGCTCTGAGTTCTGAGGCTACTGCTGTCATATTGCATTCTATGACCATACCCCAGGTCTCCCAATACACATTTAGACACACACACACACACACACACACACACACACACCTCATTAGACTCCATTCCCATGTAGTATCCAAGTGAGTTTCATGGCAAACACACTGGAGAGAGCTAGGCCAGCACAGACCTGAAGCATGCAGTCAAGGATACCGACAGTGCGTTGAGTGAAAAGCTTGGGGGTCCTGAGTGAGGGATGGAGGTCGGGGGTTGGGGTCACACCTCCACACCTCTGCACCTTCTCACAGAGCACTGCCAGCAGCAGTCAGGCCTGAGGGTGGAAGTAAGGGAGAGACACATTT
Organism: Cheirogaleus medius; assembly: GCA_008086735.1. Classification (NCBI taxonomy): domain Eukaryota; kingdom Metazoa; phylum Chordata; class Mammalia; order Primates; family Cheirogaleidae; genus Cheirogaleus; species Cheirogaleus medius. The sequence goes on along the minus strand of VBSM01002959.1, from coordinate 14,778,212 downwards.
TAAACTGGAGGATGGGGTGGGAGGGAAGGAATGGTGAGCTCCTCATCCCTGGATAAGTACAAGCCAAGGTTGCAGGCCCACCTGATAGGGACACCATAAGAAGAAATGAAACCTCAAATGGGTAGTTGAATTGGAACAACTGAAAAGAGAACAGAGAGGAACGAGAGGGAGGAAATGAAATAATAAAATTTAAAAGGAGATAGGAAGGCCAGAGGCCGAGGACCATTCCAAACATTTGGACAGAAACTGGAGAGCTCCTGAGAGGGCTGGTATCTCAGTGGGCAGTCAGAAGCATCCCAGCACTCTGGTCCTTGGCCTCGAGCACCTACTCATTCCTGTCCTGTGGGCTGAGCCTGTAGGCCTGGCTTTGCCCAGGGAGCACAAGGTCTAGCTGAGCAGTATTTGCTTATCCATTAGGAAGCTTGGCCCTGGACAAAGAAGGGGCAGAATTCTCAGCTCCTCTGCACCTTCCCTAGTGGGCACTCGGTACCTTACGGGGTCTCAAGGAGGACCCCCAATCCTTAGGACACGGAGGGACAGGAAGGAGCACTTTTCTGTACTGGAGACCCATGATTAGAGGACCAGGTTGGACCAAAACTGTTGAGCACTCAGTGGCCCAGCCAGGCCTATTCTCAGATGCAATCATGTGGGTAGATCTCTGAACCAGTCCTAGGAATTGAGCCAGTCTCTGCCCCCTGCTCAAAAGCAGGGTTTGCAGGTAGAACAAAGCAGCCTTCTTCATAACATATGATACTCCTGAGTTGTGTCCCAGGCAGTGTGGGGTGGGGTGCAGCAGCAGGGCTTGAGTGGTGACCAGGAGCAGGGCTCTCAGAAGGGAATTTTTCTCTGCAGGAGCTTTGCTGGTCTGGGATAGGAACCTGGGCTCAGGCCCCTGGAAGTGTCACAGCCACCACCTGTGCGAGGAGACAGGCCTGGGGCTAGGGTAGAGCCCTGGGCATCTGGACTTGGGCCTGTTTCCCAGCCTGGACTGGTCTACTTAGGGAGACCTGATACCCACAGAGGGTGAAAGAGGAGGAGAGGTTGGAAGCAGGAAGAAGGGTGTGGAGGAGGGGACTCTGGACACTGTCTGCTCCTCCCTGTTCCTTTCCTCTTCCACCCTACTCTTCCCATCCCACATGGGGGGATTCTGCCGAAACACACAGGCGCCTGGCCCAGCACTTCAGCTCCTCTGGAGCACAACCTGCTCTTGGTTCCCCCTGTCTCCCGTTCCCCAGCCAAGAAGCCCCATTTCAAGGACTGAAATGAGTGTGCTTTCAATCCTGATTCCACACGTGCACCCACCTTAGCGCACCCCAACAGCTGCCCACCCCCAGAAACACGCGCTTGGCTCCCAGGTTAAAGGTGCCAGCTTGTTCTAAAGAATCCACTTTGCCAGGCCCCCCTGTTCTGCTCCACGTCATTTGCTGCTCTGTAGCTTGTGTTATTTGTGACTTCTCTTGTGCAAGCCACAGCAGCCTTGTTCCTATGACTCCGGCCCCACTGGCTTCTGAGAGAGCTGAGAGGCTGATGTTGAGACTCAGAAACTAGGCAGTTAGGACACCACACACAGCCACACCCCGTCACCACGGCAGTCCCCAGCGGAAGAGGATGGCTGGTGTACACACTCCTGTGCAAAGGCGTGAGCACACACACTCCTGGAGCTCCTAGCTCAGGGTCTGCACACACCCACGCCTCCCTTTGTATGACCTCTCCCCACTGACTTTCAGCCCCCACCCCATGTAGATTCCTCACCCCACCCCGAAGTTGGAGGCCCCAAGAGCAGGGCTTGGTGCAAACACCTCACGAAATGACAGGACAGTCAGACAAACACGGAATCACACAAAGGATCCCAACAGGAGGCTCCCGGGGGCTCCTTCCTTCTGTGGTTTCCTCCTTCACCCCTCGGGGCCCTCTGTCCGTCCTCCGACAAAAAGCCACCGAGCCCAGTTGAAATCGATGCTTTATTGACAGTTTACATACAGACAAGTTTAGAAAAGGGCACGGGTTCCGGGATGGGGTGGCTACTCCGCCCCGGGCCGCGCTTGTGCTGCGCTTCGCAAGAGGGCTGGTCCCGAGGACCGATACTCCCCCCACCCAACCCCGACGCTTCCCTTCAAAAACGAATAAAGGACCCCGACCCGCGCCGCGTCCCCCTTCCCCCCCCCCCCGCCCGCCCGCCCCCCACACTACACGGTCACGCTTTACAGAACACACACTTTTCTCCTACACAGCACGCTCGTCTAGGACTACAGGCCGGCAAACACTGTTCTCGCGGAAGGGAGGCGGGGAGACGCGAGGATCGAGGGGCTTCGCTCGGTCCGGATCCCCTGCGCAGTCCCGCGCAGGCTTCGTGCGAACCGCGCAGCCCTGGGGACACGGAGCCTGGGCCCAAGTCGGCCTCCTACGCTCCGCGCTTTCCCGCTGGGGTCCGGGCGAGGGAGCCGGCGCTGTTGAGCGGGCGATCTCCGGAAACCCGGCACGCTGACAACGAAATTGGCAGGGAACCAAGCCGAGCCCTCCGCAGAAAAGGGGCGCGCGGCCCTGCAGCGCTTTAAGTTAAGGGAGAGACGGGAGAAAATGGGTGTCCTCCCCGCCCTCCGACACAGTCGCCCCATTTTCCCACAGGCTGGGAAGGAGGTGTTAGCACCAGACCCGGAATGTCGCTGTCTGTGAAAACAACGAAAATGTGAAAATCTGGACGCGGAGCTGAAAGGCGCCCCAGGCACCCGGCTCCGCTCCAGCTGGACCAAAGCGGACTGGGGTTGGGGGACAGAAGGATTTGGTTCCCTGCGGTAGGCGGGCTTTGGAACTAAAAACTAGGGGTTGCGGGCTTCTGGGGCATGCAGCCCTGAACGGGCAGAGTAGGGGGTCGAGGCTGGACCCCACAGCGCTCCACCCCAGGGACATCCACTGGCGGTTCCTGGGCCCTCCGCCCAGAGGTTCCCAACGTCTTCGCCCTTTCCTCTGGCTCCAGAGCCCACCGCGGGGAGGCTGCGACGCGGGCTTCGAAGACAATCACGATGGGAGTGGAGGGCACAGATTCCGCTCCACCGCAGGGGGTGTCCTCTGTGGTGCAGGGGGCGGGGGACACTGCTGGCGGGGAGGATTCAGCCCACAGGAAGAATGACAGCCGTAGGTGGCGGGAGGTAAAGTCGGCCCCCTCCCTGCTAGAAGTCCTTAGTAGTCAAGAATGGGGAGTGGTAAGGGGGCGGAGTGAGTGAGTCGGGTCGTGGGGCATAAGTCCTGTCGGCCTAGGCTTCTGCTCTCAGGCACCCAGGTGGGGCTTGGGAATGGGCTGGCCAGGGGCCGGAGGGTCAGCCGGCCGTCTGCCTGTAGTTGCCGTTAATCTCTTGGGCGATGTTGACAGCCTCCGCGCCCAGGGGCAGCCGATCGCTGTACTCGGAGCCCGCCTCGAACTCCTCCTGGTTGGCTTTGGACTGGGACTCCACCAGTGAGCAGGCTGCCAGGCTCTCCTCCCTCTGCAGGCCTCCACTGGGGGCCCCCTGCTCCGCGTCCTCGTCAAGGCCCTCCTCCGGGGTCTCCTCTGGCTCTTCGCCGCCCGCATCACCGCCGGCCGGGTAGCTTTTCTCGGACTCGAGGTACGAGGCGCGCGGGTCGAAGTCGGCGGCGATGCGCTTCTCCATGGGGTCGGGGGCCTGAGGCCGCAAGATGAGCCGGTATGGCTTGCCCGGGTGCTTGGCCAGCAGGTGACAGCAGGCAGCGCCCAGCAGGGGCACGGTGGCCAGCACCAGCAGGAATACGCTCACCGCCACGATGACCAGCAGCGACGGGAGCTCCTTCTTGGTAGCAAACACCACTTGCACGTGGCAGGCCTCGCCAGCCAGCGCCAGGCACACGGAGTAGTTGGTGCCCGGCCGCAGGCCCCGGAACCAGTAGGCGTTGACGCCCTCCTCCACGCGGGACCACTGCACTGCCGCCCCGCCCTCCGCGGGGCACAGATATAGCAGGCGCAGGGGCCGTCGCCCAGGCCGCCCGGGTCCTCCAGCCCCGCCGGGCCCGGGACCCCAGCCCGTCGCGAGCGGCGTCAGCTGCACCCGTGCCTCGCGCTCCGCTACGTCCAGCGCGATGACACCCAGCTCGAAGACGTGCGGCTTGAGCTCTGTGCTCTGGTTAAACGCGTGATTGGACACGTACTGAGAGGAGTCCCCGTGGCCACAGTGCTGCTTCTCCGCCGGGTCTTCAGGGATCTGGTCTTCGGTCTCCTCTCCCTCAACAGCCTCCTCCTCCGGCTCCGCCTCCGGCTCTCCGAGGACGCTAACTCTGGCCAAGCCTTGGCCTTTGATTTTGTCCTTGGGTTTGGAGGGCAGGACGCTGTTGCCTCGGCCCTTGGCTGTGGACTTGCGCTCAGAGGCCGGGACCTGCCCATCCGGGTCTCCCCCCGCGCCAGGTGCATGCTTTGGGGGGCCGGCTGCTGCCACCGCTACGCGTACTGATGTGGAGTTGGCGCCCAGCTCATTGTATGCACTGCATGTGTAGACGCCTGCCTCCTTGGAGCTTAAGAGGGGCACCAACAGGGAGCCATTTGCCAGGGCCAGGAAGCGGGGGGTGGCTGGGGGCGCCGGCCAAGCGGGTGCGGGAGTCGGGGTTGGCGCTTCGGTCTGCGTCCTCACGTCCCCGTCTCCTTTCCCCTCCCCCTCCTCCGCCCTGTCCCCATCGTCCTCCCCGCTGGGGACCGGCGGCTGTAAGACAACGGTGCCACCCGGAATCTGAAGTTGCCACTGCAAGCGGGGAGTGGGATGGCCGTCGGCTAAGCAGTGCAACACGAAGGCCAGGCCCGCGCGCAGGGGCGTGCCGGGCGTCTCCGGCTGCGGCTCGGCGCTCAGACGCACGCTGGGCGGTGCGCAGGGCAGGGCGGGCAAGCGGAGCACCAGCACCCCCTGCAGCGCGGGAGGCGAGGCGCATGCAATGGAGTCCCGCTCCGGTAGGGAGACCCGGGTGCTCGCGGCCCAGGCCTGCAGCCACACAAGGCCGCATCCGCAGTGGAAGGGATTGTGATAGAGTTGCAGGTGTGACAGCGCGCTTAGCGCGTCAAAGGTGCCGGGCTCCAGAGTACGCAGCCTGTTGTTGTTGATACGCAACGAGCGCAAGTCGGACAGCGCGCCAAGTGCGTCCCGGGGCAGCGAGCCCAGGCGGTTGTGGTTCATTTTGAGCAGCTGCAGCGCGCTCAGGTTACGCAGGTCGCTCCACGGGAAGCTGGATATGAGGTTGTGGCTCAGGTCGAGGTTCTTAAGCTGGCTTAGCACGGCCAGTGCACCTGACTCCACGGTGCGCACTTCATTGTGTGCCAGCCAAAGTGATGTGACCTGCGTGACGTCGGTGAAGGCGCCGCGCCGTAGCACGGTGATCTTGTTGGCCGACAGACTAAGCGTGGTCACATTGGCTGGCAGTCCTTCGGGCACCTCGCGCAACTCCTTGTAGGCGCAGTCAGCGAACTGGTGAGAGTACTTGTCCACGCAGGCGCACGGCTCAGGGCACGCTCCGGCCACTCCTAGCAGCGCCCAAGCCAACCACAGGGCCCAAAGTGGTGCCATCGCGGCTCCTGCAGACGGAAGCTGGGGGAAGAGGGGAGAAGGTGACTCACCGAGCCCCAGGTTCCTTCGCCTATCAAGGACAGCCTCTGTAAACCAGTCTAGCACAGGTCCCAGGGCTCTTCTATGCTCAGTAACCTCCTCTGTGCCAGGATCCTCTCTTGGGCAGGAGTGGAGGGAGGTCAGTAACAGTCTCGAAATTCAATGGATGCTACCTCTCAGGGCCCTGACTTTTTGCCAGCGTTGGGTTACATCACTCCTTTTTCCCTACCTATCCCCTCACCAGGGAGCGGCTCCTCCATAGACTCCACTGGTTCCTGGTCTACAAGCACTCCGCACTGAACCCCTTTTGGCGTTTCCAAGCCTTCGTTTAACCCGGTGAAAAGGATACACAGAGAGGATATTATTGTCCATGACTAGCTGTCCTCCCTGGAACCCTTTGTCCCACGCATGGCACTCACACACATGCCGCGCAGGCACACAACAATACAAACAGACGCTGGGGCTTCGCCGTCAAACTGCCAACTTCTGCAGGGGTTTAGAGGACCTAATTCTCTATCAGGGGGTTCACAACACATTCCGTAGACACACAAACACATAGCCCCCCAGACACTGATGCAATATACCCTGGAGACCTCTTTGTTCTCGCAACTGAACCCAGCATTTGTAAAGTGTTTTTCACCCTGGTACAAAGCGCTTTCCTATCCATTGTGAGAATTGAAAGACACAAGGACACAAGTTCTCACACAGGAACACAAGAGCACACTCGTGCCTGCACACAGCCCTCCTCCACTGGGATCGAATCCCAAGCAAATAAGCAATACCGACAACTTGCCCCAGTGGCTTGAGGGGGGATCTGGGGAAGCTGACCTCCACGCCCTTCTCTGGCTATACCCTAATTCACCTGCCCTAGGCTGCTTGGCCAGCCTTCTGTATGGGGAGGGAGGTCCTCCTCCATGTCTTGGCCAAGTGCATTCAAAGAATTGTCACTAAAGCTTCCAGCTTGGGTCAGAGGGCCCAGGCAGCTGGGGGGAAGGGCGAGGTTGGTTAGAGGAGCCCCCAGCCAACAAGTCATGGGGAGGGGTTGCTACTAGCTAATGAGGCTGGAGAAGATTCAAGATTCATGCCTTTCTCCACAGCTCCACCATGCCTGAGGGCCCCCCCAATAAAACCTTATCCCCAGTCACACAAACGCACTTACACAGACTCCCCACCTCCACCTGGGGCGGCTGTCAGGTTTGGCAGAGCCCCTCCCACACCCTATCTTTGGGACCCCCTTCCCTCCTCCCCTGCTCCAGTGGGAAGACCCCTCCCCTCCGGGTTGCTCCCAGATGGCACCCTCAGTTTTGGCACCCTAGGCTGGACCTACCCCCACTAGAGTCGAGGTTGTGGGGCGGCTCCTACTGCTTACCAGCTGTTCGCTGACTCCCAGTACGCCCTCCTTGGGCTGCAACGCCTTGTCCAGACTCAGTGTGTCGGAGCAGGGACCACAGTCCAAGGACGCTTCCAGCAGCTGTTGCTGTGGCTGTGGGGAAAACCGAGGGGGGGCAGAGAAAGGAACAGGCGAGTTTGGGGACTCCCTGGTCCCGAAGTCACACTTCAGTTTTTCCTTTTGCCTCTGTTCTGCACGCCCCCACCCCTTGCCTCCCAGCTCTATGGATGCAGGTTGGAGAGAATCCTGGCGCGCTCCCGGGCTTGGCGGGGACGCGCACAGCCTCTCCCACTTCCTGCATCCTCTACATTTGTTAAAGCCATAGAAACCCTCCCTGAGGTTGAGACACGTCGGTCACAAGGGCGGTGGGTCCCACACCCACTGTCCTCAGCTGGGCTCTTCCCAGCCCACTGCACACCCATAACCCACATCCCCCCATATTTACACACCCGCTGATATTGTCACTATCCCACATCACACTGGCCCCCCATGTTCAAACACATTCGCACACACAGACCCTCCACAGTCGACCTGCACACGTTAGAATTATCCACCGTCATGTACTAATCACGCCAATGTGCTGTGCTCTCGCCACATTCACACGTATTTTCACAGGCACACCTTCACCCGGGACACTCGCCGTTCTCCCCTCTTGCATGCACACACATTCACGCGCACTCACCCTCACGCGCCCGTCCCGCCAGCGCCCGTGAGCTTCGCTGCTAATTGAATGCTAGCCGCTCTTACGCCCCGCAACACGTGAGACAAACCATCTTTGAGGAATTTGGGGGAAGGGAAGGCGCGCGGCTGAAGGGGTGGAGGCGCGTCTTTGCCTTTAAACTCTTTTTGCAAATGCAGGCGGTGGCGCAGACTAGAGCGGGACCCGCTGGAGCTGCGCGCAGCCGGGCTCTCGCGGACCCTTCCCTCCCGCACCCCCTGCTAGCGCCTCCTCCCCAAGCCTAGTTCAACACGATGCATAATTGATAGTGTTAGCAGAGCGCCTCACCCTCCCTACCATTTTTGCCTGGATCTGGGCTGATACAAGCCCTGTTCTCCCCTGCCCCCCGCCAGTCTAACCCAGCGACGAGCACGCGCGGCCCTGCAGGGAGCGCGGGTAAGGGACGCCCCTCTCCCTACCCCACCGCCGCCCCTGCCCAGCCTCTTGAGCTGGAACTCTTTTATGTCTCGTCTTTTGTGGCTAAACCAGGGCCAGAAGCCCACTCCCTGATGCGCTGGCCCGTGCGCACCGCTGAGTGGGGTGGGGCGGGGGAAGCTGGCCCGAGCGCACCCAAGCTCCCCACACTCAGGTCTTGCCAGTTCCGGGCGAATGGGGCACCGAGGCTGCAGCGGACAGTGGCTCGGACAGGGATGGTTACAACCGGCTGCTCCTCTTGAGCTTGAGCACCGCGGGCTGGGGACTTAAGGCCGGAGCATTTCTTCCCTCCCCCCAGCATCTTTACAGCCTCGCAAACACACCATCAACGCCCCCCCACACACACACTATCCTTCAAAGCCGCGGTGGCCCGCCACCGCCCCCCCGTCTCACACCCTCGCACAACAGCCGGCCGCAGCAGACTCGCTGCTCGCGACTCTCGCTCCCTATCTCTGATGAAACCCCGACATTTCTTTTAGTGACAAGGGGGCGGAGGCGGGGGGATGTCGAGGCATTTGGCTAAAACCCAATTTCCGCCCCCCCCCCCGCGCTGCTTAACGCAGCCCAGGAGAAAGAGCTGCTGGCCAGAACCCGAAAAGGGGTACGGACCCTGGGAGACACGCAGAACCCCCATGCCTCCTGTCCTTTCTGTAGACACCGAGCTCTCGGGACGCACGTGGTCCCCCAGGCCTCACCCCGGGCTGTGGGGATCTCTCACGGTGGGTCGATGGCGCAGGTTTGGGGCTTTTGCGGAGATCAATACCCCTGTTTGAGTGCTGAGCATTTTAATGAGCTGGGGAGGGGGTGGGGAACAGAGGGAGACAGGCGAGGAGCGCAGCATCTAAAGCGACCACCCGGCCCGGGTTCCGAGGCTCCTTTGTAAATTAAATATGAACAGACTGGTGCACGCACACGCCGCGTCTCTGCCTCCCTCCTGCTCCTGCCGTCGCTACAGGCGGCTCAGCCGAGTTCGGAACCCAGAACTTCACTCTGCCTGCTCGGGTCTGGGTGCCCCCAGACGACCCAGGGGGAGGGCGCCCTGTGGGGGAAGGTGACTTTGAGAAGGGCCGTAGGGTAAGAGCACTGTGACCCGTTCCCGCCCAGGACCCTGCGTGACACAGCCGAGAGCGGGTCGCTAAGGTTTTTAGGCCTTTCTGGGCCCTGGAGTGACGCAGGCGGCTGGACTGGCAGGGCTTTCTTTGTCTGCCGAGCAAAGGGTGGGGGTCGTCCTGGGCCTGCAGTCCGCGTCTCGAACCCTGAGGTCCTGGGAGCCTTGGCCTAGAAAGAGGGATCCGAGAAAGTGGGGCCCCAGTAGCGGGGACTTAGAGAGTCCAATCCCGGGTGGCGGGTCCAGAGACTTTTCGGGGCTGCGGGAGGGGCGCCAGGCATGGAGGCAGAGAGAGGTTCCGGCATGGAGGCTCAGGGCTTGTGGACCGTCCCCTCCGTTTTCACCTCTTTTCCAGTTCTTTTTGCCTTCGGCTGGGACGGTCCGGCAGGCTTGGGGGGTGGGAGGACAACTGGGAAGGGACAAGGGACTGGAGGACAGAGTCTGCGGAGTGTAAGGGAGAATGGGCCCGCGAGCTAACTGCCCAGAGTTTCCCTGGACTGCAGGGACCTCTCCGCAAGCCACCCCATAACCCCTTGGGGCCCGCGGACCAAGAAAGACCCCTTTTCCTTGATTTCTTGAAGGCGTTGCAGAAGCCGCGGATTCGGCCAAGAGACAGGGCTCCAAGGAGCCTGGAGGGCAGCTGAGGGCGCGGTGGCCACCCCGGTGTGGGCGCTGACTCCGCGGGCCCCGCGGCTCTGGCCCAGTCTCCAGCAAACGCGTTCGTTCCCCGAGCCTACCCTGGGGGAAAGACGCCCCTTACCCCGCCTTTGACCCCGGAACCCCGGAACCCCGCCTCGGCAGGGCTGGAGCCCGAGTTGCCCAGGGCAGCGTCCGCGGAGGCCTGGGGCGGGAGCTCAGCTGGAAGACAGCGCGCGCCGCGTCCGAGCCGCCTGGCGCGCAAGGCGGGTCTCGCGTTTATAATGTTAATAACGACACAATTACTGGAGGGCTGGGAACCTGGAGCGTTCCACGCCCGCCGCCCACGCCTTTGATCTTTAAAGAAACAGGCACTAATCAGGTGTATGGAAGTAGGGTCCGGGTGGGGAGCGACACAGGGTTCCAAGCCGTGAGCGCGGAGGGCCCCACGTCCAGAACCCGCCGAACCCGAACCAAGGCTTTTTAGCAGGCTGCGGTCCCGACCCCAGGCAGACCCGGGAGCCGAGAGCCGGAGCCTCTGGCCGCTTTGGGGGGACCGAACTCTAATTTCAACATCGCGGACCCGGGTGTGGGGGGCGTGGAGGGATTGAGCCCCGCGGGATCCCGGACTTGCTCCCCCGCGCTGCCGGTTCGGATCCGGGCCGGGCTGGTCCGCGCGCGCCCCCTGCTGGACACCGCCCGCCAGCGCAGAGGCGGGCAATGGCGGCGGGTGCGGGCGAGCGCTGCCCAGCTCTGCAGTCGCGCGGCGCCGAGTTCCCTTGGTCGCGCTTAACAGAGGCCCGGCGGCCTGCCTTCCCGTGCCCACCTAGCCCGCGTCCCGGGAATCTGCACCTTCCCCTCCCCGGCTCAGGTGCGGCCCCTGCTTCGCGTCCCAGTGTTCCCAGCGCCTCCTCGAGCGGCTGGTGCCTGGCACGGACCCTGGGCTCTGCGCTGCCGGGACAAGGGTCCCTGTGCACCTCGCCACCTCCGCCACGTGGCCGAGCACCTCCTCGGAGGCCCAGGAAACCGCTGAGAGCTTGGGGCAAAGAAAACTGAAACACTGGGAACAACAGATGTTTAACTGAATGTTTAGGACATGTACCACTGTGCGGTTGCAACCGCATTCAGAGTTGTATGTGTCTGTGTATTTTAATGTTGCACGTGGGTGATTTAATGGACTTGCCTCTGAGGACAAGAAAGCCGGGGCCCAGGTGGGCATCAAACATCCCCAGCATAACAGCCTGCGCCGGAGACCTTCCGCGCCGCTGCCCTCCAGCCAGAAGCTCCGGAAAATCTCTGCTTCCCACTCAGCTTCTGCGCGCTCGCGCACGCACACACACACACACCTCCCCCTACCCCCAAAGCTGCTTTCCTTTTCTAATTTCCAGCTAAAAGATCACCCCTCGGGGGAGCCAGGCCCTGTTTAAGGAGGCTTCCAGCTCTCCTCGTGCACTCTGTGCAGTGGTTAGGAGGACAGGTTCTAGCATCAGACTCCATCAGGTACTAGCTGTGTGACCTTGGCCAAGTTACTTAACCTCTCTGTGCCTCAAGATAAAAAGGGTACCTATGTTTTTGGGTCACTGGGAGGATTAATGAAGTCAATGTATACAAAGCACTTAGAACCTGGCACTTTGTGCTCAGTAAATGAACTATTATTTTTTTCAGCAATAGCTGAATAGAATTAGCCATTATTATTGCCTTGTAGAGTTGGGTACAGGCATGATAAGATGTTCTGCTGCACACACCCCTACAGGGTTGTGTCCTACCTTCCCCCCAAGGGAGGATCTTGGCTTTGGCCTCAGACCTTTCTCTTCACCACCACCCCATCCACACATACACAATGGGTCTACGTAGTCATCAGAATGACTATTGTTATTTGCAAAGGTTTCTACATTCAGATACTTCAACCCAAACTCTGATGCTTGTGGCTATCCCCGGCGTGCCTGTTTGAGAAGAGAGATCTGCAGCTGCAGACTTGGTGGTTGGTTTTTAATTAAAATCACATTCTGTTTAAGTATTTATTGGGCAATGTGACTTTAATTATTTTCTAGGGAAAGACAAAAATCCACATTTGCCTACAGGAAGACTGTTGATTTCAGAGGAAAGGAGCAACTTGTGGCAGTTTGCTGGAGGCCACGAGGAGGAATTTCCTGAATGGCTCAAATGAAGCTCTACATTATTAAGAATCTGGGATCCAGCCCATGACCTTCCTCCCAGTGCTTTCACAGAATTAGCTTAACATGCTGGCAAGGCCTTTTATTGCCATCAAAATTAATAACAGCTCTTCCAGTGGTAGCTCATGTAACTATCCCGGCCTGTGCTTGTCTCCCTGGAGAGGGGCAACTCCTGCCTGGGAGAGGCAGCACGCCTGCACGCAGGGGCAGGTGCTGGCAATCCTGCCCCAGCCCAGGCAGGACGGGTTCCCTCCCAGAGGAGTCCCGAGGCAGTCAGCCCTTTCATAGCAGGACTGTGCTAAAGGCTGGGACAGGGTGACACTGGGGATCATGAATGATGTTTCCATCTGCAAATAACAAGATTCCCACCTCAAAGGGTAGAAACTATGAAGTGGATCATCTCACAAAGCAGGAAGCAAGGCTGGCTTCAGGCCGTGGATTCGGCAGCTTAGCACCATCGGCAGTCTGGGTTGTTTCGTCTCTCTCCTCTGCCACCCTTAACAGGGCTTCAGCCTACAGCTTGAGTCCCTTGGTGCCACTGGAGGACTTCAGAAGCAGCTGGGATGACATACTTACAGCAGACCGGTGGGATGGAAAGACTGCATTCTCTTTCACAAAACCACAGCCTCTCCTTGGGTCTTGACACATACTGGACCCAGTGTATGACCACCCATTTCTGAACCAGTCACTGGTGAAGGGAATGGAATTGATTGGCTCAGAGTAATCATCTAGCCTGAAAATGGATATTGAGGAGTCAACCCCAACATTCACCACGATCAAGAAATCCCCTGTAAATAGAAGGGCTGGGGTTGCATGTTCAGAGTAACCTAATACTGTGTCAGAATGAATTGAAATGAGAATGACCATAATTATAAGGAACCATATTAGGCACTTGCTTATCTGGAACTTACTCTAATCTATGTCCACAGACTGTGACCAGCGTCAGCGTCAGGGCAGTGTGTGTGACCAGCTTCAGGAAACTCTCTTTGGTAGATGTACAAACCAGAGGATCCTCTGCTTTCACAGAACTCTTTTATTTATTTATTTAAATTTTAAAAAATTGTTTAAGAGATGGGCTCTTGCTATGTTGCCCAGGCTGGCCTTGAACTCCTGGGTTCAAGTGATCCTCTGATCCTCTCGCCTCAGCCCACCAAGTAGCTGGGCCTAGAGGTGCGCACCACTGCACCCAGCTCTTTCACGGAATTCTTAAAAGGATGAAAATCTGTTCTTGGAAATGCCTGTGTTGGGATCCAAAGCTATTTTGGGAGCAGTGGAAGCTTCAGTCTTTAGTTGGATATTTATGAACAGGAGATGTTTATGAACTCAAGGATGTCCCTACATGACTTTGCATCCTGAACATGTCTCCCAGTCCCATGGCAGAGGCATTTTGCTGTCGAGGCAGGAAACAGGATGAAGAATTCTTCCTGGTCTTCGGAGGAGTGTGGGGGCAGGGCAGAGCAGAAAGCCCACGCTGGGCTTGGGGCTCTGCCACCTGAAAGCTTGCTCCGGCTTCACAGACTTGCTGTGTGATCTTGAGCATCTCCTTGCCCTCTCTCCTTCCAAGTTTCCACTCATGCAGTGGCAGAGAATGGACTAGATGAGCCCTGGGGCCTTTCAGGCCTGCTGTTCTCCAAGACCCTGGTTCTTGGGGTGCTGTGGCTTTAGAAGAAGCCAGTTTGTGGATTGAGCTGGGGTTTCTGGGAAGGCAGGCTGCCATTTGATGGGGCTTCCTGCAGGAAGATGTCCTGGGAAAGTCTGGGACCACTGCGTCCCTTCCTCCTCACGTCCCTCGGCAGTGCCTGTGTTTCTAAGGGAGAGGGGAAGCAGGAGAGGAAGAGAAAGAAGCCAAGCAAGGGTGTGATTTCAGGCTTAGTCTCAGCCTCGGCCTGAGCCCAGAGAGCTCTCATGCAAAAATGACACCTCAGTTTGTCCTGGCTCCAGGCAGTCAGACACTGGCTAAGGGCTGCCTCTGGGGGACGGGACACCCAGGCATTTCCCTCTCTCTGTGCCTGTGAGCAATTGGCTCTAGTAGCTTGGAAAGACTGTGAGGCCTGCACCCACCAGGAGGAGGGACAGACAGGGAGCAGAATGACAGCCTTAAAGGGTCCCAGACCTGGTGCATCAGAGCTTGAGACCTGGAGGTCCCTTATCCCCCACCCCTCCACTTTACTAGACGGAGGGGAGACAAAGGTCAAAAGAGAAGTCACAGAGCAGGTGGGGCTGGGAAATGCCCCCAGCATGTAGCTTCTCTGAGATTCCCCTCCTGGGCAGTCTGGGTCAAGGACATGCAGAGTTGGTGGCCATGGGTGGGCGTGCTGGTCAGGAGGCCCTTGAGACTCTTGGCAGATGTGGCCTTGCCATTAGTGAGGACAGCTGTTTCTGGGGTGGGACAAGTGCCATTAGTTCAGGTCTCCTGTATTAACCCCCCTGTGCCACCCTGCAGTGCTTATGGGCACCAGAATCAGAGCCCTGCCCGCGTGTGGGAGAGACTGAAGTTGTGCCCTTGACCTGGAGTTATCCGTAACAGGACGCTGAGCCCACATCAGGCCTCACACAGAGAGCATCTCCAGCCGGGCAGCTGGCTGGGGCAGAGATTTGGAGGGAGGAGAGCCCTACCTGATGTGAATCTTGGCATATTGCTAAGGGACCTGCAATTCTGTACCCAGGTCAGGCTAGTTCTAATGGCCACATCTTGGGGACAGCCAGGCACGATTCAGGGTAAGGGGGTCCAGAGCAGGAGATCAGGGGTTAGGGGGCTGTACCTACTTTTCCACTGGCTTTCTGTGGGACTTTAGAAAAATCTGTCTCCCTTCTTGGCCTCAGTTTCCCCTCCTGCACTGTGTGGCTAAACATCCCTACTACCTGCCTGCCTCATCTTGGGCTGGGGTCTGTCACATTTTCACTCCTCAGGCCTGTCCTTACCAATTGCAAACTGAGGAAGGATGCCTCAGTGCGGTGCCTCCCAGGAAAGACAACCTCTGGGCTCAGTCCTCTTTGAAGTGCCCCAAACAGGCTCTCCTGGGGATGCCAGCAGAATCGGGCTGGGAAGGGTGAACCCACACAGCACAGCATCTGCGAAGAATGCTGCAGCCTCCTTTCCCTGAGTCCTTATCTCCAGCCCCAGCTGGGAACTTGATATATTTATTTGCTTCTCCCAGGGCCCCCTCTGTTCAACCCACATCTCCGCCACCGTGTGGTAGCCAGGTGGGGACCAGGAGGGAGGGGACTGCTATAAATCCCTGTAACCGGCAGCCAACAGGGTGACCCTGTCTGGGTAGAGGAGACAGTTGAGGTGGGTTGGAAGGATGGGGATGGAGGCACCAGGAGAAGGAGTTGGGGAGAGAGTCACCCAGATCCTAAATGAACCAGGAGAGAGAGGAGAGTGAGAGAGTGAGAGGGGGAAGGAGAAAGGAGGGAAGTGAAGGGGAGAGGCAGACAGTGCTTGTGGTGCATTCTGGGAGTCAGCGCAATGCCTTCTTCTCTACAGTGTTGGGTGTATAGTGTTATTTTTTATTGTGTTGCTGATTTGCTAAATTTAGTCCTTTCTATATGTGATGTCATTTAATCCTCACACTTTTTAAAATATATATTGCACCCCCAATTTACATATGAGATCATACAGGCTAAGCAGTTTGTCCAAGGTCATACAGCAGAGGTGGGATTTGAACCCAGGTCTCTCCAAAGTCCATGTTCTAACTACCACATGCATAGCTCCTGCTCCACGCTGACTCTCCAAGTGCACCACTGTGGGTCCAGCCTCCATCTCCTTGTTGGCTGGACTGACTTATTGTACAATTGGTCCACCCTGGGGCCAGCCAGGGCTGTGAGGCTGTAGAACTACAGGAGAGTCAGCTCTGAGTAAATCCACCTAGGCTGTCTGCACTCAGTCTGCAGAATCACGCTGTTTTGGACAATCAGACAAGCAGCAAAGGATTTCACAATATCTCCTACCATACTTGTCTGACTGGCCAGCTTTTTGGAAAATGTCTGTGGTTAGCTAGCTAGCTTTTGTCATCTGCTTGGCTATCAAGTTTGGGATATTTATAACATTTACAAACTGACTGTAGCATAGTCCAGGCAGCTGGTCTGAATTTAAGGAAGTTCCTTGAGCCAAGAATGAAGGAATTTTTCCCTCACTTGCCAGCAGATGCACTGTGACCAGGTAGATAGATTTCCAAACTTCCCGTTTTTTGTTTTTGGTTGGTTGGTTGGTTGGGGTTTTTGTTTTTGTTTTTAGTATGGAGAGAGTCAGTCAAAATCTAGATCCTTCTCTAAACAGAGTCTCTACAAAGATCTGCTTTATTCAGGTCCAATGGGCCTAGAGCTGACACTTGGATTCAGAGACAAAAATAAATGATTATACTAGCCTCATCCTTCCCCAAGCCCTGGCTCAGCTTGGGCCTGTGCCTGAGACCAGAACCAGGACAAAAGCCACCACAGGGGGGCATGTCCTCAGAGATCTGCCCACACTCCCTCCATCTTCCTCCAGCCTAACCCCCCCCCCCCCCCCCCCCCCCCCCCCCCCCCCCCC
>VBSM01002959.1:14738832-14761529 GCA_008086735.1 Cheirogaleus medius | reverse complement strand
GGAAAGAATTGTCTAAATGGCTCCTTAGGAGGAAAATAATGAAAAAAAAAAGGTTGAGAAACACTGCCCTAAAATAAAAAATTAGAATTAGGATAAATTTAAGCATAGGCAGGTAGCTTTTGGGGACCTGCCTTTCACATCACCTGGGACTGACAGACTAGAAGGGAAACCTGTCCCCAACACACGGCCATGCACCCTGCAGTGTGGGCCACAGATGGTGCCAGTCTAGACACAGGCTCCCTTTGGACAAATCCCAGCTCTGCGGTATACAAGCTTAATGACCTTGACAGGTCCTCAGCCTTGCTGCCCCCCTGTGGTCATCTGTAGAATGAGGATGCGGATGTAACCGCATAAGGTGGTTGAGAAGATTCAATGAGGTTACTTGTGCTAGAGGGTTAAGTAGTGTTTAGCACACAGCTACCTTTCCGTCCTGTTAGCTGGGAGAACCATCACCTGGTTGTGGCAGTGGCTGTCACTCCTGGTGAGGTCTGCCCAGTCCCTCCATTGGCCCTATTGGGCTTCATAGGAGCCCGGGCACATCCCCTGCCGGGTGCCTCTGGAAGAGGACCCTGGGGAGAAGGCAGACTGCACCTGGGGTGCCACATTAGGGGGCCTCCTCAGGAGCCCCTGCCCATCTGTTCACAGTTTCATGGACTTTACAGTTGCTAAAGTCACAAAGACCCGAACTTCATTCCTAACTAAATTCCTGACTCAACTCAATTTTAACTCCATTCCTTAAGCACCAAATGTGACCCTCCATCGGGTCTAACTCCAAAGCCTAACCTCAGGCCTCACCTGGATTTTAAACCGTCACCCGGATTCCTGACCCCATCCCATCCTGACCCTGGTTCTAACCTGGGCCCTAACCTTAGCTCCAACTCTCGCCCCTAACGCCCTGACTCCACGGGCAACCCAGTATTTCCCCAAATTAGGTCATTCCAGTCATAGTCACAGTTTTGCTATACCTGCATCTTTTCTGAGCTTGTAATTAATTAATATTTGTCCTAAGTGGACCTTTAAAGAATCCCACTTTCGTGTCATTCTGAGTAACAATATCCCAGAAATCACAATTTTGACAGGTTGGTTATATTGTTTCTAATAGATGTTAAAATAAATATAAAAGGTTTAACGTTTTAAAAATGTTTCTCCATGTGCCACCTGCCTAAAGTTATCTCCCATGCACCGGAAGTACCAGCCGGCACTTTAGAAAGGGCTGAGCTATATATAGAAAAAATTAGCCAGGCCTGGTGGCTCACGCCTGTAATCCTAGCACTGTGGGAGGCTGAGGCGGGCGGATCGTTTGAGCTCAGGAGTTTGAAACCAGCCTGAGCAAGAGTGAGACCCCATCTCTAATAAAAAACAATAGAAAGAAATTAGCTGGACAACTAAAAAGATATAGAAAAAATTAGCTGGGCATGGTGGCGCATGCCTGTAGTCCCAGCTACTCGGGAGGCTGAGGCAGGAGGATTGCTTGAGCCCAGGAGTTTGAGGTTGCTGTGAGCTAGGCTGACGCCACGGCACTCTAGCCCGGGCAACAGAGTGAGACTCTGTCTCAAAAAAAAAGAAAAAGAAAGAAAAGAAAGGGCTGAGCTGCCGCAGCCTAGACCGCCCACACCCGCGTTGCACACCCGCGTTGTCCACCCTGTCCACCCACGTTGCACACCCGCGTTGCACACCCGCGTTGCACACCTGCCAGGCCCGGTGGGGCTGCAGCGCCCTCTGCCGGCAGGACCTAGGAACAGCCCCAGCTCGCTCCCCTCCCCCCCGGACAAGGTCCCCGGTGTGCCACCCCCTCCGCCTGGCAGGCTCTCCCGTGTGCCAGCCTCTCGCCGCGCAGGGTCCCCGGTGTGGCATCCCCCCGCCAGGCAGCGTGCCCAGTGTGCCACCCTCTCGGCCTTGACATTTGGTGCACCTCCGCCCGGGGCGCACGCCCACGCTGCGGAGTTTCTTTAATTGTGAGCGCGAAGAGAGGTGAGAAAAGACGCTCCTACTCTGGGCTAGGAGCCGCGCGTGGGGACAGCCGGGGTCAGAGCAGGAGACGGCGCGCTGGAGCGTGGGCGGGGGTTAGACCCAGGCCTGGGGAGGCCGGCGGGCGGCCTCGCGGTGAGCCTGGGGTGGGACGAGGGGAGGGCGCAGGGCGCGACAACGCCGCGCGGGGCCAAGCAGCTGGGAGTGCTGCAGGTGGAAGCGACAGCCAGGTCAGGGTTGGAGTCAAAGCAGATTTTTAAGTGACTTTCCCGGGGGTGTGAGTGAGCCCTCGGGCCTCGGAGGGAGGTGCCGGAGCGGGACTGTCCCCGCGTTCTGCGCCCATGGCCCGCGCCGAAACCGCCACCTGGGTGTGGCTGGGCACAGCGCCACCTGCTGTCCAGCCGCTCAACGCGGGTCCCCTGACCCTCCCGGCTCCCTCTGGCCCCAACACCGGGGCAGAGCTGTCTGCCCATCCCAGGTCTTGCTCTTCACTCCCCTGAAGACAAGTTCATGTGTTTGTTTGTTTGTTTTTTGCTAATATCTAGATGTTTATTTTCCCATAATTTATAATTTATAAATTTATAACATTGTTATCTTGGTTGTATATGAAATAAGATCTTAAATCTGTGTGGTTCTTTATATATTAAAAATCTATCTTCACAAACATTTTCTCACTGGTTCACACAAAGAAGTAAAAAATGACCCACATTATCCCATCTTATCCAGGAGGGCCCGAGGATCCGAGATAATTAAACGTTCCAGACCAGGACACAGGCCACTAAGTGAGGATGGGAACTGTGTCCTGACCTCTGGCCCAGGAAGCTCGTGGTTAGTCAACATGTAAAAACCTCAGATGTAACTCAAACATGAAACACAGGCGTGTATTTGGACTTGGTCTTTTGGTCAAAGGGTCAAGCTAAGAGAATCAACTCCAGGACTGGAACGTGGGCACTGGGACAGTTGGGTGGGGTTCAGGGTGGTGGCACTGATCCATTCCCATTACCTGGCTGCTCACCCGGCCAGGGGAGGGCAATTCTTATAATGCTTGTGCCATGGGAATTCCTGCAGGTACTTATAAAAGTTCCATCCATGACATCCAAGACAACACATGACTCACACATTGCCAATGTCCTGGGCCTCCCCCAGCTCCCTATTTTAGGATTTTATCATGTGTTGCTCTAGGGACACAGACAAGAGTACAAGATTATCCAAAAGGCCAGTGGTAAAGTTCCTCCAGACCCTGTCTCTGGTTCCTGGCTCCCTCTAGAAGGCAATTCTGGATGTTGAAGCTTCTTTCTCTCCATGTGGGTCTCCCCATTGGAGATGACTCCGAGGCAAGCCCACCCTGGGTCTCCCCACTTGGAATGGGGGGTTCACATCCTTGAGGTCCTCGGCACTGAGCAACGAGGGGCTCTCAGCTCTGCTAAGTCCTGAAAAGCCCCCACAAAACACAATTGCACTGGGTGAGCACCCACTCACCCGTGCCTGGAAGAGCCCCCTCCACTCCAGGCAAGAGGCTGCTCAATGGCTCCTCTGGGGTGGCCCAAGCAGTCTGTAATTGGAGCGTCAGGCATTCAAGATTCACATCTTTATTAA
Organism: Cheirogaleus medius; assembly: GCA_008086735.1. NCBI lineage: Eukaryota > Metazoa > Chordata > Mammalia > Primates > Cheirogaleidae > Cheirogaleus > Cheirogaleus medius. The sequence goes on along the minus strand of VBSM01002959.1, from coordinate 14,757,965 downwards.
AGGCTGAGACAGTGGAGATAGGGCAGAGCGCCCCTCAACCACATCTGAAGCTAGCAAGCATGGTGCGACTGGAAATCAGTGGGCGCTGCTCAGCCTGAGGCTAGGCCGAGGGGAGGGTGACAGGAGGAGCTGCCCAGGTGCTGCCTTGCCAGCTGCTGAGACTGTCAGCACAGCCGGCGGGGGGGTTTCCCAGCCTCCTTCCTCCCCTCCATCCATCAGCCTGTTTCCATAGGATCCTTAGAGCCAGCACTGGCTTTAACAGTCTGCCATCATAATCTTATTTTAAATGCATCTGAGTTCCCTGTTAAAGCTAGCACTCCCACTGGGGGAACAGGTTCCTACAGAATTCCTCAGTGGATCTTCAGGGCACCTCCTGGATGGGGCTGAGGCAGGGCACACAGATTTCACTGATGTGAAGGCTGAGGCCATCAGCCATTGAGGCTGGAGGCCTGGGCTGTTTGGGAAGGGAAGAGAGGGAGGAGGATGGGACAGTGGTTCTGCTAATGAGAGGGACAGCCTTGACCTGCCTGCATTCTGCTGCTGATGTCTGGTTTGCCCACAAGGTTGGGGACCAATGGCATGGAATGGGAGCTAGGGTTCAAGGATGAGAAATCTTTTTGTCCACTGCCTCAGAGTCCTGTTGTCCATTCCTAAAAATCTAGGATGGCAAAGCTAGATAGGAACTCTGAGACCAGGCAGCCCGATCAACCCATTTTACAGATGGGGACACTGGAGCTCAGGAGCGGGCCTTTTCCTAGATCACACTCAATGCACACAGCCAGGAACAGGGACAGAACTTTCTCTGCTGTTGCACACTGCTTCCCCTCAGCAGTGTGATCTCTTAGAGCAGTGGTTATCAAACTTGCACATGTGTCAGAATGATCTGGAGACCCCAACACAGATTGCTGGGTCCCACCCCCAAAGATTCTGACTCCAGAGGTCTAAGGGAGAGCCCATGGTCCTGCATTTTTAAGCTCTCAAGGGACACAATGCTACAGATACCTGGACTACAAGCTGAGTGGTGCGGGACATTCCTTGGGAGGACTGAGGGTGGGGGATGTGAAGGGCCATGCTGGTGGCTGATGACCAAAGAGAAAGCCAGACTAGGCAGAGGCATTTGTGTGGCCATGAGGAAGGAAGCAAGCTTTGAAAGGTCAGACTTTGGAAGTGGGCTCAGGCATGGCAACCATGGTTGATGATGTGAGGAGGAAAGGGGACGTGAACAGAGCTGGCCTCCGGGCAGGCAGAGGCTGGGAGAACCCAAACTCGGGAGGGGCAGTTTGGTTTGAAAGGCACTTTGGGTCCCTGTGGGGCTGCTGAGGCTGCAATCAGAGCTCAGAGGGCTCTCTGTGGGAGCTGTCAGCAGGTGCCTTGAGGCAGTGGCTGGGGTCTGGGAGGAGCTGCAAGGACACCCATGGAGGCAGCAGGTGGGAGGGCTGAGGCAAGACTGGGGCCACTTAGGGAGCCCAGAGGTCATGCCTTCCTCTGTCAGGACCTCCCTGGTTCTGGCTCCAGGAGGGAGCGGCCGGGGGTCTGGTCTGCCCCTAGGGTGGTGGGTGCTTGTACTTGGAACCTTCGCTGTAGGATCTTTAGAGAAGGGGAATTTGATCCCAGAGAAAGGGAACTGATTCTGGACCAAAAATAACAACTCAGTACTGGGTACCAGGACCTAGGAATGCTGTGATGGGTGGGGCCTGGCTCAGGGAAACCCCATCCCTCTCTGCCCACCAGAGACCCCAAGCCAGTCATCCCTCCTTTCAGCTCTTCTGGGAGGCCCCTTCTGCCAAGCTGTGGCCAGCAAGAGGAGTAGAGATGCCTTCTGCCTGGGCCGAGGCGGGCCCCTTCAGCAGGCTTTCAAAGTAGGAGCTCAGAGCCTGCAGTTTGAGATCAGGCTGGGCGGGGGGCGACACAGCGGACTGCAGGCTCAGGTAGCAGCTGTACCTCTTCAGGCCCCCCTGCGGGTCTTGGCGGTATGTGCGCAGCAGCTCCAGGAAGCTCACGTTGCGCAGGGCCAGGAGGCGGGCCTCGGCCCGGGTCAGCATGGACGCCCGCACCAGCGGCTGCAGGGAGACGAAGCACTGCAGGTTACTGAAGGGGTAGATGTGCTGGGCCAGCTGGGGCCCCGGGGAGACCTCGAGTAGGTGGCACAGGTCACGCATGGCCAGCACGGTGGCCATGGCGCTGCGCTCGCTCATGTTTCTTGCTAGGTAGGTCTTGGCCAGGTTCTTGAGTTTGAAGCTGCTGGCCCCGGGCACGCACTTCTGGATGAGGGGCAGGGCAGCCAGGAAGCCCGAGATGGCCTCCTGGAATTCCCACAGCCTGTTAATGTCCTCCAGGGCCCAGAAGAAGCTCAGGAGGTCAGGCCCCCACAGCTTGTAGCAGACCAGGATGGGGCGGCGCATGGAGCTCAGGAAGCAGATGAAGTGCTGCAGCCCCACCTCCAGGGAGACAGCCTTGGAGTAGATGCTGAAGAAGGCCTCGGGCTCGATGACCACACGGAACTTGCTTTCCCGATTCACGGCCGCCAGCTGGCTAATCTTCTGGGCTGGGCAGGAGAGAAGGGCAGGGTGAGGCCCTGGGGGCATGGGAGCTGCTGGGGCAGAAGGAGGGGGCACCCCCAGGGCTGCCGACCCACCACCTAGAGATCCCACCAAGGGGCCTGCTGGCAGGAGCCAAACACCAGCCTCCCAATGCAGCTCCACCCCTGGCTCTGCTGAGACAGGGGTCAGAGGGGAGGTTGGGCTGCCTCCCAGACACTTGGCTTACCTGCCTGGGATCCAGCTCTACCTACCCCACCACCGGCCCAGAGTTTGCCAAACCCTTCAGGTCTCTCCTGTCTTCTACGACTCCACCGCTGCACCAGAGATCCCAGGCCCTTCCACCTTGCTCTCTACTGCATGCACTTGGGTCACTTAGCTGAGGAACCCAGCCTGTCAGAGACCTGGGAGGCACACAGCAGGCTGTCCAGTCTACTGCGCTCAGGGCATGGCCCAGAGCCTCCTGCTGAGGTCTGCAAATGACTTTCCTGTACCATGAAAACATGTGCTGCCTCTGTCTAGCTGGGCTAGCCCCGATGTTCAGTCCATGCCACAGGGCATGGCCTAGGGCTCCAGCTCAGGGAGGGGCAACGTAGGACCAGGGCAAACACTGGAGGGGGTCAGGGGCTTCTGAGACAAGGGGTCATATCTCTCTGTGACCTTGGCTCTGTTGGCAGCCATGTGCAGCCACCTGTGGGACGGGCCCTGTACTCAGCAATGTGCAGGCGCAGCCAAAGGCCTTGCTTGGATGACTGGTGTCAGAGCCGTGGCTCACATGTTGTGTTTCTGCCTAGTGCTCCCAAGGCTCTCTGTCTACGGGAAGGACTGGTCAGAGGTGAGCTCATGGAGGCACCTGCTCCCCCCACCTACACACACTTCAGGCGCTGGTCAAGGCAGATGTCCTTGTTCAAACCACCAGCGAGACCCCTGGGAGCCGAGGTGAGCCGGAGCACTCTGCCCAGTCTGGCTGCCATCCTTGGCCAGAGCTCGGGGCTCTCCTGGGCCTGACAGATGGCTCTGCCTGCACTTCTTTTGGCGACTCAGGGACTAAGCTAGAAAGGGGTTGGGGTGGCCCTGAGAGAACCCACTTTCATTGTCAATCTTGAGGTCAAAGAAAACCAGGGGCCTGTCTTCCGCTTGGAGTTCGTCGAGGTTCGCATCCAGGACCCTGAGGGAGGGGCCCTCCAGCTGGAGGTCACTGGACTCGCTGCTGCTGTCGTCCTGCTCTCGGGAGGACTGCAACACAGAAAAACCCACAGGTCAGGGGCTCAGAGGGCCAAGGGAGCATACTGGCAAGGGGAGCATGTGCCAGGAGCAAGTGTGCACACGTGTGCGAGTGTGGGGGCACACGAGCAAGCTGAGATGGCCTCATCTGCGTGCACAGAGGGAGGGTATATCACTGGGAAAAGAATGTGTGTGCGCATGAACGGGTGTGGACTGGGTGTGTCACACGTGAGGGTCACGCGTGTGAATCAGGGCACACCCCTTAGTGAGTAGGTGAGAGGGGGCGTTGGTGGACATGCACGTGCGGGAGTGAACCTGAGTGTCAGGCAAGCGTGTACACGCGCAAGGGGGTACGAACGGTGCCCCTGCGGTGACAGCCTGTGGAAGTGTGAGAGCGTGTGCACAGGGGAGGATGCTGCTTGTGGGGCCTCAGGGAAGGGGCTGACTGCTATGGTGGCAGGGCCTGAGATGCCTCTTCTAATTTCATCTTTCTGAGCAGATTCAGAAAAAATATCACAAACTTGGGACAGGAGGAAGGGGCCTCATCTTGAATCCCAGATGATTCTTTGGAAGGGGCCAGGAACCTGGCCTTTCTTGTCTGTAAAGCCAGCTGAGGTCCCTGCGCAAAGGGGAGGGTAGGGCTATTTGGCCTCCTGAAGGCCCCCATATAGGTGAATACAGGGGTCTGTGGCAGCGAGAGAGCAGAGAAGCTCGGAGCGTGGAGCCTGGAGCCCTCCTGTCATTTAGCATGGGGCAGGCTGCTTAGAGATGCCTGGGAGTCCCGGGATCCTCCAGGTAAGGCACCTGAGCCTCTGTTCTCTCCCACACTCAGGTCCTGGCAGGAGCACTGAAGGCCAGAGGAGGGGCAGCGGCTCCAGCTCTGAGACTTTCCCAGGGGCTGGGACTAGAGCCTCTGGTGGTGATAAGCAGAGTCAGTTGCTCATCATCTGCTCAGCTGCCACGCCCAGGTCTTTAGTCTTTGGTGACCAGCTCAGAACCTCCTGTGAATGCCACCCGTGGACTTTAGCCAGAGACCAGGAGAAAGGGACATGGCTAGTGTCACAAGGCCAGTTGGGACAGAGTCCAGGGAAGGCCTGCACTAGGTCTTCTTTATGGACTGCCTCTGGCTCGTCAGTGGAGTTGGTGACACCTGGGACTGCAGCCTCTGTGAATCCTGGCCTCTGGCTAACATCCCTGACCTGGGAGACAATTGGCATATTCCCCTGGCCTAAACTCTTCCACTGTCCAGGTGAAATATTTGTTTTTAACAAAGCTTTAGCCGAGAGAAAGGCTTTACTGCCCACAAGTGAGTTAACTGTGGTGGATTTTCCTAGGAATGGCCGAGTGCGACTTGATTTGCATCCCATAGTCTGCTCCAGGTCCACCAGCGTCCTCCCAGTCACTGCCAGAAACACCCGCTGTGACCCCACCAGAGCTGCTTCTGCCCTTGTGCATGAGGGTCACATAAGAGTCTGCCCAGCATCTTGCACCTCCAGACTCTTGAGTCGGCTGTGCTGCCAAAAGCTGACTTCATGAGTCTTGCTCCGAGTGAACCCACCCTGCTCTCTTGCCTTCCTGACTCCGTTTCCTCCCCGTGAGAGCCTTCCACAAGGAGTCTTCCTCTGGGTTGCTAGCTTGGGGGCCGCAGTCTCCACCTTCTTCCACTCTGGGAGAATCCAGTGTTTCTCTCTCCACGTTTCCCCACGGAGCAGTGTTCTCACTCGGGCTGGTGGCAGGGCTGGGCTCCCTCTTGCCAACAGTTGAAGAGCCCTGTCCTTGCTGAGTCCATGCTGCCATCCACTGACGGAGCACACTGGGCTTTCTCTTCTTCCGTCTGCTTTTTGGTCCAAACATAACTGCAAAAGCCCCTTTGTGGCCCCAAGTGCCTCCACCTGTCTCCTTGTGGCAATGTCCCTCAGGCCTTAGAGCCAGTCTTCTTACCTCCAGATCTGCTCTTCCAAGAGTAGAGCTCCCCGGAGAGCCACACAGCTGTCTGTTGGGGCTGCCTCTCTCATCTTTACACCAGGGTCATTATAGCAGCCACCATAACCTCATTTTTAGAAACTTCCATTGTTCTGGGGCCAGGGAAATGTCCTTTGTCCTGAAGTTACTGAAGCTGCCTTCAGAAACCCTGCTGGCTCCCTTAGCAAAAGGATACCCTCTTTTCACTGAGTGTATCAATGGAGGAAAGGCTGGATCTTTCAACCCTGACTCCTCTTCCTCCAAGAGTCCTCTTGCCCTTGGGGACTTCCATAAAGTATGACTACTCCATGGAGAACTCACAATTCTCCCCTGGCCCACCTTAACCCCTAGCAGTACAGCGGAGGAGTACCAGGGCATTTAAACAAGACTTTTCTGAAGACTTGGTTTGCCAGCAGGGCAATCAGACTCAGAGGGTCGGCGCAGGGCATCTTCCCTCCTTGCTCACTAGGGGACAATCTCCTATTCTGCCCCCAGCCCCCATTCCTCAGCTTCATTCCACAAATCAGGATAACTAGGTGGCGGGAGTGAAGGGGAGCATAGAGAAGGACAGTCATCAGAAAAGGCTGGGATTTGCTTGGAAGAGAAAAGCAACAGGGGCAAAAGGAAATGAGCAGGGAGCAGAGATGCCACTCGTGTGGGAGGACAGGGAACAAAGGGGGAAAGCTCTGCATACCATGGAGTGGGACACACCAGTGCCAAAGGACAGGGGAAGAGGGACTGAAGACCCATTGCTGGTGGTTATGAGTCGGAATCTCTTTCATAGGGAAAGGAAATTCCCTTGCATTGAAAAATGCAAGTAAATGCTGGAATTTCTTTCTTTATTATACTTGGTTAATGGACTGTGTCTATTTGAATGCAAAGCTGCGCTCACACTGAGCCTCGTGGGAGCCAGGATTTTTTTGGGACACACATGCAGCCAGGACACACGTGCAATCTGCAAGTCCACCTATCCTACTTCTCGCTGAGCAGGTCTCGCAGCCTCGGCAGCCCGACTGCATTCCAGCTCCACATGGCAGGTCTAACAGCTGCACCACCGGCGTTCAGAGGAAGCAGCTGGCTTGGCATTTTGATCACCTTCCAAAAGTCTCGGAGGTTCATCTGGGAAGATTCAACCTCTCCTCCCTCCTGCCATCTCATACCCCAGTATCTAAATGTCACCTCTGTTCAAAGCTGCTGCACAGACAAACGAGCAGTGTTCCTCTGATGCAGATGTGCAGCTGAACCCCCAGTTCAGGGGTCCCGACTTTGGCTAGGCATTAGTAGCTTTCAAAAACTCTAGAAGCCCAGGCTGCACCCCAGACTGATTCATTTAGACTCTCTGGGGGTGGGATGCAGGAATCTGTACTTGTTCAAACTCCCCAGTGTATATGCCAATGTGACTGAGCAAGCGAAAAGAAAAAATAAATAAATAAATAAAAGAAACTCCCCAGTGTACAGCCCGCTTGAGAACGATTGTCCTAATCACCGACTCATTCCATGTTTGCTCATCAGCCCAACAGACACAAGCCAAACCCTGACAGTCAGCACCCGGCCTGCTAAAGGTATCTAGTATCTGGCATTAGTGCTTATCCAGAGCCCCCAGCTCCTGACGGACTTCTGAGCACCCAAGCTTCCACTACTCCTGAGACCAGCTTGGCAAGACACATGCATTGTTGCTTTTGGCAGATACAAAACCCAGCTCTTGCAAAGTCTTGAAGGCCCTGGAGATACCACACAGCCGTCAGCTAGCCTGTGGCCTCTGCTGCCCCTCCGCCTACTGCCGCAGCCCCTCAGCCAGCACCCGTGTCTTCCTCCCAGACGCGCACGCGCCGGCCCCGGCCCTCCCCAGGCCTCCCTTCCATCCCACCACATCTGGTCTGCCTCGGGCTGCCCCTCGCCTGGGCCCCTCCTGCTTCCCATTGGTTCTGCTGTTGCTGCCACTGAGGCACTGGAGCCAGTCACCTGTCACAAAAATGGGGGAGAACACCTGTGTTCTCTGCTTCGTGTCCTAAAGCAGGGGCCCCACGGCGGGGGGTTGCTGACCCACGCCTACAGCTTTAAGAAGTCCTCACTCCAGGTCCCCCACAACCAGGCCTGGGACTTGCCCCTCCACCCAACTGTGCCCCACTGCCTCTCACTCCTCCTGTGCAACCGGTCTCCCACCAAACCCCCAGAGAGACACAGCTGAAGCCCAAGGGTGGGGCCCTATGTGCCCTGGTGTACTTGGGAGGTGTGAAATCCTAGCAGGCCAGCATTCTGTCTACACCCTTCACTCACTGTGACATCCACAAGGGCACAGAGCTGGGTAGGATGGGTCTGCCAGCTGGTGGCACCTTGTGAATATCACCCTGCCCCCTCCCTCTAACCCAGGGAGCAGCAATTTGCAGTGGGGTGCTGAGAGTGCTCTAGGGGCGCCAGGAGTCTGGAAGGGACCTGGAAGGTGGGCGAGAAATGCATGACGCAGACCTAATTTGTTGGGGTCTTCAAATACATTTTTGACAGTTTGGGGCTCCTGTAATGGTTAATTTTTAAAACATGTGTCTAAAGAATATATACACAAAAGCAGTGGTCCCCTGGCTCTCTTCCCATGTCCCCAGGCCCGTTCTCTAAAGTAAGCAATTCTTTAAAACTTGAAACGTGTGTATACCTCCTCCTCACTTAGCCTCAGACCTCCCCTGCCGACTTCCTCCCCTCCCCTCACCCCTAAACAGGGCTGGTTTAGGTTCCTCCGCTTGATTCTCCATGACTTCCAGCGGGACAACTAGCGCTCTGATGCCTTCTCCACTCCTCCTTCCCAGGCGTCTACCTGCATCCAGGGCCAGTGGTAGCTTTAATTTTACCAAGATTCTGAGAAAGAAGTGCCCAGATTTCAGAAGAGTCCAGACCCTGGGAAAGCAAGACTCAAGAGCTGGCTGGATGTGACAACAGTCGAGAGGGCAGTATTCTGGGGGGCTCTGGGGTCGTGTAACTGGGCAGACAGGAAAGCAATCCGCTGAGAGGAGAGGAAGAGATGGTGGGTCTGAGGGACCTACAGGGCATCCCGGTAGAGCTGTCGGAAGGCCACTGTCTGCTGGCAGGCGGGTGCCAGCACTGGGCGTTGGCAGCCCCTGGGCAGGAACTGAAGCGTGGGTGTGGCTGAGATCACCCAGAGACTACACAGACTACAAAGACAAGAAGGCCCAGAGCCCAAGCTGGAGGCACACCAACATCTCAGAGAACGGAGACCTGAGAGTGAGGCATGCCCAGAGCTGCAGGGGAAACCTCCTGGCCTCAAGGAAGCAATCTTCCCAGCAGGAGGGTCCCATTCTGCTCAAGAGTAATGGCTAGTGGGACCTTGGGCTTAGAGGCATGGGGACGCCCCTGGTGCTGTGGGCAGTGCTCGCTGCCAAGGCGAGGAGTGCAGGGGAGTCAGGAGAGGCAGGGGTGAGGAAGGTGCTGAAGTGCAAGAGGGGCAAGGCCTCAGGTGTTGCACAGCATTAGCAGATGCAGCAGCAGCTATGAATGGGCAGATAGAGCAGGGCTCCCAAGGGGGTGGGGAGCTGGGGCCAGGACCAGAGGGGTGAGTCCTGGAGGGAGGCTGACGTCCTTTCCACCCTAACTGAAGGGACAGGGAAGGGGTGTGAGGGTGACAGGTAAATCTGTAATAAGGGGCAAGATGCCAACTGTCCCCACACCATCAAAGGGCTCCTGTCTTCTCCCTGGGGCAGAAGGTGCAGCCACCAGCTGTGGTGAGGGTCGGGGATGTGGGCGGAGCAAGGGGGTGGAGCTCGAGCTGGCAGGGGTAGCGAGGAGTCCCCAGCGAGGAGCCCCCAGCTGTTACGGGCAATTCTTTGCAGTTTCCCCGCAGCATGGCTTTTCTCCAACAGATCTCAGCGTCCAGCTGGCAGCACAGAGGTGGCCAGCGACTGAATGCTTCCAGGACTTTCTGTGGGGCAGGGAGCTGAAACCCTGGCGAAAGACTGGCTGAAATGGGGGCTGGGAGCCTAAGGACAGGAGGCAGTGGGCAGAGTCCAAGGGCACAGATGAGACAGACAGTGCTCGGTGATGGCGAGGAACAGGGTGTGGCCATGGAGCTGGTGGCTGAAGTGGAATGGGAGGAAGATCCTTGAGAGGTTAGGGAGTGGGGGTCAGGGTGGTGGACACAGAAGTCACCAGGGGAAGGCAGGGCCTGGGTGGGGAGAAGTCACCTAGGGGGTGGGGCTCCAGTCTTCCCTCCATGAGGGAGGCAGGGAGGTGTCTGAGACGAGCTGGAGAGAGTGGTGTCCATCCCGACAGCTGGAACCTCAAGGGCACAGGGGGGTCGTACCAGATGGCAGGGGCTGGACCAGTCCGGGAGGCATGGGGTGGCCTTGACCCCACCTCCCACCTCTGATGTTCATGAGTGTGGGAGGAAGAGGGGACATGAAGGGAAACCCCGAGGGCCTCTGAGGTTCTCCCCAGAGGAGAACCAAGTTCCAGTGTAGGGAGGAGACAAAAACCACCTGCAGGGAAGAGCTCAATCCGTCAAGGAGCTGGATGGTCATGGAAGAAGGGTTCGCAAGGGTGATCGTTCAACACGTATTTATTGAGCAGCCATGTCTGCCGGGTCTCAGGCTGGGCAGTCCCTGTGATCATGGGCTCAGATGCTGGCAGAGGCCCAGGGACTTGGGGAGAGGGGTGGGGTGTGGAAGGCTACGCCACTGGTGGAACACAGGAGGGTCACAGTGAGAGGGAAGCTTCCTACTTGGGCAAAGAGGCCTGTAAGGGCGGCCTGGATCTCAGCCACGCCCTCAGCCTTCCACGTGTAGCTGGAGAGGACCCTGTTCTCCTAGCCCAGAGGTCTCCTTAGCCATTCATTCTTTGGTTCATTCCTTGACCAAGGGTTAATGAATGCCTACTACACGCAGGGCTTTGAGTGCATGGGCTGGAGGCAGCTCAGCAACTGGGGCAGGATAGCAAGAGGAGGGAGGCACTCAGGGCGCTCAGAGGCCTTCCTGAGCAGGGCCTGGGCCCAGGGTGGTGGGGGGCCTCTTGGGAGGGCGGGCGGATGGGAATGTAACTGGAGAGCCTTCTGGTGGGACTTGGGGACTCTCCATGGGGGCTCCGTCAGAATCCCCAAGGGGAACTTCTGCCCCAAGAGCCTGGGGTGCTCTGCCTCCCCCTGACCTCCCCAGGGAAGAGGCACCAAGATGGGATGCCATGGAGGAAAGAGGGAGAGCAAAAAAGCGGCTGAGCCACTGGGACAAGTGGGAGGCCCGGAGGGAGCGGCTTCGGGACCGCCTGGCTCCTCGCACACGGAGGGGCAGGCCGATGGCCGTGTGCAGGTGGGCAGGCTGCTCCTGGGCGAGATGGTTGGGGGGCCCTGTGGGGGAAGGGGTGGTAGCCTGGACCACCTGGGAAGACCAGGACCACTTGGGGCCATGATGCAACCGGAAGGGCAAGTGGGGGGCGCGGCGAAGGCGGATGGCTCTTTGAACTCTGTGTAACGGGTGGCTGATCCCGCGGTGGACAGCAGCGTGCTCCTGGTGCTCCGTAGGCTCGCTGGGAGACGCGGTGTCAGAGACGGCAGCTTGGGGAAGCCAAGTTGGGGGGCGGCATGTGCCGCGGGACAGGCGGGAGGCCCGGCGGGGGCAGGAGGCTCCTCGTGCTCTCAGCAGGGAGTGGGCTGGCAAGGACCGTGGTGGCTGGGCACTCTCCGCGGGCTCCGTGCACTTTCCAATACAGAACCTCAGACTGAGGGCTGGAAGGTACCTCAGGGGCCACCCAGTCCAACCTTTCACTCTACTCAGATCCCCTGTTCCCCAGGACAGGTAAAGCCCAGCCTCTAGTAACAAACCTCCAGGGACAGAAGGGTCGCTACCCTTGGGGACACTTGTGTCACTATGGGATGACTTTAAAGTTTTTTCTTACATGGAGTCAAAGCTCATTTGTTTTGGCCCTATCCAGGGCTGCCCCACGGTGTCACACCCCTGCACTGGCCCTCGCTGGCTGCATTTAACCAGAGAATGGATTCTTGTCCAGCCCTCCGCAGGGAGAACTTAGAGGACAGAAAATGCATAAGGAAGCTCCAGACAAAGGCCTTGGACATTGCAGAAAAGAGACAGGGCTCTGAAAGGAAGCGTGCTATAGAAGAATACATATGGCTACTGAAGGCTCCTTCGCTGGGAGGGCGGGGGCGGTCCAGGCATGTGGCTGGCATTTGGAGACTGTCCTCAGGACATCTTAGGACTCATTGCCTTGCTGGGAAGTCCCCCAAGTGCAAGGCGAGTCTGAGAGTCACCTGCTGTGGCTGTGACCCCTGGGACCTGGAATGGGGGCAGGCAGGAGTCCTGGGCGGAACTTCTGGGCCACTCACCGAGTGTTCGGCATCTGAGTCTTCCGAGCTGCTGATCACCACGATGCGCTCCTCTGAAACAGGGCAGGGAGACGGGTTAGGCCCCGCCCAGGGTATACACAGGAGGGTGTGGTGCTCAACTGGGGGGGGGTCCTTGCGGGCTAGGGGGCTAGGGGCTGGTGGGTGCTCAGTGGGGACGTGAACATTCATCACGTGTACCAGTGTGGATCTGCTTTGTGTTTGGGTTTGACTTATTCATAAATGGGTTTCTGTCATTCCTTGTCACGCCTCACCTGTGCATGTTTAATTAGGCTATTGGCCCTGAATTCCGAGTTTCCTCCCTGCACAGTAGCTTAACCACCACCTGGTTTGGGACTTTTTGCACACCGGTTTGTCATGATTCTCAGCCCTGTGAGCTGGGATGTGTAGAGTTAAAAGACGATTCACCCAGTTGTTCAAAACCCTGGAATTACCAACAGCGTTTGTGGATAAGGAGCATCAGCGCTCAGTGACTGTGGCTGGAGCTCAGTCTAGGACCTCGAAGGGAAAATAAGGCTGTACTTGGGGTGAAGCGGATCCAGGAAAAACTCTCTTGTTCCAGAATTCTTTGGGTTGACCTCATCTCCTGCCCAAGGACTCTGACTCCCTGTCTGGCGGAGTCCACAAGAGATATCTCAGACAAACGAGATCCTTAGGTGGGTGGCCTGTGCAGAAAAATTTGGGGAAATGATGGGCATGGACTCTGGGAACGTGCCAGGCATCCACCAACAGGCATTTCTTGGGGAGACACACCCTGCGCAGAGGCGTGGCGCTAGGCACTGTAAGGTGAATGTTTTGGGGCAATGACTCATGCAACTGTACGGGTGAGCCCCTCAGCCTCTGGCACTGCAATTATGGCAGAGCACATGGTGACTATCAGATTCTCACTCCCAGGCAAACTGAGGGCTGTCCCTGCCCCATCCAGTGGTAGCTCAGGGCAGGACACACAGGGCCTTCTGCTGGCTTCGGTGTCCCTAGGTGGGGTCAGAATGCAGAAGAGGGCCCCCGCGCCCAGACCCCAGCGGGTAGCTCACAGGCTGCTGCGCTACCCACCTCCCTACCTGCCTCCCCAGGGCTGCCGGCTGCATGGCTGCTGTTGGGCAAGTTGAAATCGGTTTCCATGAAGGGGCTCCTGGGGCTGGGCAGCCTGTCCAGGCGGGGTGGCGAGACTGCCTTGGAGGTGCTGGGCCTGGGCTGCTCCGGGGAGCTCAGGGCCAACCTTGCCTCCTTCTCCTCCTCAGACTCCATCTTGATGAGCTTCCTGGGGCACTGGGTCTGGCAGGACTTCCTCTTCTGGGGTGTGGCTGTATTGGAGACCTCCTGTACAGAGGGGAGTCACAGGGCCAGGTCAGGTGCCTCCAGGGGGTGGTGGGCAGACACCATGATCCCTTTGTTCCTGCTGGCCCCTCTGCCATCACACCCTCTCCTCTGCTCTCGGCCATGCAGATCTCGCCTCTCTTCAGGCCAGAAGCCCCCCAGCCTGGTCCCAGCTGCCAACCACCGATCCCTGCTGGTCTGACAGCCCTGGGCGTCTCAGGTCCCACTGGGCTGGGAGTGGCTCGAGCCTGAGCCTCTTCCAGCCCAAAGGGAGTTTCCTGGCGGTGCAGCCAAGAGCAAGGGAGGCACAGAGAAGGTGCAGAGTGGACACTTCCCGTGAAGAGCGGATGAAGGCCTGGATTCTCACTCCAGTGCCCCTCACTGCTTGGTAGAATCTGGGCCTTTGGGAGGGGAGGCAGGGGCAGCCAGAACCTTACCTCTCTGTGGGAGGAGTCTCTGATGGAGAAGGCGTACGTTGGCACAGGGTGTGCCCCCGGCACTGACTGCACCACTGCCACAGGTTGGGCTTCGGCCAGCCCCAAGGCCTGGGCCGGTGCCTGCATCTGCACTCTCTGCGTCTCCTCAGCCTGCAAAGTCAGGAAAATACAGTCAGAAATGCCCAGGCAGCAGGCCCAGGGCAACGGACTCCAGACCTGCGGTCAGCCCAATCCCAGGGCCTCACCCTGTCACAAGTTCAGGCGCCCTGATCCCAAGCTCAGAGCTCACTGGGGCAAGGAGTCCTTGCCAAACGTTCGGTGATGTCCCCTCCTTCTGACTCCGAGTTGCTGGTGCCAGGGGCAGTTCAGTTCTTGTGTGTCCTAACAGCACTGGAGGGTACCTCAGGGATCACATGGCCAACTCCCCCTGGGACACGCTCAACAGCTAGCCCAGCTCACACACCTCCAGGGACAGAGTGCTCACTACCGGTGGAAGCAGCTCCTCCGACAGTTGCAAGGTCCTAACAGTGAAAAGCCCTCCCACTGAGCTGCACCTGGCCTCCCTGTGACCTTAACTCTGTCCCCTTGACCTTAACTCTACCTCGGTCACAAGTTGGACAAGTTACTCAAAACTCATCAGGCTTCAGTTCCCCTGTGTAAATTAGGAATAACGATGTCTATCTCATATGGAAATGTGGATGAAATGTGTTAATACAAGTAAAACGTTTAGAGGAACACCTGGCACTTAGAAAGTGTCATTCACGATGGTGACGGTGACACAGATGGTGATGAATATTGTTTTCATTTCTACTCTGTGCCAGGCACCATGCTAAATGCTTCATGTACCATCTCAAATGAAGTAGAGGCAGTTTCTCAAAAAGTTAAAACATACAATTACCATAATTTTATGGTTCAGTAATTCTCCTCTTAGGTATACACCCAAAAGAATTAAAAACAGATGTTCAAACAAAAATTTGTACATGTTTACAGCACTATTCACAATAGCCAAAAGGAAGAAACAAACCAAGTATCTACCAACTGATGAATGGATAAACAAAATGTGGTACACAGTGGGATATTATTTAGCCACGGATGATACATACAACAACATGGATGTGCCTTGAACACATTATGCTAAACAAAAGAAGCCAGACACAGAACACATATTGTATGATTCCCTTTATATGAAATATCCAGAATAGGCAAATCTATAGAGCAGAAAGCAGATTGGTGGTTGCCAGGAGATGGGGCAGTGGGAAATGGGGAGTGACTACTTCCTGAGTATGGGGTTTCCTTTCCAGTGATGAAAATATTCTGGAATTAGATGGTAATGGTTGTACAAGATTGTGAATGTACAGGAGGCTGAAGCAGGAGGATCACTTGAGTCCAGGAGTTTGAGGGCAACATGGGCAACATAGCAAGATCCCATCTCTAAAAAATTAAAAGATTGTGAATGTACTAAATGCCACTGAATTGCACACTACAAATGGTTAAACTGGTGAATTTTATGTTATATGAATTTTATCACAATAAAAAAATTATAGTTTAAAAAACAGTAGGTGGCATACTCTATTGCTGATCACAAAGCAGGAAATGGAGACACAGGGACGTGAAGTGATTTCCCAAGGTCACACCCCTTAGGAGCCCGGCCTGCTGTGAATCAGGGGTTTCTTAAGTGGAAGTTCCTCTCCCGCCCCTGCGCCGCCGTCTTCTTCCATCGCTGGTCCTTCCTGCCCTTTCTGCCGTCTTTCTCCGTTTCATGAAACTGAAGCACACACCAGACCATTCGTTGAAAATGAGAGAGTGGGCAGGGCATGGTGGCTCAAGCCTGTAATCTTAGCACTCCAGGAGGCCGGGGCGGAGGATGGCTCGAGGTCAGGAGTTCGAGACCAGCCTGAATAAGAGCAAGACCCCGTCTCTACTAAAAATAGAAAAATTAGCCAGCCAACTAAAAATATATAGAAAAAATTAGCCGGGCATGGTGGCGCATGCCTGTAGTCCCAGTTACTCGGGAGGCTGAGGCAGGAGGATCGCTTGAGCCCAGGAGTTGGAGGTTGCTGTGAGCTAGGCTGATGCCATGGCACTCCAGCCAGGGCAACAGAGTGAGACTTTGTCTCAAAAAAAGAAAAAGAAAAGAAAAAAAGAAGAAAATGAGAGTGGTGGGAGTCTACTTTCCTCACAGGCACAAGCTCCGTCCCTCCTACGAGGGCCTCCTGAGGACGCCCGGCCGAGCCCGGGCAGGGTGAGGAGGACGCAACAGAGGCTGCCGGCAAGTGAGTGGAGGCAGAGAAGGCCCCAGCCTGGCGCCAACCTGGGGAGGCACTGGGTACCGGAGCCTGTGGCGGGTCCTTCCTGGGGGCTCCCACACCATTTGCCATGATGGCTTGACCTCCTTCCCTCCTCCCTTCCTTCCTTTCTTTCTCTCAGTATCTTACAGAGAGACAGGAGAGCGGTCTCTCTGTGGGAAGGGGAAAGAATGGGTGACGTCCCAGGGTTTTTCCCAGGCCTCCAGGAAAGCGTGCACTCACCACTGAGCCCTCCAGGCCAGTGTTTGTCAAACTATATCTTGCGACCCATTCGTGGATCATGAAAGCAATTTAGTGGGTCACAACCAATATTTTTTATATTAAATATAATAGCATAGAATAGAAATTATTGGAGTACCTCCCATGTAATAAACATATTCTGTTTTGTAAGACCTCTGTTTAGCTATGGGTGTGTGTGTATATGTGTATATACTATATGTGATGATGTTGAAATATATTTTTTTACAGCGAGTGGTGGTCAAAAAAGAGTCTAACCCACCTCACAACCATTAGGATAACTATTATTTAAAAAAAAAAGAGGCCACGCGTAGTGGATCATGCCTGTAATCCCAGCACTTTGGGAGGCCAGAGGATCACTCGCAGCTAGGAATTCAAGAACAGCCTGGGCAACATAGCGAGACCCCATCTCTACAAAAATTTTTAAAAATTAGCCAGATGTGGTGGCACATGCCTGTAGTCCCAGCTACTCAGGAGGCAGAGGTGAGAAGATCAGTTGAGTCCAGAAGTTTGAGGCTACAGTGAGCTATGATCGAACCACTGCACTCCAGCCTGGGCAAGACAGTGAGACCCTATCTCTTAAAAAAAGAAAAAGGAGAGAAAATAACAAGTGTTGGTGAGGACGTAGACAAGCCGAAACCCTTATGTACTACTATTGATGAGAAAGTATTAATAAAATGGTATAGCCAAATATAGAAAACAATATGGCGGTTCCTCAAAAAATTTAAATAGAATTATTGTATGATTCAGAAATTCCATTCCTGGGTGTATACCCGAAAGAACTGAAAGCAGGGTCTCAAAGAGATACCTGTAAACCGTGTTCACAGCAGTATTACTCACAATAGCCAAAAGGTAGAAGCAACCCAAGTGTCCATCAACAGGTAAATGGATAAACAAAATGTGGAAAATACATACAATGGAATATTGTTCAGCTTTAAAAAGGAAGAAAATTCTGACACATGCTACAATGTGGACAAATCTTGAGAAGATGATACTAAGTGGAATAAGCCAGTCACAAAAGGGCAAATATCGTATAATTCCACCTATATGAGGCACCTAGAGTAGTAAAGATCACAGAGACAGAAAGTAGAATGGTGTCACCAGGGGCTGGGGGAGGGGCTGGGGAGTTAGTGTGCAATGGGTGCAGGGGTTCAGCTTGGGAAGATGAAAAATCTCTGGAGATAGACGGTGGTGATGGTTGCACAACAATGTGAATGTGTTTAATGCCACTGAGCTGTGCATTTCCAAATGGTTAGGAAGGTGTATTTTATGTTAATGTGTATTATATCACAATTAAATTTTTTTTTTTAAAAAAAAGGAGTTTAAAATGTCTTGCCCTATCCTTCTGCGTCTGGCTCTGCGAACGGCGGGTATGTAAAGGACCCTCTTTGCACTTAGGCCATGAGCTCCCCAAAAGCAAGGCTGGGCTCCTCTCTGGTTCTGCCCCGTCCCCTGCACCCCTAACACCTCACACCAACATTAATGAAGCAGGGGACACACAGGAGGCTCAGTAGAGGGAAAAAACATGATAACTGATTTATAGTTGTTTTATAGCTTTAAAATAATATATTTATTTTTTTCATTAAAGTATCGTAACATCATTACAAAAAGAGCCTACGAGAAAATAGAGGAAAAAGACTCAGCGCTGCCGCCTCAGCCAGACACTCCCAGTAAGCCCGCTGGTGTGCTTTCTCTTCCTGTCTTCCCGGCACACAGCTGCAATGAATGCAAACAGACCAGCAGTTTCAAGAGGGACAAGTGCTAGAACTGGAAGTCTGCCTCCTGCCTGCTAAGGCAGAAGCATGGGTCTGAGAGCTGCCTCCCTCCTGGCATGGCTGGTGGAGCCACTTTCCCCAGGCACAGCCCATCTCTGCCTGCTTCGCCCGTCCTCTGCACTCACACTGCGTTACCACTTCTTCCCTCAGCTCCACCACGGCCCCAGCCGGAGCCTGAAGTGAAAAGCAGAGGCTCTGCAAAAGGGCATCCCTCTGATGCCCCAAGTTCAAATTGTCTCATAGTTGACAGTGAGAGGCCACATCTGCTCTGGCTTTATCAAGACAAAGACCGAGCAAGAAGCCTGGCCGTGTGAGCTCTTTTGTTCATTAACCGGTGACTGGCACCTGGAAGATGGCTGAGTGTGCAGATCCAGGGTACTTTAGCATCATTACTTCATATTATTTCTTTGTGGGCATTATCCACTGTAGCATCATTTGTAATAGCAAAACAACCTAAATATGCATCAGCAGGGAACTGGCTAAATAAACCATGCAACATCCATTTGGTGGATCACTATGCCCCTGTAAAAAGGTATCAGGAAAGTATCAGGAAGCTCCCTACCTACTGACAGGGTAAGAATTCCAAAACACATTGCTGGGTGGAAAAACCCACGGCGTGATACTATGTATATACGGTATTGTGCTACCTTTGTGCACACACAGAGTGGAAAAAGCCAATATTTATAATCATATTTGCTTGTAATTACATAAAGAAATTCCGGAAGGATATATAAGAAACGCATAAAGACAGGTGCACGGGCATAAGAACTGGACAAATGGGGCATGGGGTGCGAACGAGACATTAGCATTTTCTATGTGTCTATTTCTGACCATGTGATTGTATTATCGATCAACAAATAAAATGTCTTCTTTTTACTTTTGGAACTGTGTGTATGGGGATGCAGCACCCAAGGCAGTTAAGAGTTGGCTTTTAGGCCGGGCGCGGTGGCTCACACCTGTAATCCTAGCACTCTGGAAGGCCGAGG
>VBSM01002959.1:14726031-14738732 GCA_008086735.1 Cheirogaleus medius | reverse complement strand
AAAAAAAAAAAAGATAGGCTCCATGCTTTCTCCTAGCTCTAAAACTCTCAGACTGTAAGTCCTGCCTCCTCCAAGAAGCCTCTCCTGATTGCCTCGGCTTACTATAAGTCATGCCATGACAAAGCTAGGAAGGCATACTGCCCCCTCCTCTCACCAGAAGACCTGCTTTTCATGGAGGACTGGTCAGTCCTGGGTCCAGATCCTTGACAGGCAGGTACACGCAAACCCGAGTGACCAGGCTGGGGAGGAGACCAGACGGTAGGTCCAGGAAGGAACTGAGGGAGCTTATCCTGATGGAGAGGACCATGCTTGCAAGTGCCAAAGGGGGCAAGCCAAAGGGATGCCACCGCATTTCCACCTAGGGAAGCACTTTCTAAGTCAGAGCAGTCCAGAAGTGGGGGCAGCTGCCTCAAGAAGGAGCAAGCTTCCTGTCTCTGAAGGTGTGTGCATGAAAGGTGGACAGCGGCCGGTCAGGGGTGCTGCAGAGAGAATGCCAACGTTAGATGGCATATGGGTGCCTTCCAACCCTGACAAACTATGTTTCTTAGACATGTGATGGCCCTGGAATCACACCAGCAGAATCCAGGCTGCTGGGATTGAGATCTGACTACTGGCCCCATTCCCTATTCCTCTCTAAGAACCGTGTGTGGGAGAAGAAGACAGAAGGTCCACCTATGCTGACCCCAGGAAAAGGCTAACACATTAGGGCTGGTGCAGGGAGGAGAGGTCATCTGCCACACCCATCAGGGCTGCTGCCGGTGACCACCTCCTTCACCACCTGTCCACCTCTGATCCTGGCCCAGGGCCCATCAGGAGCAACTCTGGCATATAGGAGGCCAGAATCAGCCAGCCAACCCTTCTTTAATGTCCTCCCATGAAAGCTTCAGTCCAGCCACTTGCTGTCCCTCTCTCAGGCACTCTCCCTGCAGATTCAGGGACAGCAGGACTCACAATCTGCCTGATCTGCTGGGCCCTACTGCCTCCCCTTCAGACCTCAAACCCCTCTCACCGAGTTAATGTCAGAAGAGTCCCTGAGAGTGCTGGTAGCCTCTGGGCTGGCTCTCCTGGAGAGAACTGCATCTGAAGAACACAGAGAAGGTCACAGGCAGGTCAGGGACACCTCAGTGAGGAGCAGAGGGGCATACTGACCTGAGACAGTGACAGAGAGAAGGTCCCTATTGCTTTTCCTGGCTACCTATTCTCCAAGGCATCTCACAGCACTGGACAGGCTCCAGGGAGAGGCTGGAAGTTGGAAGGAAAGCTCTCTCAACTGCTGTGGGCATAAACCCAGCCAGAAGGGAAAGAGAGGTGGCCTTAGAGCGTGCTTACTTTTAGCTCCAAAGCTCAAGTGCATTTCTCTCCACCTCTGGGCCACCAGCAAGGTGAAGTGTGGACAACCATAAAGCCATTACTGCTCACTGACTCTCTGCATACAGGGAGAGCTCTGTGATATTCTTCCTTACCTGCAGTCTGGTTTTTACTTAAATCTAAAATTAAATTTTATTTTACTTTATTTTATTTAAATCTAAATCTCTCATGCTTCAGAATAAAATAACTCTTCTCTCTGCCACTGCCAAGTTACAATACCCAAGACTTGCCGTTTAAACTCTATGGGGTCATTTCCTGGATATGGGGTAACAGTCACTGCCTAGGTGGAAAAGCACAAGTCCGTGCTCACTGTAGGACTGTCCTTTATAAGCCCACATCCACCAGCTCCAGGAGGAGTAAGTCAGCTCCATTACTGGCTCCTGCCCATGTGCCTTCAGATTTTGTAGCCTCTCTCCCCTTTCTCAGTAAGGGTACACTGGCTGCTCAGAGCTCAGATGCCAGCTTAGAGATTTAGTCAAAGAGCCCTGGAGGTCCTCTCGTGCACGCTCTTTCCATTCATTTTGAAAGCCCCCCCTGATGTCTCCAACTCACGCTGAGCTGCTAAGACTCCCGGATTTGCATTGCAATGCTGAGCACTGTCTCATCTCGCATTCTCCAGCTGTGATGTGGCCCTGGCTCGTCTCCTGGTTGGACTGGACAACTCTAGAGATCAGAAACTGATCTCTCCCAATCTCCCAAGCGCCCAGGACGAGGCAGGGCTCACTTCAGGTGGCATGTCAACCCAGGGGACAAGGGATATCCTCCACTGAGTTACTGCATGCTTTTGGGCAAGTACTCAACCACCCTAGGAGCTTTTCTTAGCCTCCTTCTGCCCTAACCCCACATCCCAGTTGACTTGTCTGTTTCTGGGCACAGGGAGGCTTCAGAGAACCTCCTGAAGTGGCTGGTCCCTCAGGGCTAAAATGATGCTGGGACGGATTCTCAGCTTTGCAGTTTCTCAACTTTCACATGTTCCACAAGGGTTACAAGGTCACAGCTAATCTACACGGTTTATAAATTAGTAAAACGTGTCCCCTCTGGGTGGCTGCAGCCCATGTCAGAGCCTCTTCTCCCCCTATATTCTGCACCCTGGAACCTAAGACCTGACCAACCCAAGAGACTTAGTAAAAACCCAGTTTCCTTTTCAACGGAGGTGATCTTTTCTGACTCTCCTTCAAGCCCTTAAATGCTAAACAGGCCGCCCAGGAGGGTGTCTTACCTGTCCTCTGGGTGATGCTGGAGATGAGATCCTGCAGGCGCGCCCTGAACTCGTCGAATCCGTCGGTGCGCACGGCGGCTTGCAGGTTCTGGGGCTCCTCCCGACGCAGGCGGCAGAGCGCCTCGCGCAGGAAGCCGTGCATGTCCAGCACCTCCTGGTCCGAGGCGTAGCGCTTCATCCTCTGCACGAGCGCGCCGCCGGTGCGGATGCGCTGCAGCACAGCGTCCAGGCTGCCCAGCCGGCTCGCCATCTCCTCGTAGTCGCGCTGGTAGCGCTCGTTCACGGCCTCCAGCAGCTCGCGCTCCTGCGCCAGCACGAGCGCCACCACCTGGCGCACGCGTGCCTGGATCAGCTCCTCGGTGTCGGCGCGCGCTTGGGCCAGCTGGCCGATGGCCGCGCTCAGCTGCGCGTGCACCGCGCCGAAGGCGCCGTCCTGCTCCTGCAGCGCCTGCGTCATGGCGTCCAGCTCCTCCTGCCGCTGCTGGATCTCCGCGCTGATGTCGCACTTGAGCGCGCTGTGGTCGCTGTCCAGGAGCGCGCACGAGCAGCACAGCGGCTTGCGGCAGCCTCGGCAGTAGATGCTGCGGACACACAAAGCCAGCCCGCATTACGGCTCTCCTGCCTTTTTTCCTTTAAATTTTCATTATTAACTTCCTCTGACCAAATTACCTGACTTTGAATCATGGTATGTTTCTAAATGCGTGCTTTTCTCAAGTCAATGTTTGTGGGTATGCTGCTAGTAGTATCCAAAGTACCAATCAAACATTAGAGTATAAAAAGTTACTACAGGCCAGGCGCGGTGGCTCGAAACCAGCCTGAGCAAGAGCGAGATCCCATCTCTACTAAAAATAGAAAGAAATTAATTGGCCAACTAAAAATATACAGAAAAAAATTAGCCAGGCATGGTGGCGCATGCCTGTAGTCCCAGCTACTCGGGAGGCTGAGGCAGGAGGATCACTTGAGCCCAGGAGTTTGAGGTTGTGTTAGGGCCTAGGGACCATAGGTAGCCAATAACCTGCCATTAACTTCTGTATTATGCTTCCTTGCTTGCTTAGGAGAGTGGAAAATTTTCAGTTGACCCTTATCTGACTCTGCACCTGCCATCCTGCCTCTGCTGGGGTGACTGAGTTTAGAAACTAAGGAGAAGGGCGGTGGTGCATGGCACAACTGCCCACAGGATATAGCCGCTAGTCTACCCTGAGGCCCCTGACATGCTTCGTGTACCTAGTGAAATGTGCTGGGGCTTAGATCAAAGAATGTAGGATGTATCTCAACTAAGATTAATGTTGTCCGTCATTAGGATACTTCAGAGGCATCCTCTCGGCTGAATCTTAGCTGCAGCGGGTGACTCCTACAAAACCCATCTCAAGGCTCCAACCCGCCCCCCATTGTGCTTAAACAAGATAGAAATGTAAGATTAATGCTTTCTCTCACTTTTGTAAAAGTGCTTGCTAATTAGATTTTTAGAGTGTGGTTTTCGCCTTTAAAAAGGGGCCATTTTTCCTAGCTCATCACCACTTTCTTTGCCTGCCACTCTGCAGGACAAGAGTAGTCCTGGCCAGTAAATAAAGAATCACAATTTGACCCAATTTGGTTTCTAAGGTGGTCTTTTCTCATACTCTGGACCATAACAGTTGCTGTGAGCTAGGTTAACGCCACAGCACTCTAGCGCGGGCAACAGAGTGAGACTCTGTCTCAAAAATAAATAAATAAATAAAAATAAAAAAATAAAATATATGTAAAAAAAAAAAAGTTACTATAGCAATGACTTCAACATCAGTGAAACAACGCAAAGATATACAAAAAGAAAATAATCTCTTTCCACCACTTCTGAACTTCCCTTCCCCATCAAGACACCAGGTGAGCATCATGGAGTGCACCCTTCTGCACCTCTCTCCACTCAAACCACCTTACACAAACACTGACGGTGCTGCAGCTCGAAGGTTTTCACGGATGTGACACGTATCGACCCTCCCATTTAACGTTAGCAAAAGCCCCTTAGGTGAGAATTATTAAGCTCCTCATTTCACAGATGAAGAAACAGACAAACCGACGTTATAAAATCGGCCCAAACATTTACAACAATTTTGGGGATTGAGGTTTGTTCTAAAAAATGACATCATGCCATATCATTACTTAGTAATTTCCTCCTCTAATTTGACTTTCATTCAGGATATTCCTCTAGGTCTGTAGGCACAGATCTGATGCATGCTCTTTACTGCCCCCGTTATACTCCAGATGGGCCACAATTGAGTCAATCATTCTCCTTTTGATGGACATTCAGTTGATTTCCTGTTTGTGCATTTTATTTCTTTTCTTTTTCTCTATTGTTTCTTTGTTTGAGGCTAATATGAAGAATGCTTTAGTAATATCCACATTGTATAGCCTAATCATGGACATATTTTGTTTCTATGAAAATAGATTACAAATAATAGGACTGCTAGATCAAAGAATGTGTTTGTATTTTAATATTTTTATTTATTTAACATATTTTAGCTAGCAGACACTTCCATAGCATTTAGTATGTGTCAGACACTATTATAAGCATTTGACAAATCTTAACTCCTTTAATCCTCCTAGCAATCCAATGGAATAGGTATATTATTATCCCCATTTTAAGGACAGAAAAACTGATGCAAGTGGCAAAATATGAATAATTTGTCCAAGGTCACACAATTAGTAAGTGATAGAGTCCAGATAAAAAACTGTAGTATGCAGAATAATGGTCCCTAAAGATGTCCATGTCCTAATTCCCAGTACCCGTGAATATGTTACCTTACTATGGCAAAGGGGTCTTTGAAGGTGTGATTACGATAAGGATCTTGAGATAAAGAGATTATTCTAGATGACTTCGGTAGGTCCAACGCAATCATGAAAGTCCTTATAAAAGAAAGAGGGGTGAGGCAAGAGAGTGAGAGGAGATGTGATGAAGCAGAGGTCAGAGTGACGCTATGTTGCTGCTTTCAAGACGGAAAGGGGCTGTGGACCAAGGAATCCGGACAGCATCTGGAAGTTGGGAAAAACAAGAAAATGGATTCAGGCCAGGCGCGGTGGCTCACGCCTGTAATCCTAACACTCTGGGAGGCTGAGGCAGGCGGATCACTCAAGGTCAGGGGTTTGAAACCAGCCTGAGCAAGAGCGAAACCCCGTCTCTATTAAAAATAGAAAGAAATTAATTGGCCAACTAAAAATATATAGAAAAAATTAGCCAGGCATGATGGCGCATGCCTGTAGTCCCAGCTACTCGGGAGGCTGAGGCAGGAGGATCGCTTGAGCCCAGGAGTTTGAGGTTGCTGTGAGCTAGGCTGACGCCATGGCACTCTAGCCCGGGCAACAGAGTGAGACTCTGTCTCAAAAAAAAAAAGAAAATGGATTCTTCCCAAGCGCCTCCCAAAGGAACGAAGCCTGCTGACACCTTGATTTTGCCTCAGTGAGACCCACTGCAGACTTCTGACCTTGAAAACTAAAAGGCAATAAATTTGTATTGTTTTAAGCCCCTAAATGTGTGTAAGTTGTTACAGCGGCAGTAGGAAACTAATATAAAACCCAGGCAGTTTGGCTCAGAGTCCACGCTCATTACCATGGCAATGCTAGCTTCCTCAAATGTTACCAGGAAAATATTGGTAGTTACTTCCCCAGAAATGTTGCTGGAATCTACCCTCACCAGCAATGGTAAGAATAAGTCAGCCCACCTGAGGCCAGGAGAAAGGGTCTTGGCTGGGACAGTCTTGAGGCCAGCTCGTCCTGGAACGACCAACTGGATAGCCTGCTGGCCAGCCTGACTGAAATACAGTGCTCAGCAAGGAGAACCTTAGTTACAAATTCTAAGCAGTTGCGAAGGGAACCGATGACTTTGCAGAGGGTAATTTGGCAGCATCCACCAAAACTACAAGAGCGTTTATCCTTTGGCTAAGCAATGCTCTTTCTAGGTGTCTACTCTGCAGCTCTGTCTGCACACATCCACAATGACATCTGTACCATTTATTCACTGCAGCACAGTCCATAATAGCAAAGAATCAGAAATAACTCAAGCGTCCGTCACTAGGCAATTAGTTACATAAATTAAGATGCATCCAAACAATGGAATACTATGCAGCTGTAAGGAATTGAGGAAGCTCTTTATGTACTGATATGAAAAAAACCTCCATGGAGAAATGAGGTTAATAATAGGAGTATTGGAAGGATTAAATGAGTTATTATATATAAAAAGGTTAGAACAGTGACAGGCATATAATAAGTGTTCAATAAATGCTAGCTATTTGTGTTATTATGATATATATTTTAAGTAAATTATCAAAGTGCAGAAGTGTACTGGATGCTACCTTTTGTGTAAGAATTGAGAAAAATAATATATTCATATTTGATTGTATTTAATAAATAAATATTACAAGGACACACAAATAAAAGTGGTTATAGGATGGGGTAGGGCAGGGGTGGAGTGAGATATTTCACTGTATGCCTTTTTAGACTGCTTTCATGTCTGAACCATGTGAATGTATGAACATATTACCTTTTTAAAGTTAAAAACAGAATACTAGTAAGTGTGGGCAACTCTAGAGGGTGTAGAAATAAAGGGAGGAGAACAAGAAGCAGCTGTCATTTTCCTGCTGCAGACACACAGGAGAGGGGCTGTGTCAGATGCTGGGTCCCCTTCCTTGGAGACAGCGCACCCAGCTTGGGAGGGTGTGCTTCAGGCGGCCTGGCTGGACAGAGAGCAAGACCTTCTGGACAACCATAGCCTCTTCCTGCTGGGTTCTATTTCTAAGCACCTTCTGCCCTGAATGGGGTCTCCCTAGGGAAACCAGCCCCTGCTCCCCTCCAGACAGAAATGGACGCTTGGCAGCTGGTCAGCTCAAATCAGACACCCTGGGCCTGAAAGCCCCGGCCCTCTGGTATCACAGGAGTGCAGACCCTGAACTGAAGCGACCCATTAAAGGGCTGCCGCCCAGGGCTGGAATGGCCTCCTTAGCTGAGTGGTTCCTTCGCTCTCATTCAAGGGACATTCACTGAGCACCTACTGTGTGCTTGGCACTTGGCGGGAGGCAAATGTGAGGGGGGCACTTGCCCACAGGAGCTCCATGGCAAGAACACACACTTAACCCAGACACACAGAGCTCTGTGTCCGGAAGGGCAAAAGGGCAGTTATTTGCTCCTGAATCCTCAAAAGAATGAACTGAAACACCACTGAATTAATAAGAAATTGCTCAGCAAAGTGGCTAGATTACACATGAATTAAGTGAGAAAAAAATAGCTGAATTCTCTCTCAGCAAAGCAAATGAAAAGAAATATGGGCAAAAACTCCATGATCCCATTGGCAACAGCAATTCAAAAAATGCTGCAAAATACCTAAATGTGACCTGAACAAGAAATATGTAGGACTTATATGAAAAAAAATGACAAGACCCACTGAGATATAGAGAAAGTCTAAAAACAGAAAAGTATGTCAAAAATCCTGACTAAAGAGACTAAATATTATAAAATTATTAATTCTCAAGTTAATATAAAGGTTTAAAGCAATTTTAATCAAATTATGAATGAGATTTTGAAACTTAGCCAAATGATTCTAAATTTCATATGAAGGAATAAACAGTTGAAATAGCTAAGAAATTTTTGGAAAATCAGTGTAGAGAAGGGGAACTTTCTCCACCAGCTAACACATTATAGAACTGCCATTATTAAGCGAGTGTGGTACTAATCTAAGAGTCAAGAGAAAGACCAGAACAGACCAGATAGACCTGAAACAGGTGCTGGCATCTATAAGAATACAGTATCTTATATAACAAAGAAAGCACCCCAAACTAATGGACATTGCAGGGGTTTTCAACAGTTGAAATCAGGGAAACTGGCTGGGGCGGAGGTGGCGGTGGGAGTGGAGTCAGAGCCTTACTCCTTGCTTCACACAGAGACACATTTCCGATGGACCACAGAACTAAATGTGAGAAATAACACCATGAAAGAGAAACTGTAGTTGACTATTCGCTGCCACAATGATGAAGACCTGAGAAGCACTGAAGAAATCATATAATCAATAGAAGCCACTGCCTAAAAATTCCAAACTGTACATTCATGACTTACTATTACATAAGAAAAGCCAGTCATACAACACTAACTGTTGCTCATTTTGTTTTAGATCATCACGGAGTTAGCAAGAAGGAAAAAAGTAAGTTGACAGTGATATCAGTTACCTCTTTCTCCTTTCTCCCTTTTCACCTCTTTATATTTTCTAAGTTTCTACAATCAATTCTAAGTAAAGAAGTTTGGACTTTAAATAGGAGGCAATGGGGACCCTCAAAGAACATCCCATCGAGGAATTACAACAAAGCTCTTTCTCTTCTTCCCTGGTATATATTGTTTCACTTATTCCTTTATGACTGTTCAGTGAATGGACCACATTGCTATTTTTTTCTTTTTCTAAGAGATGGGGTCTCGCTATGTTGCCTAGGCTAGACTCAAGCTCCTGGGCTCAAGCAATCCCGCCTCAACCTCCCAAGTAGTATATTTTAATAAAAGCCTCAACATATTTCCTGGGTTCTCAATCTCTCCATCACAAAGCCGCCTGTGTCTAAACTGTGATGCCAGAAATGGTACAGGTTAGCTCTTCCAGTTCCTAGTTATGAGGCCTTGAGCAAATTACTTTCTCTCTCTGGGTCTTAATTCCCTCATCTGTAAAATGATAATGATAATGCAGGAAGCATTACTACAAGGAAAAAGACAGGCTGGTGTATGTGAAGGTCCCAGCACAGTGCCAGGTACACACTGGACGATTCGAAGCCGTGAAAGAAGAGGGAGCATTATACACTGCGGGGATTAGCCCTGCTATTGAAGCGTGAACCTCGCAACCACAAGAAGGAAGGAAATATCACTATTGAGAGTGTTCTCTGGGCTGTCCCCTCCCCAGAATGGTCAGGACACCCTAATCCAGCTACATCTTCTGCTGGGACCAGGACCATGCCATTCTGTTCTAGGAAACAGGTAGCTTAGAAACGCAGGAAGGGAAAGTGCTATGAAAACAGGACCAGCAGAGGAGAGCTGGCACCAGAGCAGGACTTCAGGGAGGGCCTGGCTTGCCCAAATGGCAACCGAAAAACTCTCCCCCACCTGCCCCACCTCCAGGCAGCAACTTGGAGCTTTCACTTTGGTGGAGTGGCAAAGGAACAGCTCTTTTGGAAAATCAGATAACTACAGGGCAGTTAAAGGGCTCTATCAGTTATTTACCCAGTAGTACGAATGCATTTAAGAAGACTGGTTGCCTGCTATCTCCTGGGTAACACAGTTAAGGAAACAAGATTTCTGAAACCAGGAGAAGAGACGGGTAATTCTAAAGCCTGAAATATTTCAAGAGAGTGAATGCATTATCCCTACTGACTTCCCCTCTAACTATTCCTTGGTTGAGAAGTAGTATCGGAGAGCAGACACCAAAAGTTAGAGAAGCAGCAAGGGAAGCGGTGAGAGGAAGCACCTCCTGCTTCACGCTCCTGTCATATGCTGGCCCCACCCCCAAGAATGAGGAAGAGAAAGTTTGTGCGTTTCCTTCCCTGCTCTTTTCTGCACAGGTCCCAGCCCCAAGACACATGGCCGGTGTACCCATGGTCAACAGTGTTCCATGGGACCACATCACTCATTCTCTAGGTAGCAGGTACACTGCCACATGGGTTTCCTGTTTCTCCTGCAATCTTCATGTTGGGGAATGGCAACACCTTTCAAGGCCACTCAAGCCAGGGACCATGGGGCCACCCCCGATGCCTCCCTCTCTTCTATGGCTTCAATGATAATTCTTCATTAGGTCTTCTGAATTCTACCTTCATTTACTTAAAAAATGACCCAGTATCAACTATGTCCAGCCATGGGGCAAAGATGTAAAGGTGAGTAAGGCAGAATCCTGGCACCCAAATCTGCCACAGCAGTTCCCACTGCTACTGCCTTTGTTCTTGCTTGAGTTATTGCCTATCTCCTCGGGCACTGTACCCTCATAAGCCTCCCTGCCTCTGGTCACTCCAGCCCCAGCCAACTCTGCCCAGTGCCACCAACATGGTATTTCTAAAACATGATTTTCCTCCTGTGCTGAGGTGATGGCAACAATGGCCCTCATAAGTGCAATCAAAATAGTATTGGGAGTGAGAAATTTTGTAAGCCTCACATATGTTGCATATTAATAAAGGAGATTCCGTTTTTTGGAACAAAGGTAGATCACCTGGGGAAAGCCATTGACTTTTATAACAATACACTACAATTTACATAGTACTGAATATTGGTAAACATCAACACAATTTGGATTTACATGACAGTAAATGTTGCAAGAGATAAGAAAAAGTTTATCACATACACAAGTACAGTGATTATTAAGCTATTTTATTTAAATCTGATCTATTTTTAGTAAATGAGATGGCAAGAGATGGAAATACCACAAATAATCAATTAATTAAAGCCATGAATAAAAAAAGATATTTGATGATTAAGGTAATAATAACATAATACTATCTTAGTTAAGTAACATGTAGTGTGAACAGGCACTTCTTCTATTCAATCATGCCTATCTTGAAATACCGCACCAACCCTAGTAGCTTTGGCAGAACATATCCAAATTGCAAAATATGCCACAGCAGGAATTTGTTGCAAAATTCAAAGACAAAAGTTAATTATTAAATGTTAATAGAATCTGGTGACATAGAAAACTCCTTATGTGACAGAAATAATTCTGATATTCTCAAATACCTTTAAAAAATGTGTATAAAATTAAAAATAATTTTTATATAGCTTTGAATGTATATGGTAGTTCTGATCTTGGTTACTCATTCAGTAGCCATTAAATAAATAAGTTCCCCCTCCCAAACTATAGTAACACTATTAGATTACTAATCTGAAAACACTTAAAATTCATAAATTAAAAATTGTAATACTAGTGGTAACAGAGCAAGAAAAGAGAAAAATGAGAAGGATGAAAAGGAAGATGGAAGAAGAGAAGTAACATAAGAAAATTCCATTGAAATAAACAGAATTTTTAGATTGAAAAGCATGCCAGGTTCTAGAATAATTTAATACAAAATGCACAACACCAAGACAGCTTGGTTAAATTAATAAACTTCATGAATTAAAAATATCTTTAGGCATCAAGACATACACAGCAAATCAGTTTGGCCTCAGACCTCTTCTCCTGAACATTTGATACTGGAAGACAATGCAGCAGTGTCTACAAAATTCTGAAGGAAAGAGAGTGTGACCTAGGAATATTATACCCAGCCAACATGTCATTCAAGTACAAGAACAATGCAAGACATTCTCAACACCAAGAGACTCAAGGAATTCAGAACACAGAAGTCCTTCCTGGAAAAACTGGTTACTAACAACATCCATCCAATTAAGAGCTCAATTAAAATACAGAATTTGGGACAAGTAATATTAAAGTAAAAGTACTAGGGCTACACATTACAGCCCTTTGACACTGAAGCAAAGCTGAAAGGATAAGATCATCCTGATCTTTCATAGCAGACTCACTTACTACCATCTAAAATGGAAGTATTTCATTAAAAACAAATTATATGGGAGGCCGAGGCAGAAGATAGCTTGAGCCAGGCTGCAGTGATCTAAGATCATACCACTGCACTCCAGCCTGGATGACAGCAAGACCATGTCTCTTAAGAAAAAACAACCAAACTATATATATATAACTCTAACCTCTTTATATCTTAGTAATTTTTTTCTTTTCTTTTCTTTTTCTTTTTATGTAAAGACAGGGTCTCACTATGTGGCCCAGGCTGATCTTGAACTCCTGGTCTCAAACAACCTTCTGGCCTCAGCCTGCCAAAGTGCTGGGATTACAGGCATGAGCCACCACCTCCTTAGGCTTAATTTTTCTTTTTGTGCTTAATCTTAGAGGGATTTTTTTAGGAAAATATTTTAAGTTGAAGAAATATTTCCTTGAAGTTTAGCAATTCTAATTTTCAGTTTCTTTTGCTTCTGTCAAAGTCAAGGAAAGTTAAGTTTAACATTGCATAAGAGATAAGATCTCGCTGTGTCGCCTGGGCTATCATAGCTTACTGTAACCTCAAACTCCTGGGCTCAAGGACCCTCCTGCCTCAGCCTCCCAAGTAGCTGGGACTACAGGCATGCGCCACCA
>VBSM01002959.1:14676128-14717159 GCA_008086735.1 Cheirogaleus medius | reverse complement strand
ATTATTTTTGAAGAAGAATGGGGAAAAGCTACAAATATCCTACAGCAGTGAGGATCAGAGCAGCAA
This sequence comes from Cheirogaleus medius, assembly GCA_008086735.1. NCBI lineage: Eukaryota > Metazoa > Chordata > Mammalia > Primates > Cheirogaleidae > Cheirogaleus > Cheirogaleus medius. The sequence continues at coordinate 14,717,093 of VBSM01002959.1, read as the reverse complement.
TAGTCATATCATTGGCATGGAACAGAGATTTACAGACACACCAATGACTACATGGGCATTTAGTAAAAAGGGCAGAGAGTGGACTATCCATGTTTCTGAGAGCACTGGATTTCCATTTGGAGAGAAAAATGAAGTGCAGAGTCCTCTCTTATACCATGCACAAAAATAAATTCTATACAAATTAAAGAATTATAAAAACAAAACAATTATTAAAATAGAATACGAAAAAGAATATTTTTATTCTTGGCATGAAAAAAGCTCTCCTGGGATGCATCAAAGCCAGACACCATAAAGAAGGAGATTGATGGATTTGACTACATAAAATAAAGACTCATTTTAAACACGATACCACATACTAAGTGAAATGACAAACGGCCAACATGGCGATGGGGGAGGGGGAAAAATACAAATAAACATACTAATTCCTTAAAGCAGGGGAACCAGGCAAAGGACCTAAACTGGCAATTCACAAATGAAGAAACACAATGGCCAATAAGCTAATGGAAAAGCCACTCAACCTTAACAATAAGCAAAGAAATGCAAATTAAACTAGTAATATCAGCTGTTGAGGAATCGGAGGGGAAGGCTTATTCAGGCAGTGGAAGAACAGGTCTGAAAGCAAGAAACATGTAGCAGGTATGTAGCTCCGGGTTGTGGCAGGAACCAGTGAAGAACACATTAGCTTTGCAAGTGGATCCCTATGCAGCAGTACGCAGAAGAACTTCATACAAGCAATCTATTTCTGAGTGGTCAAAACTTCACATAGTTATGCTAAAAGAGGGGAAAAGACCTTATGAGACTACTCCTATCTGGGTATATATTAAAAAAGCAGCTGTGTGACAAAATCAAAACTAGTAACCATGGTTATCTGTGGATGGGAGAAGTGGTGGGGATTAGGCAGATGGGAATGGACAGAAGATTCTGCTCTCACTCTCTATCCTTATAAATTTTGTGACCATATGACTATATTACCTATTTAAAAATTGAATTAAAATCTGTTTAATAAAAATAATTATAACTGGATTTGATTTTATTTTCATACATTTGCTGATAGCACTACCGGATGTTACAGCTTCGACTTTTCAGATAGAAATTATTAATAAAACTACATTCATCTGATCCTAGAATCCAGCCTTACTGAGATTCCCTTGGGCTTACAGAAAATTCTACTCTAAGACTTTATAAAGGGCAGTTTGGTAACATGTATCGAATGTAAAATTTTCATATCCCCTCACCTAGCAATAGCACTTCTAAACATATATCCTAAATAAATTACTGGATAAAGTTGCAAAGATGATTGTGCAGCATTATTTATTATAAGGGGAAATTGGAAAGTATTACGATCCACCCGCGTGGGGACTAGTAGCATAAATTGTGGTCATCTCTACAGATGTATGTCTGCAAACCACATTTTGAGCTGTAAGGCCCTAGAAGCTCCCTGATCCCAGCTGTGACTGTGCCTGGCTCTCAGGATGCGCCACCCCACGCCACGCCGGCCCACTCACCTGGTCAGCGCAGGGGGGCGGTGGTTGGGGTTGGAGCAGAAGATGTTGTTGGATTTGCGCGTGCCATCCAGGAACTCATGCACCGACTTGCTGCGCAGCTCAGCCAGGGGCCGGGCTTCGTGCTTGAGGAACCACTGGTGCGCCTCGAAGCACTTGCCACAGAGGAGCTGCTCGCACTCGAAGCACCAGAAGTCCGCCAACTCTCTGCAGCGGACGCAAACGGCCCTCGCGTCCATGACCTGCCGGTACACCGACAGGCGCCGCTGCAGACTTTCGAAAAAGACGTTATCCAGGGGCAGCAAGTCAGAGCCCGGGGGCCAGGGCTCCTGGCAGATGGGGCACTGCGTGACCGGCGCCTCCAGGCATCCAGAGCACAGCGTGTGCAGGCAAGGCAGCAGCTTGGGGCACTTGGCTTCTGCCTTGCAGCGCTGGCAGCGCAGGAACTGGAACTCCTCCTCCGTGGATTGCTGAGAGACCAGAGACTGGGGTGAGGCCCAGAGAAGTCCCGGGAGTCCCCACCCACCGGCTATCCACCCCTATGGCTGAAGGCTCTATTCCATTCTGCCATTGGATGATGCAAAACCCCGGCTTATCAGCACCTCAATGCCCCCATTTACCCAGGCCTTAGAGCACAATTTATTGACCACCTGCTTCCCACCAGGCACAGTACTAGAGCCTGACACACAGGAATGTGTAGGATACATCCTGCTTTTAAGGAACTCAGTTTGGAAGGTAGATACACTAAGTACCAACCTCATATAAAGTGCTTAACACAGTTTGGGGATTCCTCAAAGAGTTAAACATAGATCTACCATATGACCCAGCAATTCTCCTCCTAGATACAAACCCAAAAGACCTGAAAACAAGGACCCAAACAGATACTTGTACACGAGTGTTCATGGGAGCACTACTCACAATAGCCAAAAGGTGGAAATGATCCAAGCATCCACAGATGAATAGATAAACAAAACGTGGTCTACCCATATAATTGAACTTATTGAGCATCAAAAAGGAATCAAATTCTTATACATTTGACAAGGATGGACCTTGAAGACATTATGCTAAGTGAAAGAAATACTGTATGATTTCACTTAAAAGAAGAATCTAGAAAGCAAGTTCGAAGAAACAGAAGGTAGACTAGAAGTTACCAAGGGCTAGGGGAAGAGGGAAGTGAGGAGGAATTGCTTTGTTGGGACTCAGGGCACACCATTCCAAAATATGACTGTAGGAGACCAGAACATGCCACCCCAAAATATCCTTCTTTGGCATATTTTGAGCTGGTTATTCTGAGAAACTGCAGGCCCAGGAATAGTGCTGAAAAGCTGTCCTTTCGTAAAAAAATAAATTTACATCTATAAAGGAAATCTACATTAGTAAAAGTATCTGCATCAGAAGAGAGCTGCCCCAAGACAACTTTTATTACCTGAGAACTTTACTCACCACACAGTTCCTCCCCAGCCCTCTCATAACCTGTCTCCACCACCCCCGCAGGCCCCAGCCTCTGTGCCTTTCTGCAGCTCAGGAGGCTACCTAAGTTCCAACCACCAGACTCTTCTCAGTTTCACATTTTGTGGGACTCCCAAGTGTGTGTGTACAATTAAATATGGGTTTTCCCCTGTTACTCTGTCTTATGTCAATTTAATTCATAGCCCAGCCAAGGAACCTAGGACAGAAGCTATTTTTCCTCCCCTATAGCTTAAAGGGTACAGAGTTTCTGGGATGTTGAAAAGTTATGGAAATAGATGGTAGTGATGGTTACACAACACTGTGAATGTACTTACTGCCACAGAATTGTACACTTAGAAATGGTTAGAATGGTAACTTTTACATTACATATATTTTACCACAGTAAAAAAAAAATGCAAAAAGAAGACACCTAAATACAGTACCTGGCACATATGAAGTGCTCAAAAATGTTAACTAGTATTGTTAAGTAATAGTATTCTTAATTATAATGATGCTAATAATAAAAGTTACTGTAATATAGTATCATTTGTACTTTTTTGAAGGGGCTGGAAGGCCACAGAGCGAGAGGCCTAAATAGTGCGTTTTGGGCGGGATGGCGGCGGGAGGAGGGCAGGAAGAGCATTCCAAGAGGATTTCTGAGAAATCACAGGAGCCGGGAGGCCTTGGCCAGTTTCCCACTTCTGATCTGGGAACTTGGGTTTTAGTTTTGCCGTGCCTGGGGCACTCCCCTGGCTCCAGGCCAGTGCAACAAGGCTTCAACCTCCTTTCTCTCCCATTTGTGGTCCTTCATCTGAGGCAGGACTGTCCCGCTGTCCCTGAGCCCGGCATCTTACCCAGCTGCTCAGTGGAGAGCCGCAACCCAGAGAGGCCCCCTGCAACGCATCCTGGTCCCCCTTTCTACTCCAGCCTACCCTCCCCACCCCTGTCCCAGACTAGAGCGTCTGGTGTCTGCTCCTGCCTCTTTGTGTCACTCTTTAAGGTACTTGACGAGTCGCCCATTAGACCCTCTCTCTTCTCACCCCTTCCCCTACCACAGCAAACCCACAAAGCCTAACCCATCATCCCCGAACTCAATAGTACCTCTGTAGGGCTGTGGCTGGGGCTGGACTGCCGGCCTTCCGCGGGGGTCTCCGGGGGAGGCATGGTGGGCGTGCGGGGCAAGGCGGGGTCCTGCCCGGGCCGCGGGGACCGGGCTGGTGCGGGCTCCTGCTGCGCGGACGCCAGCGTAGTTTCGATTCTCGGCTTTGACTCGGGAGGACGGAAGGAAAAGCTCAACTGGAGGCGCGAGCCAGAGGCAGAGCCCCACGCGCTTCGGAAAGGGGCGGCGCCGGCCCGGGCCCGCCTCCCGGGAGGAAGTGCGACCCGAGCAGGGCGGAGAGGCGGGCTGTCGGATGTGAATACCCGCCCCGAGCCCCGCGGAGGAACAGGAGCGGAGCAGGCGTACGGCCCACCGCGGCACCAGGGCAGAGGCAGAGCGGGCCGGGAGGGGGGCGGCCCCGCCTCGGCTTTGATCCGTTCGTCCAGCTCACGCTGGCACAGCTTTGTGCCACCTCCAGCTGGCAGCCGGGCACACAGGGATGAACCACACGCGGACCCTGCTTTCCCAGAAGCCCCCAAACGGAGATTTTTCTGGAAACTAGATCCCTCAGCTGGGACTTGAAGGAGCTGTGGGAATTCACCAGGGATTCAGGGATTCCTGAATGTGTGGGGAGACACTTGCAAAAGGCATAGAGGTTTGAAACAAGAGAGCCTGTTCGGGAACTAAGTTTGGCCATTTTCATATTTAAGAGGGGACTCGTGAGAAATTATGGCTAAGGGGTGAGCTGGGACCAGTGATAGAGTGGGTGAAGGGTTTGGAACCAGGGAACAACATGATCAGCTGTGCATGTTGGGACAGTCACTCTGACAACCTAGGAGCAGGTGGCTTGGTCTAGGATGCAGAGGAGGGACCCGAGTCAGAGACACTGGGAGGACACTGCCTGGAGTTGAAGGAACAGGGTGATTCCTTGAGTGGCAGCTGGAAAGGCTGGTGAGTCCAAGGAGGCAAGGAGGGAGGGGGAGAGCTGGCAAGCAGGTATGAAGAGGTGAGGGGAGAGCAAAGTAGGTCTTCTTCGACAATGGCAAAGCATGCCAGACCCCCAGCTGCTGAAATACAAGGGGCCCAGCTCCAGGGAGCCTTACTGAGCCAGTGCCCCAGCTTCAAACTTCAAACCATCCCAACCACTATGCTGGCCCCTGTGTACCCATTCTGTGCTCTGTTTGAACTTAGACTAGAAGGGATGGTGACAGGGCCTTGCTCTTGTAAAGCTTATAGTCTGGGAGGTAGAGGCGCAGGGGTTGGGGGAGACCCAACTTCCCAGGGACTGTGAAAGGCCTCAGGAACCTGCCCTACTCTGCAGCCTGGTCAGTACCCCCAGGCCTTTAGAATCAGTCCACCAAAGTAGGAGAGCCAAATATGGTGAGCAGCCACCTGCAGAAGGGACTGGAGGTGGGCCGTGGCCGTATGGGGGGCGGGGTGAGGGGGCTGGCTGAGAAGGTAGCACTGGGAAAGCTTTTAATAAAGCTGGCAAGCAGGTATGAAGAGGTGAGGGGAGAGCAAAGTAGGTCTTCTTGGCCAATGGCAAAGCATGCTAGACCCCCAGCTGTTGAGATAAAAGGGGCCCGGCTGCAGGGGGCCTTACTGGCCCAGTGCCCCAGCTTCAAACTTCAAACTTTCTTTGCTTGCTTTGAAAGACAGCCTGCTCCCAGCCTGCCCCAACTTCCTGTTGGAAGTTAACACTTCTCAGAGTAAATTCACGATTTACATTTGGGTTTTCTCAAGCCATGGAGAGGCAAGTTACTCTGGGTACCTGGATCAAGGGGTAGGCTGTTTGTGGACCTGCAGGACTGAGGGACTCACCGCTGTGATGCTCTCAGCCTACCCCCCCCCCGCCCCTCCTGTAGCTGTGTGCTATGCTCTTCCTCCTCACTCTGCCGTACCCCGTGAGGTCTGCACATGAAATTTCTCTTTTTGCGCCAGAGTCCAGGCCGTCCCGCTCCACCTTGACTGCAGTGACCTGGCTGTCATCATTCAGCAAATAAGTACTGAGACCTGCTTTGTGCCGGGCCCTGCTTGCTGAGTTGTGGGGGACCCCAAGAGGAATAACTTGCGGACCACGCCCTGGAGAAACCCTAAGTCTAGATAAGGCACGCCCCCTCCAGGGTGTGCGCTTAGAGAGGCAGGGCTAAGAAGGCTGATGACAGCATTTCCTTGATTCTGGAGACATTCCTCTTAAGAAGCCCAGCTTCCCCTCCCGCTTTTCTAAGGCCAAGTAGGAGCAGGGAGGAGGAGGCGATGACCCTTGGGGGCTCCCGGGAACGCAGGCCACGCCCCCCGGCCCGGGCCGCAGTTCGGTCCTCCCATCACAGGGGGCGCTGTGCGACGACGGGAGCGAGCTCGGGACGGCCTTCTCCTGCGCCCCGGCGGCTGGCGGCCGCGCAAGTGAAGCCGGAAGCCGCAGCCAGCAGGGGCCGGGCGGTGTAAAGGCTGGCTGGTCAGGGCGGGCACGGCGCAGAGGCGCGGGGCGTGTCCCCTGTCAAGAGCCATGCTCGGCAGGTCTGGGTACCGCGCGCTGCCCCTGGGGGATTTTGACCGCTTCCAGCAGTCGAGCTTCGGCTTTCTGGGCTCGCAGAAGGACTGCTTGTCCCCGGAGCGGGGCGGCGTGGGGACAGGGGCCGGTGAGTGGCCGCCCAGCACGGCGGACTCAGAGGAGACCGGCCGGCACCCCCAGGCCCGAACTCTCGGCCTCTAACCCTAAGCGGAGGGGCCGAGAAAAGGATACGATGTGGCGAGGGGGTTTCACCGGGCACTGGGGTGCTAGCACTGGTCCACCCTCACTAGGGTCACAGAGCTGTGGCCCCAAAGCCAGCAGTAGCTCCCATCTTCCAAAACCTGCCCCACCACATTTCTTCTTGGCTCTTATCAGCTCTTTCGGCCTGGCCAGAGGTTTCAGGTTCCCATTTTTCATAGAAAGAAACCCAGGTCTAGAAAGAGGAGGCCCACCAGCCTCTCTAAGGGCACCTGCCACAGAGAAACGGTATAATCTTCACCCTAGGGGGCACCTCTAGAAGCCCTGGGACCAAGCATCTCCCTGTTTCCTGAGGACAGGGCATCTTCCAGTTACGCAGACCAAAAAGGCAGGCCCTCAGCTGCCAGTTGTGTCTGGCCTGGTTCTGTCCTGCCCCTTGGCGCCCTCAGCCCACAGGCCAAATCCCAGCTGTCAACCTCACCACCAAACCTTGGTGGATTTGATCCCTCCCTGGCCCTCCTGTGCTGACAGCTGCCCCTATCCAAGGATGCTTTTCCTACAGAGGCCTCACGGATCAGAGCCAGAAAGAAAGTGGGAGCCTCAGTACCCTGGGGCCTATAAAGCCCAGAGGATATGGGCTCCCTGGAAGGATGGAGCAGAGGCTCCTGCTTCCTATCTAGGGTTGGGAGGAGAAGGAAAGCAGCAAATAACCTCCTCCCAGATTCTGGAGCTGTCTCAGCTTCACTCCTGTCCTGGGCTCCTGGTTCTCCAGGGTCTGGACCTTTGGCTTGGATGAGCCTCATCTTCCTAGTCTCCCCTCCCCAACAAGTTGCTTGAATTGAAATATGCATTTTTAATAGTCCATAGGGTATTAAAATGGGGTGAGGGATAGAAAACATCTGTGGCTCCTATGATGAGCCATTAATGCTATATCCCTGTAGGCCAAGGCATCTCTGTAAGGACTCCTTGAAAGCAGGCTTCTGGTAGAGGGCTGATGGTAGAGGAGGAAAGTGTAATGCCATCAGCATTCAGTTCACCCCAGCGCTTTTACAGATGTCCAGGTGCTCCTGGGTCTGTGCCAGGTATGAGTGGGCAATATAAATTAGATGAGGGAACTTACCCCTGCTCAGTCCAATGAGGAGAGCATCACATGGATTGGATTCTCACATGGATTGGATTAAATGGCTGTTGCCTAGCAGAGAGTGAGGCCTTGTGAAGGATGTTGGACTTGGGACAGATTAGTGTTGATGTCTGGGAGGAGGGAACAATCCCTAACGAGAATCTGCCCAAAGATAAGGGGGTATTGGGTAAGGGGCCAAATAGAGAACCCTGAGAAGGAGCAAGCCTCTAAAGGGGAAGGTGGGCAAGTTGACTCTACTTGCAGCTTTTCTGCCTGGCCCAGCTGGTCTTCCTTGACTGCTCTTTTCTCTTGCCCCCAGATGCACCCCAGAGCTGGCCCTCCTGCCTCTGCCATGGCTTCATCAGTTTCCTGGGGTTCTTGCTGCTGTTGGTCACCTTCCCAATTTCTGGCTGGTTTGCCTTAAAGGTAAGGCTGGCAGGGTTGGTCCCCAGGGTGGTTGGGCCACACTGAGAGATTTGGCATTGATGAATGAATTTCCCCATCCTCTGCTCCACTTTCCCTAAACACTATTATTACACCTCTGTAAAATGGGCTAGGCAAGGATTGTTCATTCTCATCTTTCAGATGAGGAAACTGAGGCTCAGACTTGTCCAGAGTCATACTGGGAGCCAGTAAGGGGTAGAAACAAGTCTACCTAAATTCCCAATTTCTGGGATCTGGACACTGGCTTTAAGGTGTGCACAGATATCTTTGCCGAATCATCCTCCCTTTGGGTTAGACTAAATTAGAAAAGAAAACACTCAGTCTGGCCCAGCAGGATTTAATGCATAATAGGAATTCAGGCCTGGTTTCCAACACAGGGTGGTGCAGTTGGGAAAAGGATGAATACTAGAGCTATAGTTTAGCATCATACCTAAAACCAGGGGTGAAGGTGGAAGATCAGGCAGGCCTTGCCTTTTGTGTGGCCCTAGGCAACAGTCAACTTCTCTAGAAAGCCTCTGGGAGGGATTCCTTAAAAGTTCCTAGATCCTAGTTCTAAAACTGCCACAGAAACAAATGCTGTGTAACTTCGGGCAATTTGCTTTGCCTCTCTGGGCCTTCATTTCTTAATCGGGACATAACTGCTTTTCTAAGGGCTCCAAGGACCTGAAGATGGATGGCAAAGTCCTTTGCCTGGAGGTGTTATTAGAGTAGCTGAGCCTTTCCCCTAACTAATCCATCCAGGGCAAACAGTTTCCTGGTGTGAGTCATGTCTAGCTCAGACCGCAGAGGTGAAGTTTCACTAAGGATCAGGTCAGTGCAGTGTGGTGGTTGAGATGCATGCCTTTGGAGTTATTGGTCTTTGAAATGGTTTCAAACTTTGCTTATTTCATTTAGGGGTTGTGATTTTTGAGCAAGTCACCTAACCTTTCTGAGCCTTGGTTTTCTCATCTAAAAACAGAACTAAGGATACCTGACTGTGACCAAGATGAGGGGAGGAGAAGGAAGGAAGGGGCCTGGGCAAACGTCATTGCCAGCCAGCTGACCATTTTCAACCCTTTCCCTTGCCACTGTGGACAGATCGTGCCCACCTACGAGCGGATGATTGTGTTCCGCCTGGGCCGGATCCGCACGCCCCAGGGCCCTGGCATGGTTCTGCTCCTGCCCTTCATTGACTCTTTTCAGAGGGTAGATCTGAGGACACGAGCCTTCAATGTCCCTCCCTGCAAGGTGAGGGGCTTCTCAGCTGCTCTGGACAGAGGAAGTGGGGGCTTGTGCAGAGTGTATTGTGGGTGCCAGGACCTTGGCCCCTGGAGGGGAGGGGGAGAAGAGAACAGAAAATGGATGGAGGCTAGGAGGATGTCCTTGTACCTTATACCTAACCCCACATACTTGGGGACACCATTTAGCCGCCAGGTGGGTGGGTCATGCTGGGTGGCCCCAGTGGACCTGACCTCCCTGCAACCCCAGCCCCTTGAGTGTCTCCTCTCTCACGGCCTCCCCCAACAGTTGGCCTCCAAGGATGGGGCTGTGCTGTCCGTGGGGGCAGATGTCCAGTTCCGTATCTGGGACCCGGTGCTGTCAGTGATGACTGTGAAGGACCTGAACATAGCCACGCGCATGACAGCCCAGAATGCCATGACCAAGGCCCTGCTCAAGAGGCCGCTGCGGGAGATCCAGATGGAGAAGCTCAGGATCAGTGACCAGCTCCTGGTAGGCAGCTCCGAACGGGGCAGGCGTGGTGGCTGGCACGGGGCTGGCTCCACCTGCAGTCACTGTGAGCAAAGCCTCACGGCCCTCTTGGCCTCAGTGTACTCCATGTCTCAAGAGTGAAACCACCTTTGGAGAGCCAGCGTCTGGGTGGGGCTACAAGTTGAGGAACAGAAGGTGGGCACAGACCATAGCGATCTTGGGCAAAAGTGCCCTGAGAAGGGGAAGTGGCCCCAGCAGAAATGCTTGGGGCCCTGCCTGTGGCTGCTGGGGTTGTACCCCTCACTGCTCTGCCATGATGGCACTGGGCCTCTGCAGGCCCCCTTCCGGATCTGATTCATGGGGTAGGCAGGTGGGTGAAGGAAACGGACCCGCCCAGCCCAGCCACCTTCTGGGGAATTCCACGCCCACGGCACATCGTGTGCATTCTTATGGTTTTGGTTTCCTTTTTGGAACAGAACAAAGGGACATGAGGACATTTGGATCTCTTTCCTGCCTCTTCTCCATGAGTATGGGAAATTATCTACATGAATTCACCTCAAATCCCTTCTGCTACAAGATGGGGTAGAAATAAAAACACACATGGCAGCATGTCCTTGCAGCCACTTCAACTGGTGCCTCCTCCCTTGTCCTGACGGGAACGTGGGCGAAGTTTTTCCTCATTGCCCTCAGCTCTGCTTTCCCCAGGGGAATTGGCGTAGAGGCCCAAGAGGGAGTGAGATAAACACCAGTCCTGCAGGCCCGATCCCTTCAGGAAGCAAACTAGTGAGCAGCCAGCTAGGTGAAATTCCTGCAAAAATACTATTTGTGATCCTAACAATAGCTGTCCTGGGATAGCATTTCATGGTATACAAAGTCCTTTTGTCTGCCAGTGTGCCTCAGCTTCACGTTGCTGCTGTGAGAGGGCTGGTATTACTGATTTATTTTGGAGGGAGGAAACTTGCCAGCCTCCTTCCCTAGCCCTCCAGGGTCCCTGTCATGGGCCCCCACCACCAAGGGGATGAAGGGAAGACCTCAGAAATAATCTGACCGTGCTCAAGGGCAGAGTGGAGCCACAGCCAGACCACCTGGCCTTCTACCCCCCACCCCCCTGCAACCCAGTGTTCAGTATAGCACAACTCAGATAACAAATGGATAACAACATTTATCATAAAACCACATCCCATATTCGCCTTTAGGAAGAGAAAACTGATCTTGGCCTTGTTGCACATTGCTTTCGTATGAGAGAGGCAGTTTGGAGAAGTCCGTCTCACACCAAGACATGCAAGTCATTTAGGGCCCCTTGCCCAGACTCAGCTGGCGCCTGGTGGAGTGGCGTCGGTGCCTGTGGTTGGAACAGAAGCTTGGGAAATCCAGCACACCACCCTCAATGCCTGGTTCAAGTGTACATTTCTCATTCTTACTCTCCTTTTCCCCTACTCTTTATCTGGAGGGACTGCAGACTCCCCACCTCTCACCTACTGGACACTCCTTAGCCACCACCCACTCCTTACCCGATAGTGCTCCAGGTGGCTGCTTCACCCCTTCGCTGCCCTCCTTCGGCCCCCACCCTGTCACTGTGCAGCACAGGAGGAAGGACTTGAGGATGAGCACTCTTTCAGCCTCCTACAGCTTCACCCTTTCAAACCCATCTACCTCTGCGCTGTTCTTCCACCTCATTTCCTGCATTCTTCCTCCCGCTGAGGCCTGTCCCTGCAGTGCTCTGGGTCCTCTTCCTCTCCCAGGACACCCTCCCTCTGTTCACCCTCTCTCTTTCCTCTCCTTTCTGCATAGAAACGTGCCTCCCTTTGCCCCAGTCTGCTCCCACCCCCTCTCCACTTTCCTTCTGTGAGGCATCCATCCACACCCCACTCTTAGTCTGGGTTTCTCAGGCTGCTGAGACAGCACTGGCCAACATCATGGTGACCTCCCACTTGCCAGCCCAGTGGGCACTTCTCAGTTCTCAGCCCCTTCCTTACTTCAGCTCATGGCAGCCCAGCCACCTCTGTGTCCTCCCCCTCCTCCTCCTCCACTCTGTGACCTCATCTGTGACCTCCTGGGAGAGCTCATCCACCTGGGGGTTCCTGCTACCTCAGACACCACTTATTCACAGCACTCTGCTCCTGCACCCTGGGCCCATTTCTCCAGCGGCCTACTGGACAGTTGACCATCCCATAGATACCTCAAGCTTACAGTATTTAAAAAAAAAATCATTCCTCTCCTCCCACCCACTGTGTGTCCTCTCTAGGTGAATGCCATGCTCACGGTCCATTCAGGAACCCACGCCAGAAACCTGACTCCTCCCTCCTCCCCACAGCCCTCCCGTGTCGACATCCAGGCAGCACTGGGCCTGTGGTCATGTTTCTCTAGCATCTTGCTGGAGCTGGGTACGGTTGGCAGAGTTGTGTCTCCCTCAGCGCATCTGGGCTTCACAGCCTGCCCTCTGTCCTGCATCAGATCTGCATCATGTCTTGGCTGCAGCTTAAAACGATGTCTTGGTCTCCGTGCCTCCACCCTCTGCCCCTCCAAGTCAGTGTCCACACAGCAGCCAGCAGGATCTTTCCAGAAAGCAAGTCTGCTCCATCACCTCCCTGCTTAAACTCCTTGCTGGGGCTCCTTGTTGTCTTGGAATGAATCCAGGCGAGCAGGAACAACCTGCCTCTGACCCCTCAGCTGTCTCCAGTCCCCAGCCCACACCTGAGGATCTGGCTAACTGGAACTCTGGTTACTCCCAGCTCCTTGAATATTCCAGGTTCTCCTGTCTAGGCTTTCACACATGCTGGTCCCATTGCCTGGAAGGGTCCTTCTCCACCTGGAGAATACCCCCTTCTGCTGGCTTCACCCCCTCTGCTGGGGCTCCCCACCGCCCTCCCTCCTGCTTTGGCACTTACCATAGCTGCGTGGTGATTGCCCTCTGCCAGCATTCCTGGCTGGGAGCTTCTCAGGGGCGAATGTGGTGTTTCTGTGGCCACGCGTGGTCATACTGGCCTGCCTAAAAATGTTGCTCAGGAAAGGTTTGTTGAATGAATTCATTTCTCTCCACACTGTCCTCCAGCTGGAGATCAACGACGTGACCAGGGCCTGGGGGCTGGAGGTGGACCGCGTGGAGCTGGCAGTGGAGGCCGTGCTCCAGCCGCCCCAGGACAGCCCAGCCGGGCCCAGCCTGGACAGCACCCTCCAGCAGCTGGCCCTCCACTTCCTGGCAGGAGGCGCCCCTCCTCCCGGGCCAGGTGAGGAGCCTCAGGGAGGAGGGTGGAGGTGCTCACGCACTTGGTGTCCAGCACAGACTTTGCTACTCGTTCCCTTAACCCAGCACTGCCGTTCAGTGCACAGCGCAGGCGCTCGGCCCACTCTGATTCTAGAGCTGACCAGAGCTAAGGCAGTGAGAAGAGTCCAGATGTCTGCGAGTGTGTAGACATCTGTAGTGTGTAGACATCTGCCTTTGGCAGCCTCCATGGGAGGAGGTGACAGCGCCAGAAAGATAGCTAGAAGGGGTTTTACATCTGAGGCCGGAGTAGCTTAAACAGGGTTGGGGGTTTAGGCTGAAAATTCAGGGGCAGCATTTTAGCAGAGGAGCAGGTCAAACAGAGGCCTGGAGGGGATATAAGATAAAACTGCCACAAAAGGCACAGAGGCCACAGTGAGTGATATTGACCTCTTTCTCTCTGCCTCCCTCCCGACCCCTGTTGGCCACCCCCAGCGGACACCTTGGAGATGGTGAGTGAAGTTGAGCCGCCTGTCACTCACGTCGGTGCTGGGCCCAGCCCGAAGCAGCCTGTGGCCGAGGGGTTGCTGACTACTCTACAGCCCTTCCTGTCCGAGGCCCTGGTCAGCCAGGTCGGGGCCTGCTACCAGTTCAATGTCATCCTGCCTAGCGGCGCCCAGAGCTTCTACTTCCTGGACCTCACTACAGGTGCAGGTGCCCTCCTTGCCACCCAGGTTGCTTGTTGCCCTCCCCCATGGTGCTGTTTTAGACTGCCCCTGCTCCTGCCAACTGTTAGGGATGAACCCACAGCAGTCAGGCTCAGACACCATTTCTAGACAGCAGTTGTCCAGGCCTTGGTCTCTTGCTGTCAGCAGGACAACCCAGATGGCTGGGCTTCCGATACCAGGGGCCCTGCAGCAGGGCTCTGTGCCGAGCACCTTTTGTGCATTACCTCGCCTACATCTCACCTATGATTTAGAGATTATCATCATCCCCATTTCACAGATTTGGAAACCGAGGCTCTGAGTCACAACTGACAGGACTCAAGCCCAGGGTGTTAGCACCTGAACTCTTAACCAGTACTGTCTACTCCTCCCAATGGGACAGGATAACCCCTAGCTCCCCCATAGCTGTCCCTCTACTAATACTCAGTTTTTTTCCCCATAGGGCAAGGAAAGGTGGGCCATGGGGTGCCTGATGGCAGCCCTGACGTGGTGGTGGAGATGACTGAGGCAGACCTGCAGGCCCTGTTGTGCAGGGAGCTGCGGCCCCTGGGGGCCTACATGAGTGGGCGGCTGAAGGTGAAGGGCGACCTGGCTGTGGCCATGAAGCTGGAGGCTGTTCTCAAGGCCCTGAAGTAGCAGCCTTGGCTGACCATCCTTGGCCCAGCCCTGAGCCTGGCACCAAGCCAGGGGTGCTTCTTGGAGGAGGAGGCATTGGTCTGTACAGTGGGGAGTTAAGGCCCTAAGATGTTTCAGGCCCAGCCAGCAGCCCATGGATGGAGGCTGGGAGAGCCTGGGTCAGGCTGCGCTTCGCTTCTCCAGTGGTTCTCTGGACAAGGCTTTGCCCATCCCCATCCCCAGCAGAGTGCCCCGCCCTGAGCTGAGTACATGGAGTGAGACAGGAGAGCGAGGCCTGCCCCCTGCCCCACGGGCAGGACCCACAGAAACAGCCTGCCCGAGCTGACCTGGTCTTGTGTGAGGGAACAAAGCACATGGCTCAGGCTCTAAGCTCCAAGGTGGGATCCGAGGGGGTGGGAGGAGAAGGAACAGCCTCCAAGAAGAAGTCACTGCAGCCAAGCATCTGGGGATTGGGCCTGCCGCCCTCCTGCTTGCAGTCCAGGCCTGGGCCAGTGGGGAGGGGCATGGGAAAGAGCAGGGCTGCTGCTTCCCTGGCGCTCCTCCCCAAGATGCCTGGACTGTCTCCCAGCTGTCCTGCATGCCGACGAGCTGGGGCCCAGGGCAGCATGAAGGAGAGCCCTGTGTCCTGTGCTTTTTACCAGAAGTTTGCCAACCTCAGACAAATAAATGTGTTTACAATGTATAGGAGAGAAGTGGTGAGGGGGGGGGCCTACTGGGTGTGGGGTGGGCTGGGGGACCCATGAGGCAATCCTCCTCCTGCTGGCCCAGGCAGGGACCAAGGCCCTTGGGGGCTGGCACAGACCCTCACAATATTTGAAATTCTTCCTGAGCATCTCAAAGGCCCTGGGAGTAGAGGTGGGGCAGGGTGGGGAGCTCTCTGTTCCTCTTTGTAGCTGGGGTACAGGGTCGCCAGGAAAGCGAGGTGCAAGCATGCCACAGCTGGTCCTGCCAACATGGTAACTTAACAGTGGGTAGGTGGGGGCTCATAACCCATTCAAGAGAGGAGTTGGGGCCACTGTCAGCTTCCCCTGCACATACACCGCGGTCACCATTTGTTCACTGGCTGAGGGAAGAAAAACAGTCATGGAGGCCTGGCCTCAGGAGCCAGCTCGGATTTCTGCTCCAGTGCCCCAGCCCACACCCCGTTCCCCTGGGAAGGAGGTGCTGTGACTTCTCTAGTCTAAGAAAGCTAGCTTACTTCCTGGAGAGAAGTAAGCTTCCTTGGGAGAGCAAAACGAAACCACAAAAATTAGAGCCTCCCCTTTAAGAACAGCCCTCAGCGGGTCCTCTGGCTCTGTCCCCCTCCCAGGCTCCAGCTCAGTCCACATGCCCCTCTGTTCCCTGCCCAGCCAGGCACTGCCTTGTCCCTCCTGTAGGTCCTCCACTCCTGAGGCACCTCCCTGAAGCCCAGCACAGACCCCATTGCCTTCAGCAGGACCACTGGGGTCCATGTTTCTAGAGTCCCAGCCTGCCCCACCTGCTGCTGCCCCTCCGCTCATCTGCGGGCCCTCCCAGGGCTTTCCAGCAGGGCTGTCCGTTCGAAAACCGCCCCGCAGTCCCCACCGGCCACATCGCAGCCACCGGTCGAGGCGCAGTGCAGCATGGTCCTCCATGTTCTCGCCTGGCTCTCTTCCGCTGCGGCTGTCCTTGCGCAGTCCGCACCGCCTGTCGCTGTGCTGTCGCGCGTGCCGCCGGCCCCGCTGGCCCGGAGCCGCCCGTAAGGGTTCCCTGCGCGGCAGCCGCACGCAGCGCACGGGGACGGGGACCGGGGGCCTCGCCGTGAAAGCGCCGCGCCTGTGCGGGGGCAGGTGGCAAGAAAAATGATATCGAAACTTAGGGAGACCGAAACTCCCCAGATTTTCTCCGTGGGCGTAGGGAATTTGACGTTTACGGGAAACCGAAACTTCCCTGTTGTCTGCGTGAGTGGAGGGCGAGGCCCGCCGCCGGCCGGGAAGGCGCCTGGGGAGGGCGCGCACGCCCGGGCCAGCACTCCAGGCATGGGACCCGCGGGTCCAGTGGCCCCTGGGCTGCGAACACTGAGCCTGCAGAGCTTGCAGTCCGCAGGGAGGGAGGCCTGGGAGTGAGGATGACGGACGCCCAGGGATTGAGTGTGGGCAGGGAGGGCGAGGGCGTGTGTCAGTCAGAGAAGGCTTCCCTGAAGAGGCGAGGTCCTCCACATCGCAGCCACGTGCGCCGTGAGAAGAGAAGGGATGGGGAAGGACGTGCGGCGGAGGGGAAATCCCTGTGAGGGCACAGCTGAAAGAGGCAGCCAGGCATCTCTGCTTCGGGGAACTAGAACCTAGAGCGTGGGGGCGGATGTGTGCCTGGGTCAAAATAGTAACCATGGTGGTTTGCCAAATTTATGCCTATACTGCACTAGACACTTCCTATATATTATTTTTTCCTTGATAACCTGGTGAATAGTGATAATAGTTATGCTATGCCAGTCAATATACTGATATGTGTTATTTTAAAATAACTATTTGAATTTTGATTGGCTAATGTATTCATATGGTTCAAACATTTAAAAAGATTAAAGACTTCTATGAAAATTGTCCCTCATACTCCTGACTCCATCCACATGTTTCTCACACCTTCCTCCCTGCTACTAGTATCTTGGTTATTCTTCCAGAAATTCTTTTTTTTTTAGAAAAAACACATATACGAGAAAATCCAAATATATACCCTTTGGGTTTTTGTTGTTGTTTTTATATAAATGGCAACATAGACACACAATGTTGCTTTGTTCACTTAACATTACCCCCTTGAAGATCTTTCCATATTAACAGAGGCAGACTTTCTCTATTCTTTTTCCCAGTTACATAGAATTCCATCCTATGGATGTATCATAATTCATTTAATTTGTCGTATATTGATGGACATTTAGATTATTTCTTGTGTTTTGCTACTTGAAACACTGTTGCAGTGAATAATCTTTAACATGTGCTATTTCACTTGTGGTTGAGTTTATCTATTAATATAAGATAAAATCCTACAAGTGGAATTGCTGGGTCAAACCATTTGTAATTTAATAAATATTGTCAAAATGTCCTGTCTGGGAATTATACCAATCTACACTCCCATCATCAGTGATTCAGAGTGTTTTTTTCTTATAGCCATGCCAATACAGTGTGTTATTAAACTTTTTCCAGTGTAATTTTTTGTTTATTGTTCAACTGTTTATTGCTTTGTAAGATTTGGATTTCTAGCCCCAGCCAATCACAAGTTTTTGCTGTCTTCCCCCAGTATTTACTTTAAAAAAAAAATAAGGTATAATTTACATACAATAAAATGTGTCCTTCCATGTGTTTTGACAAATGCGAACACCTGAGAAACCACCACCCATTAAAATCAAATACAGAACATTTCTGTGCACTCACAAAGCCCCCATCCCTCCCCACTCAGTGCTCACCACCTCCGGCCTCAAGCAACCACAGACCTTTCGGTGCATGCTGACCACTCCGTGGGTGTGGCAACACTTGGCATTGTCAGTCTTTTTAACATTAACCACTCTAGTGGGTGTGACTGATAATGTTGAGCTATTTTTCATGTATTTATTGGGCATATGTCTTTTGTGAAATGTGTGTTCAATTATTTTGCCTATTTAAAAATGGGCTGTTAATATTATTGAACTTTAAGAGTTCTTAATATGGGGCTGGGCACAGTGGCTCACTCACACCTGTAATTCTAGCACTCTAGCACTCTAGGGAGGTCCAGGTGGGAGGATCACTTTAGCTCAGTTCGAGACCAGCCTGAGCAAGAGTAAGACTAAAAATAGAAAAATTCAACTAAAAATAGAAAAATTAGCCAGGTGTGGTGGTACGTGCCTGTAGTCCCAGCTGCTCGGAAGGCTGAGGCAGGAGGATCACTTGAGCCCAGGAGTTTGAGGTTGCAGTGAGCTATGATGATGCCACTGCACTCCAGCCCTCTAGCCCAGGCAATAGAGTGAGACTCTGTCTCAAAAAAAAAAACAAAAAACAATTCTTAATATGGCTGTGTACCGTGGTCCATGCCTGTAGTCCCAGCTACTCCTGAGATGGGAAGATACCTTGAGTCCTACTATTTGAGGCCAGCCTGGGCAATATAGTGGGGGGAGAAGGTAGGGAGAAAGAGAGAGAGAGAGAGACATTTCTTAGAATATTTTAGACACAAGTCTTTTAGCAGGAATATTTTCTCCCAGTCTGTAACTTGTCTTTCTAGCTTTTTAGTGTTCTAACTTGAAGAGCAAAAGTTTTAAATTTTAAATTGAACTATAAAAGTTCAATTTATAACCTTTTAATGGTTAGAGGTTTTGTGTCTGGTCTGGGAAATCTTTGCTTATCTCAATATCTTGAAGATTTTCTTCTATGTTTTCTATAAAAGTTTATAGATTCAGCTTTTACTTGTAGGTCTGTGATCCATTTTTTAATTAATTTTTGTGTATGGTGTGAGTTAAAGTTTGAGATTTGGTTTTTTTCCCATGTAGATATCCAACTGTTCCAGCACTTTTTGTTTAAAGGCTAACTTTTCCCCATTGAATTACCTTGAAATCTTTTAATTTGCATTTCTCTTATTTTGAGTGAGGTTGAGCATCTTATATGTTTAAGAGTCATGTGCTTCCTTGTCTGTGAACTGTCATTTTATGTACTTTGCCCATTTTTCTAGTGTTTTTGTTTTTGACGTCTGGGAGCTCTTATTATATATTAGGGAGATTAGCTAGTTTTGATACTAGCTGTAAACATCTTTTTAACTCAATTTGTTGGTTTATTTTGACTTTACTTATAATGTTTTCCTATGAAATTCTAAAAATGTATTTGGGTTGATAGATATTTTATGACTTCTGGATTTTAAGTCATAAGAAAAATCCCACTCTCGGATCCTAAAAGAATTCCATGTACTATCATTATTTCATTTTTTACATGTAAATTTTTAACCCATTTGGAATTTAAATGAGCATAAAGTATAATATATTGATCCACATTTTTCTCAACACTATGAATTTGTATTGGGGTCTATAACTGGCATTTCTGTTCTATTCTATTGGGCTAATGTTTGTCCATCTTCTATGACCACTTTGTTTTAATCCTGAGGCTTCATAAAATGTTTAACTTCTGTAGGATTAATTCTTTTTAATGTTTCTTAAGAAAGTCTGCCTATTTTTTAATGAACTTTAGAATTACCTAATCTAGTTTTTTAAAAAAAATTATTGGTATCTTTAATGGGATCACATTAAATGTGTAAAGAACTCATGGAAAATTGCAATCTTTATGATATTGAGTCTTCCTATCCATGAACATGGTATGTTTTTATTTCTTCTTTTGTGTCCTTCAGAAGTGAAAGGTGGTCTTACTAATAACCTAGCTAACAGAGGAAAATAACCTATCTAACAGAAAGTAAGGGAAATAAACTCACAGCACAACTACCCTTTGTTTAATTAAAACATCTGTGACCTAACTTGCTATCCCTAAGAGTCCTTTCTCAGACTTGAAAAGCCATACGCAGACAATAGGGGTGTGAACTCCCTGCTCCAGCTCTCTGCCTCAGTTCCTGTTGAAAAAAACAGATTTCAAGGAATCAGATGAAGTTGGCCTCACAAAGAAGAAAAAATAAAGAATTTCCTGACATCGCACCACCAATTCTGTTATTAGTCTGCTGAAGCAGAGAAAAAAAAAACCATTTTCACCCTTTAAAAACTCTAAGCATCTTTCCTCAACTACCCAGCACTTTCTTCCTTCCTCTATGTGCCGTGGCCATTTCCTCTTCTCTCTCTCTTTCTCTCTCCCTCCCTTCCTCCTTCCTTCCTTCCTTCCTTCCTTCCTTCCTTCCTTCCTTCCTGTCTTTCTTTTTCTTTCTTTTCTCAGGAAAATAGATAAACTTTGTACTTCTTTCTATCCTAAACTCTGTGTGTAAATTCTTTCTCCAACCTGCTGTGAGCACCTAGTACGTTTCCACCCTAACAAGAAGTTTTAAAATGTTCTTTATATTGTTCTGAACATTTATTCCTAGGTACTTTATCTCTTCTGATACTACTATAAACGAGGTCTTTTTTCCACTATATTACCTGAACTGAGTGCAATTTACTGCTCTTTAGTAATCTCATACCTCTGTGTATGAGTAGAAAACTACTCAATCTCACCTGCTATACTCTTACATGTTTCTGCCACTAGATGTGGGGGCATCTCCCTCATGAAACAAGCAATCAGTTCTGCAGTGGACCCTAGCTGGGTGTTCTCCCATTCAACTCCAACACTATCTACCTGGGGATAGTGTCAGATCCCACAGGCTGAGGGCTCCGTCCCACAAGACTGTTCCCCACTTCTGATGCCAATTGCGAGCCCCACGTTGTTTTACCTGTGTTTCTGGCTGACTGACTATAAATCAGGATTCCTGTGACCCCCATCCTGGGTCCAGTCAATTTGCTAGAGCTTCTCACAGAACTCAGGAAAGCACTTACATATGTTTACCAGTTTATTATAAAGCGTATTTTAAAGGATACAAATGAGAAGCCAGATGAAGAGATACACAGGGCAAAGTCTGGCAGAGTCCTGAACACAGAAGCTCCCATCCCTGTGGGGCTGAGGTGTGCCACTCTCCTGGCACATGGATGGAAACAGATGTGGGAAGTTTCCAGATGCCATGACCAATTTTTGTTTTATAAGTTCCCCACGGTATACCCTGAGACCCTAATTTCCCCCATTTGGGAGGTTTTCATACCTTCCTGTTGGTTTTTGGAGGTGTGCCATTTGGGGGGTGAAATTGCAGGGATGAGTGGAATTCAGAAGCTTGGTTTGGATTCAGAGCTCATTTGAGGTTCCCAGGGAATAGGGGGACTAAGCCACCATTTGGGGAGGGTTTTGAACCTCCCAGCCCTGTGGCAGGGCAGTCGTTAGAGCCCTATAGCAGGGCATTTTGGGGTGGCCTCTGCCCCCTTGGATTCCTATTTGCTGGATAGGGGTTCCCTGTACTGTCCATGTTTGTGTGTTTGTAAAGTTCTGTTGCAACATGACAAAGTTCCATCTAAAAGTCCCTTGGGAAAAATTTTGGCTGGATGATTAACTTATAGCTACAGACCTATGTGTAAAGAGAACGGTGTTACTCTAACCCAATATATGTGCTGGAGTGTGAGAAGCGTCTGATAAATGAAACCTTGCATTATACCGTTTTATAACTGGAAGTATTTTGTCAAAAGTTCAGGTAAACGAGATCCCATATGTATGGGGTAGGAAATGTTCAATTTCCTTGTTTGATTCAAGGTTGGGTATTTCATAATGACCTAATACAATGTTAAAGGTCTGGGATAAATAAGAGACAGCCCTCTAGTGGTGGTGGGTGGGATATTCATGATACGTTGTTAAACCAGCTGTGGGTTGCTGCTGGGCTCCAGCTGGCACAAGGCGACAGGTGGGACCCCAGCCCTGGAGGCAGACCTGGTGGGAGAGGGGACCAAGGAGCACGGCCTGCCACTGCGCAGGAGGGAGAAAGGCAGGGAAGTAGCACCTATTACCAGACCGCTCCCATCCCCAGGCGCACTACAGGGCAGGAGTTGACTCGGTGGGCAGGAAGGCAATGCAGGCTGAGCTCCCACTGACTGGCCCCTGCCAGAGAGGCTGGCAGCCCGTTCAGGGAACAGCCCCGCACAGGGAGTCCGAAGTCTGGCCCAGGGCAACGAATGCCTGCCACAGCCATCTGGGCTCCGAGGGGGCCCTGGGAAGGCTTTGACTTGACCTCTCCAGCCCCACACCCACTAGGTTATGACTCAGGGTTTGGAATGGCCTCTCCCAGCAGAAAGCTCAATTTGGCCAGGGGAAGCCTGTAACCAGAGAAGGACAATTTACAGTTTGTGTGCTTTTTTTGTTTTTAAAGGAAGGACATTAGAAGGAGCATTGCCCAAAAGTTGCAAAAGCCTCCAGGTAGCAAGAAGCCCCCAGGAGAGAAAATGTTTTTTTAAGTTAGATGGCAAAGGAGGGGGCCAAGCCCCCTGCCTCCAAATATCCCCACAGGAGCCCTGGGAAAAATTGAGAGTGGGGATTCAATTGGTGCCAACCCACGTGGACAGATGCAGTTTGTGGGGCTCCTTCCTCAGGCCACAGCTCTGACCCCAGCTCCAGCCACGCCATGCGCCTTGTGAGCCAGACAGGGAGCGGTGAGTGAGGGCCCAGGTGCCAGTGAGGCAGCCCTAGGCAAGTGGCTAAAAAACTTTTAAATGATTCTCAGTTACATTTAAATGGCAGGATCTTGGGACTGTGTTGCCTCATGTGTTTAAAAGGGCTCTCCTGCCTGTTTGATAGAAGCTTAGCGGGGGACTTATGAAACCTGCAACCAGACAGATTTTTAAACTTGTGTTAACTTATCTGGAGTTCTTAGGAATGGCCTCTGGACCCCAGACTTCGGACTGATGGTAAAGCCCTTGTACAGGGTCCTTGAGACTGTCCCCGCTTTGGTTTTGCCTGAGGCTGGGAGACATCCAAAGCCAATGACTGAAAAATATTCAACGACTGAACAATATTTTCAATCCTGCCACCCCTCTGCCAGCCAGAGAGAATGAGCCTTTATAACATGACTATTTAGAAGTTCAGGAGGCTACACATTCCAGCAGGATGGATCTGTCAGACCAGCTGATGCCGGAGCAAGATCGGGATCTTTTTCACTGATGGAACAGCTTTATGGACAACAACGGACTGGGTATGTGGTGATCACAGCAGTGACACTGCCACCTGGGACTTCAGACCAGGAAGCTGAGTTGCAGTTATTTAGAGAAAAAAATGTAAACATTTATACAGACTCTAAATATGCTTTTATTATTGTACCTGCTTATAGTGACATTTGAAAGGAAAGGGGTCTCCTGGTGGCAGGAAATAAGAATATTAAGTATGCCACTGAAATAATGTCCTTGACACAGGCTGTGGCTGAGCCCAAGCAGGTGGCCAGCATGGCAGGAAGAGGTCAGGCCACTGGCAGAGCTGCGAAGGAGGCCACGGGATGCGATCTGTTCTCCGGGACTTCGATACCCCAGCTAGACTTAGGCCCCAGCTCTGACATTTGGGATGGCACAGCTAAGTAGAGACAAAATTCTCATGGACTCGTTCTAACACCTAAAGCTTTGGTTTGGCCTCTTAGGCACCTGCATGAATGCACACATGAGAGACATGATGTCTTAATGGATTTGGTGGGACCTCATTTGGGAGGACCCTGTGTGCAACAAACTGTGTGCTCGAAACAATCCAAAGACAGAGAGGTGACCAGCTGCACAGGGAACCCAACGTGGGGGCTCAACCCTTTCAATGATTGGCAGTTTTCAGGCCAGGTAGAGACCCGTCCTTCCCGAATGGAGAGAGTGTCTAAAGTTCCAAGATGGGCTCCTACCAGGAGCTGCTGGCCCAGGACAGGGCCTTTGCTGAGATCCTGCGCATGTATGGAGCAGGAAGAGGATGATGGGATAACGGACATGAGCAGTCCAGGGGAAGAGGCCAAGCAGGTGGAGGATGGCACGCTGGTGATGGTCGCCATGGACAGGCAGCTGCGGAGGCAGCTCAGCAGCTTCCTGCTACAGTGAGGGTGTCGGCAGGCACCACAGCAGCATGGCCTAGCTGCAGCAATCTGAGGCCAAGAAGGAAGGGATTTGGAAACCAGTGGAGACAGACGAGGCTCAGACAGGGAAGGTCAAGCTGCCTGTGTCCTGGGACTCCACTTCTTGCTGCTGCCCTGGTTTCCAAATATTGGCTCAGTCTCTGGACTGACAGCCCCATTGTCAGCAGAACCCGGGAGCCCAGGGATCCCTGGGCATTTCACAAGGTGACTACTCTATGGTGGTGTTACTTCCCATAGTCTACACCTAGATCTACTGCACAATGTCCTGTGGTCGCCCATGAACTTCTTTGAGTGGAGCCTCAGTGGGAACCTGATGAGACTTTTCTCCAAGGAGCTGGACGCGGTAGACTTGATCCCGCAGGTCATCAGGATGTTCACAGGCTTCCCTCTTCCATACAGAGTGATAATGGACACTCTTTTGAATCGGAGGTAACACAGCAAATAAGCAAAGTCCTACATCTGGAATAGAAATTACACGCAGCCTAGAACTGACGCAGGAAAGTGAGATAGGGTATTACCCCTTGCCCTCCCTGGGTAAGGGTACCCCTAGAAACAAGCTTAGGTTAAGCCCCTAAAACTAGTTTATGAGACCTTCCTAGCACCCCAAGGTAAGTATGGTAATATAACCATGAGTAAGAAACAAAAAGCAGAGTAAAGCAGCGCGTCAAATGAGTGGGTCAGGTGCTAACCACTGTGCATGAGTGTCCCTCTTTCACGTCTCTGCCCCAGTTGGAAACAGAAAATTGGAAGGGACCCTATAAAATGCCTCTAACAACTCACACCTCATTAAAATTGTCAGAAATGAAACCCTGGGCCCATCACCCCAGAGTAAAGAGGTGTCCCACGGAAGAAAAGCATCCAAGCCCCCAGTGGAGGGGCCAGGCTTTAGGCGATCTAAAGTGAAAGGAAAAAATGAAAATGTTAATTTTTTTACAGGCTGGGCGCGGTGGCTCACGCCTGTAATCCTAGCACTCTGGGAGGCCGAGACAGGCAGAATGCTCAAGGTCAGGAGTTCAAAACCAGCCTGAACAAGAGCGAGACCCCATCTCTACTAAAAATACAAAGAAATTAATTGGCCAACTAAAACTATATAGAAAAAATTAGCCAGGCATGGTGGCACATGCCTGTAGTCCCACCTACTAGGGAGGCTGAGGCAGGAGGATCGCTTGAGCCCAGGAGTTGGAGGTTGCTGTGAGCTAGGCTGACGCCACGGCACTCTAGCCCGGGCAACAGAGTGAGACTCTGTCTCAAAAAAAATAGTTTTTTTTACTAATCTTTTTTTGATTGTTGTTTATTCTGTCTATAGGTTGGAGAAACAGCTCCTTAGTGAGGATTTCTCCAGGCTTTTGCCTCTTCTGTTATTCTGTCTTGCTGCTGGGTTTGTCCTCCTAAACCTTGTTCGGTGCTGTATGTGATTCCTAAATTTACGGAAGCTGGTCTCTTGAGTCACCTACAGGGTGCGACTAATAGCTCTGCACTCAGAGGACCCACATTTCTTCCTAGCCCAGCCCTGCATTGGGCACTGTGTGCAGGCGACAGTCCATTTTGCCTTGCTGATCCTCACTGCTGTAGTTATTGCTTATGGCTTTTTTCTGTTGTTGTAAATATGCTGCCAAAGCTTCGCAATGACATACATAAGTATACACCTTCCGTCTAAAACATCGCCACACTTCAGCAGGAAGTAGCCTGATGGCTAGTCGCCCCTCCTCCCATAGATATGCAAGGGTAAGATTGACGTGGGGGGGGTGGATGGGGGGATATGTAACAGGGCAGTTGTGTCTCCTCCTGTAGATAAGGGAGCATAAAATGGAGCATGGGGAATACATAACAGAGGGAATGGCCTGGAAGGAAACCAGCAAAAGATGTTTTCTGTCTCTTTAAAATTTCCCCCACTCTTTTTGGGAGCTGACCTGCATCCCTTCCTCCAGGAGGGGGGGGATGTCTCTTGTTCTTTGTGCTGCAGAGATAGCTCAGCTGAACTGTCAGCTCCTTCCCAGGCCCACTCCTGCCTGGGGGAGATCTGGGTGGGACTCCCAGGTGGGTGGAAGTCATGGCTTTGTCTCCAGCAGAGACGGGACAAAGAGAATCATTACCTATAATTAAACAACAATAGCCTAGAACCAAGGGCCCTCCCTTTAGAAACTCTGTATTTCTGCTTATGTATAGGAATTTGGATTTTGAGATGATAGTCTACCATTTTCCTCCTTTGCTGGCAAAGTAATAAATTTCTCTTTCTTTTTCCTCAACCACTTGTCTTTGTTTCTCTGATGCAGCCTCGTGGACAAGTGTCAAGCTTTTGGTAATGAAAAGACAAAATTACAACAAATTTAGTTTAAATCTTAATCAGTTTTATTTGCAATTTAAGAACTGGGCATCATTTAGTTCTGTAAAATAAAATGAATGTTCCACTGATCTGGGCAAAGGAAGTTGTTTTTATAGACAAGAAAGGGCTGAACAAAACAGAGACCAAGAACACAGAGAAAATTGGTAGTTTCAAAGTTACTTTCCTTGTAAGGCAGAAACAAGGAAAGAGAATAATAGAAAAATAACTGATTGGTTAAGATCAGGTTATTGCAAGAAACTTTGTTATAAGGATTCAAGGCAGATGAACTTCATGACCATGCTGGATGAAACCGGCCTGTTTGGGAGTTTGGCCATACACTCTCATTCTTCTCATTTCTTGCAAGGTTGGATAAACATGCCTTAGAGTCTGTTTGGTGACATGAAACTTTAGCACGAGTGATTTCATTCTGGTTTGGTCTGTGGGGCCTAGTGCAGGGGCTCAGTCCAAACCAATGGCCTCCTATAATTTTTATCTAGCATTTAAAATGATTCCCCTTGTCTCACTGCATTGGCATGTGTAGGGGAGGGTATTTTTAAGATGGAAGTGGTGTGACAGGTCCCCATGCTGAGAGGAAAGGCCAGTCCCATGGAAGAGAGAGAGAGCGTTTCTAGACCAAGAGACAGGACTGGGGTGCTGAGCCCCGGTGGATGGACTAAGGAGTGACACCTTGGCCCTGGAGAAAGAAGGGAGGAAATGGGTGTGGGGGTAAATATTTGGATGAAGGTGGAAAATCTGGGGGGTCCATCTCCCTCCCTAGGCTCTGGGATGTTCATTACCTGTAACAACTTCAAGGGTAAGAAGTGCTAATGGAAAACTCTTTGTCATGGGTCACTCACACAGGCCATCCTGGGTCAGCCCCTCAGTGGGGTCTCCTGGCCCCAAATCACGGAGTGAGTATGATGAGGAGGTGGGACTGGGGAGATTTGTTTATATGTTGGAGTGGGAGAGGCTGGGAGGAGAAAGCGTTTGGCTCTTTCTGGTGGATAGTTCTTGATTACTGTCCTGGGCCAAGTGGCGTCCAGCTAGGACAGCATGTCTTCTGGTGATGGCCAAAGGCCATTGTCCTCAAGACTGGCGAGGATAGCTGGGAGTGACAAGAGAAGCTGTAAACGGGTAAGGGGATAGTCTGAGAGAGCCTTAGGGCGGAAAACGGGAAGGGGGCAGGAGATTGTTGACCCACCCAGCCCATTGCACAGATGGGAAGACTGGGGCCCAGAGCAGATCTTCCTAGAGGAATGTGGGGCATAGCTAGTTCCTGAACGTGTCTCATGGCTTCCAGCCCATGACTGTGGAGAAGTGGAACTGGGTTAGGATAAAGAGGGTCTCAAGATCCTGGGGCTTCCAGCTGCTCTGCCAAGGCTTGAGGAAGCTAAGAGGAGAGAGGGATGGACGGAAGGACAGGGGGGTGGGGAGAGAGAGAGAGAGGGAGGAAGGTAAACAAAAGAAAGACAAAGCAACTGGGAGACAGGCACAGAGGAACGACAGGGAGCAGGCCAGGCTGGGGAGAGACAGAGCACAGGACCACGGGAACACAGGAGCAGCAGAGGCGGTGCGGGAAGGATGGCTGGTGCCTTGGGTGGGAAGGCGGCGCGGTGCTCTCAGAGTTGTTCTGGGCTCTGGGGGCTGTGTCCGCCTCTCAACCTCCGCCCCAACCTTGGCCTTCACGCTGCATGTGAGAAAGTGGCCCAAGAGAGCCCTGAGGCTCCCTGCCAGCTCTTGGCCCCATGGGCACCCAAACCACTGTGCCTGCCACAGCGGTGAACTCACAGCCACGTGGGCCACCTCGGAGGGGCCAGAGTCACCCCTGAGGAGACGAGGCCAGGAGGCCAGGGGAGGGGCACCCAGAGGCCTCCCTGGGACAAGGCTCCCAAGTCTGTGTCCCTGTTTCCCTGAAGGGAACCCACAGAAGCCCAGTCCCAAGCTTGTGGCGCCATCTGGTGGCAATATGGGAGATAGCTGGTTTCCTCATTCCACCCGGAGTGGCTTTTGAGGGTGGGGAGGGGTCCTGGGGGCAGCCAGCTACTGTAGTAGGGTGAAAGGGAAGAGGGGAGCCAGGGAATGTTCTCCTTGCCTGACCTTCCCAATATACACACGAACATCCCTGTTGTACCTGGTCCAGTGGGCTTGTGGGGTGGAGGTAGGGAAGGAAGAGAGGCTTTGGCCAGGAGGAACTAGAGGAGGCTGGCTAGGGTGGCCAGATCGTGGGTTTAAATCTGTAAAATGAGGCATTTTAAGACCTTCCTAGGACCAGGTGCTATTACTTTTGAAGGTTATTTCCCATATCTTATCAAATATTAAAATGCACAGAATTCCTACATTAAATGTAACATATTACTGTAAGATAATATGAAATGATTTTTGTATGCTTGCTTTGGAAATTATTTGACTAAGAGTAATTCATTTATGGTACAATTACCCATGAGTTCTCAGCCCTCCTTGGGCGCTCATTTGCATTCTTCAAGTATAGTCATGCCCCAAATAATGATGTTTCAGGTCAAGGATGGACCGCACATACAACAGTGGTCCCATAGGATTATAATGGAGCTGAAAAATTCCTATCACCTCGTGATGTCGTAGCCATCCTAACGTCATAATGCAACGTGCTACTCATGCAAATCTAAGATTCGAAAAAGAAATGAACCAAGCAAACTGCCATGGACGTATTTCTGAAAAGATTGACACCCCCTCAAGAAGAGCCTCAGGCAGGTCCTTCAGGCGGTATCCAGAAGAAGGTGCGGTTATCGTAGGAGATGACAGCCCCATGCGTGTTATTGCCTTGAAGAGCTTCCAGTGGGAAAAGATGTGGAGGTGGGAGACCGCGATGTTAATGGTCCTGACCCCACGTAGGCCTAGGCTAATGTGTGTGTTTGTGTCTTAGTTTTTAACAAAAAGGTTTTAAAAATAAAAATAAAAAAACATTAAAAACAAAAAAGCTTATAGAATAAGGATACAAAGATAGAAAATATTTTTGCATAGCTGTACAATGTATTTGTGTTTTAAGCTAGGTGTTATTACAAAAGAATCACAAATCTTTTAAAAAATTAAGTTTATAAAGTTATAGTAAAATAAGGTTAATATATCATTGAAGAAAAAAACTTTTAAAACAAATTTAGTGTAGAGTAAGTGTTCCGTGCCGATCAAGTCCACAGCAGTGCACACAACGCCGCAGGCCCTCACGCTCACTCACCACGCACTCACCGACTCACCCAGAGCCACTTGCAGTCCTGCAAGCTCCACTCATGGTAAGTGCCTTACACAGGTGCACCACTGTTTATCTTTTCACTTTTTATATTTTCACTGTACCTTTTCTATGTTTAGATTTGTTTAGACACACAAATACTTAGCATCGGGTTACAACTGCCTACAGTATTCAATATAGCAACACACTGTACAGGTGTGTAGCCTGGAAGCAGGAGGCTATACCATAAAGCCTAGGTGTGTAGTAGACTACACCATCTTGGTTTGTGTAAGTGCACTTGATGTTTGCACAACAAAAAAATTGCTTAAGGACGAATCTCTCAGAAGGTATCACCATGGTTAAGCCACAGATGACTGTACTCGAAGAGTTAAAAAGCATCTAATCTATAAATTCTTTTCTAAATGTAATGAAATTCTTATCAACACTACATTTAATAATTAAAGAGGCTGATATAGAATTAATGACATAAATTAACAATCGACACTTTGTAGGCATTTGATTAAACATTTATTAAATTTGGATTATTCTACAGTTTTTGCATTTTGGAGGCAAGATTTTTCAGAGGGTTTTAAACATTTACGTAGGTCCCTGAGAAGCTCAAGGGTTCTGGGCATGCCCCTTGGGACAACCTTAACTGAAAAAAAAGTGGCCCTGATAATACCTACCTATAGGAAAGCTATAAAGAATGAAAATGGGACAAGAGATGAAATCATTTAGCACAGTGTCTGGTAAACTCCAGGCACCCGATGGAAAAGAGTAGATGTTGGTGAATGTATCTGGACATACATACTTATCGATTCATTCACAGACGTTTTCCTGGGCACTCAACATGTGCTGGGCCAGGCAATGTCTGAGGTGCTGGGGAAACAGTAGTGAACAAACCCAACCAAGAGCCCTGTCCTTTGGAACGTACATTCTAGCTGGGAGAGCGAGACGTGAACAAGAAGTATTAAAAACAAGAAAGGCATACAGTGTATTAGAAGGCCATCGGTGCCTTGGGAGAGGGCCTGGCGTGGTCTGGAACAGCGAGGCCAGTGTGGCTGGGGTGGAGAGAGGGGGAATGGCAGAAGACGAGGCCAGAGGGGAAGGGGGACCAGCTTGCGTAGCACCTGCTGGGCCACTGTCAGGATGTTTGCAACAGGCAGCCACTGCAGAGTTCTGAGCAGAGGAATGTGAGGGACTGAACACAAATGCACAGTGGCCAGACCATGTGTAGACTAGAGCTGTGACCCATCCTCTGCAGCAACCTGCCCAGGAAACCAACGCTTTATCAAAGACAAACAGCCCAGGGAGCAGCCTGCTCTAAGTCAGAGTTGCAGGAAGCCGAATTGCGGTCTCTAGCAACCATCCAGGAAGCAAAACAATAGCTTCTGTAACAATCAGCCCAAATGGACAGGACTTGATTAAAAACTGACAGCTTCTCTCATTTTTGTCCCCACTTCTAACTTAGAGCCAACCAGAGAGAGCCAAATGTGCACCCTATTCCCAACCAGTCTCAGCAGGTGCCCCTCCTGATTATCCCAGCTTCAGCCTCCCATGCCAACAGTCTCCAATCAGATGCCCCCGAAGCCTTCCCTGTTTCCCACTATAGGGCTTTCCCACCTCTTGGTTTGTCTTTGAGTCCTTGCAAAGGCAAAAGTAATGGTGGCCCACTCCCTTGCTATAGCAAACTCTGAATAAATAGCGTTTGCGTTTCTCATTTGAATGGTCTTGGTTTCTTTCCACAAATGACAGGATCTGTCTCACATTTTACAAAGCTGCTCTGTTGAGAACAGGCTTTGTGTAAAGCAGGGAGACCCATTAAGAAGCTGTTGCAACAATCCAGGCAAGAGATAATAATGACATGGGCCATCCCAGCAGCACAGGAGCTGGATTTGGTTATATGCATTTTACATTTTTTATTTTGGAATAATTGTGGAGTCATAGGAGGTTGCAAAGGATTGTGCAAGTCCCATGCATCCCTATGCTAGCTCCCCCCAACCCCCGGCCAACATCCCATATAACCACAGTATAATGCCAAAACCAAGAAATTGACATTGACACAACCCACAGAGTTTATTCGGATTTCAACGGTTATACAAGCACTCGTTTCTGTGTTTGTGTGTAGCTGTGGGAAATGGGAAATTGTGTATATAATGGGTAAAATATATTTGGTCTTTGTGCCTGGTTCCAGCACAGAGCTCTTAAAACCCTCTTAAAATCCCCCGAGTGGTAACAAGCCCCTTTCAATCATATCTGAGTGTATGCTAATGAGGTGACTATTAGTGGGACCCTAGATAGCTTCCAGATACAGGCTAGTCACCACAGTGACTAAGCCTTGATTGGTGATTAGAGGGTTGGAACTTTCAGGCGCACTCCCTGACCTTCAGGGAGGGGAGAGGGGCCGGAGATTGAGCCCAACCGCCAATGACCAAGGATTTAATCAATCATGCCTGTATAATGGAAACTCCATGAAACTCCTACACAATGGAGCTTGGAGAGCTTCCAGGTGTATGCACACTTGGAGACGCGGGAGGGGTGGTGCCCAGAGCAGGCAAGGAAGCTCCGAACTGCCGTCCCCTCCCTCTGTCCTGTGTGTCTCTTCCATGTGCCTGTTTCTGACTTGTATCCTTTATAATAAACTAGCAATAGTAAGCAACGTGTTTCCTGCGTTCTGTGAGCCATTCTCACAAATTATCAAACCTGAGGAATGGCGGCCATGGGAACCTCCAGATTTGTAGTCAGCGGGGCAGAAGTGTGAGTAACCCGGGAACAGGTACTTGCAACTTGCCTCTGAACAGGGCAATCTTGTGGGACTGAGCCCTTAACCTGTGGAGTCTGACACTAACTCCAGGCAGTTAGTATCAGAATAGAGCTGTTGAACACCCAGTTGGGGTTGGGGAATCAGAAATTGATTGGTGTTGGAAACGTCACCACTTACCCGGTATCAGGGCAAAGACCATGAAGTAGATCTATGTGGTTTTATCACACGTGTAGCCTTGAGTGGCCACCAGGGCAAGCAGGATTCTCTACTGCACCATCACCACGGCGATCCCCATGCTGCCACTCATAGCCACGCCTCTCCTCCCCTCCATTTGGAAGCTCTGACAACCACCAGGCAGTTCTCCCTCCCTGTAATTATGCTCTTTGCCACTGACACACAAATGGGATCACCCAGTACGTGCGCTTTCGAGGCTGGCTTTTTCACTCAGCAAAAGTTCATCCAAGTTGTTGCCTGTCTCAATAGTTCGTTCTTTTTTATTGCCAAGTAGTATTCTGTGGTATGGATGTACCAGTCTGTGAGTATTTTCTGGTTTGGGGCTATTATAAATTAAGCTGCTATGAACATTTGTGAGCAAGTTCCACCGTGAAAATAAGTTTTCATTTCTTTGGGACAAATGCACCAAAGTGCAATTGCTGGTCCTATGGTAAGTCCAGTTCTAGTTTTGAAAAGAACGGGTTATATTTTGAGGGTAGAGCCCACAGGATTACCCAGCAAACTGGATGTGGGGTCGAGGGGAAGAGGAGTCAGGGATGGCTCTAAATGAGCAGACACACTTGGAACCGTGCTGGGACGCAGTAAGGGCTTGGTAAATGCCAGCCACGCAAGTGGTGGCAAGTACAGCTCCGACTGTGGGAGAAATGGGAAAGACCAGGAGGCACTGCACGGCAGGGACGGTGCCCCAGAGGGCATGAGGAGTCACGGAGGGCCTGCGGTGTGGGGGAACCCTGTGTTCTCGCATACGTTTAAGATGAGGAGAGGAGTTTCACTTCCTCTTAGGAAGGAGAAAGCCACAAAAGAATGTCACTCTCAGTTTAACAATGAGAGGGGAGAGACACCCCACCCTCCCTGGTGGCACAGCATGCAAGAGGAGGCCGGCTGCTGTGTCAGGAAACACCACCTGCTTCCTCAGGAGGGTTCTCTTGGACAAAGCCGCCTGGGAGGGCCAGGCCTGCTCAGGGAGAGGCAGAAACAAAGACCCACTGCTTCTGGGGCAGGACCAAAGTAAACAGCACCTGCCCCATGGGAAGGGCAGGACAGCTCTCCAGTCCTTGACCCACAGGAGACAGCAGGTGCCGGGGCGAGGGGCAGGAGACATGGGAGGCCACACTTTCTGACATCCAGGTACACAGGCTTTGCGGAGGCTGGGCCAGGAGAGCCGAGCAACACACCAGTGCCCCTGCACGCGGTAAACACACAGGCACAAACTGCCCGTACAAAAACCGCACCTAGCACCCGGGTGAGAGGGGGGGAGGGTGAGGCAGCGGTGAGCAAGAGCACAGAGGGTCCTGGGGTGCGAGTCAAGTCGGAGGTCGAAGGGGCCGCTGAGAGTGTATGGTGGAGCCCCAATACGGAGAAACCTGGGGCTCCAGGCTGTCTGTGAGAAACTCACCTTACATCTAAAGACCAAGACAGGCTAAAAGCAAAGGAGTGGATAAAAGACATGCCAGGCAAGCACTGGTCAGAAGAAAGCTCAAGTGCCTGTGTTAATATCAGATGAAGCAGACTTTGGAACAGAGAATGTTTCCAGGAAAAAAGAACGCCACACAGAGAGGTCGATCCGTCAAGTGGACGTGACAGCTCTCAAGACGTGTGGGTTGGGCGATAGTTTCAGGACATGTGCAACCAAGACTGACAGAACATAAATAGACAAATCCAGTCCTTGCAAGAGTTTGGTAGGAGGAGTATGCAGAAAATCAGTCTGGGGATGGTAACTTGAATAACTCTATTAACCAACTTGATCTGATTGTCATTTATGGGACACTCCACTCAACAACAGCAGAATACACATTCTTTTCGAGTGCATGTGGAACTTCACCAAGACAGACTATATTCTGGGCCATAAAACAAAATCTCAACAAGTTAAAAATAATTGAAATAATGCAAAGTATGTTCTCTCACCATAATGAAATTGAACTATAACTCAATAACAGAAAGATACTTGGAAAGTCCTCAAATGTTTGGAAATCAAACAACATACTTTTAAATAATTTATGGCTCAAGGAAGAAACCATGAGGATAATTAGAAATATTTTAATTAAATGAAAGTAAAAATACAACATATCAATCAAGATTTTTGGACACAATTTAAAGTAGTGCTTATAGAATATCTTTGTGACCTGTTTAGGTAAAGATTTTTTAGATTGGACAAAAAGCACAACCCATGAAAGATAAGAAATCTGATAAATTGGCTCTTACCAAAATTAAAAACTTCTGTTCTTCAAAAGGTACTAGTAAGAAAATGAAAAGACAAACCGCAGATTGGGAGAAAATATTTGCAAAACATGTAATTGATAAAGGACTTGTATCCAGAAGAGATAAAGAACTCTTCTAACTCAATAATACGACAAACAAGCCATTAAAAATGGGCAAAGGATTTGAATGGAAACTTCATCAAAGAAGAGATGTGTGGCAGACAAGCACAGGAACAGATGCTCAACATTATTAGTCATCAGGGAAATGAAAAGTAAAACCACAATGAGATACGGTTGGCTCTCCATATCTGTGGGTTCCATAGCCACGGATTTGACCAACCACAATGCAAATGCAGATCAGAACTATTCGAAAACAAAATAAAAAGAACAATACAACAATAAAAATAATACAAACAAAACCAATGCAGTGTAATAATTATTTACATAGCACTTACGTTATATTTGGTATTATAAATAATCTAGAGATGATTTAAAGTGTACGGGAGGATGTGCGTGGGTTATTTGCAGATACTACACCATTGTATGTAGGGACTCAGTATCCTCTGATTTCGGTATCCACAGGGGTCCTGGAACCACCCCCCTTAGGTACCGAGGGACAACTGTACCACCATAGACCCACTTGAATGGCTGTAAAAAGATGATACAGTGTGTCTGGTAAACATGCAGAACAATAGCCACTTTGAAAAACCATTTGGCAGTTTCTCATACAATTAAACATACACTTGTCATATGACTCAGTAACTTCATTCCTGGGTATTTACTCAAGAAAAATGAAAATATATGCCCACACAAACACCTGTGTGTGAATGTTTACGGCAGTTTTCCCCATACTGGCCCCAAACTAGAAACAATTCAAATATTCATCTACTAATAAATGAAAAAGCAAATTATGGCAAGTCCGTGCAACGGAATACTACTTAGCAAGAGAAGGGAGCAAAACACTGATAACACAACATGGATCAATGGATGAAGCAATGGATGTGTCAATTAGCTTGATTTAATCATTTTACATTGAATTCATAAATCATAATATCATTTTGTACTACATAACTATATATGTAACTATAACTTGTCAATTTACAATTAAAAATAAAACTTAAATTTAAAAAAGCATTATGTTAAATGAAACAAGCCAGATACAAAAAGGCTACATACTGTATAATTCTATTTATATGAGAGTCTGGAAACAGACTGGAAAAGGCAAACTGCTTGGTGGTTGCCAAGGGCTGGGAGTGCAGGGGAAGGAAATTGACTAAAAAGAGGCATGAGGGGACTTTTAAGGTAGATGGAAGTAGTTTACATCTTGATTGTAGGAGTATTTATATCACTGCATATATTTGTCAAAACTCATGAAATTATAGACCTAAAAAAGGTGAATTGCACTGTATGCAAATTCACCCTCAATATACCTGAATTACAGTGAAGAAGTGAAATAGACAATGACTGTGAATCAGAAAGGAGATGGCATCTGACGTTACCTATCCCTGAAATAGAGTCTAAGGACACAGAGTCCCGTTCCCCATGTGGCCGCCAGGTGCAGTGCCCATCTGTCCCCTGCTGAGGAGCTCCCAGGTTGCCGGGACCCCAGGCAGAGGCCCAGGTTCCTTTCTCTTATCTGGCATGGATGCACTGCCAGCCAGACCAAGTTCCCTGGGCTCAAGATTCGGTTGCACAGGGCACCACAAGCATTGTCCCCCAGTTTTCAGGGAGAAGGCAGAGAAGGTAACCACCTATTAATTAAAAAAAAAAAAACACTTAAGAACTTCTCAAAAAGGAAAAGAAATGACAACTTATCAACCTAACAGGATATTCTGGCTAACCATGTTGCTAGCAAGCCACAGTCATCCAAGCTGTAGCCTTTTTGCATTTTTGCAAGCTTTGCCCACCTGCTTCATTTTACTCTCTCTGCTTCCTGAGAGGGGCATTTAGGACCACACGAGTGACTGCTGTGTCCAAATTGCCTGGACCAGGATACTGAGTTCCAGTTTTGCCCAAGCACAGACTTAGGGTAGAAGAAAGCACGCCAAACAGTGCCTGCTCTTGACAGCGTGATGGTGTAGGATTTCACGTGATGGCATTTTATCCGGGACTGCTGCGTATGTAGCAGGAATAAAATTAGTCTGTGGTTACCAGTGTGAGGTTGGGTGGGACAGGATGGCAGTTTTTGTCAGATTTTGGTGACAGGATTATGTTAGCTTCATCAAATCAATTCAGAAGCACAAAATCAATTCAGCATTTCCCCCATATGCTCTGGAAGAATTTAAATAACATAGAAATTCTGTTCTTCCAGTTTGAAAGAACTCATGGTAAAACTCTCTAGGTCTGGTATCTCTTTTAGAGATGATAATTTTAAAGTTTCTTCTGTGGTAATTAGTCTTTTTGTGGTTTTCACTCATTGGGCAATTTTGGCAATATAGAAATATATTCCTAGAGAATATTATTTAATGTTGAAACACTCCAATTTGTAAGCATGTACTAGTCAATTTAAATTTCAAAAGTCACCTCCATGGCTGTGTTCATATTCCCTTCCAATCTCGTATTTTGTATTAATATTTTATTGACTAGCTGATGGTTTATCTATTTAAATTTGCCCACTTCCCACCCATAAAGAACATTCTAGGTCTGAATTATACTATTTCTGGGAGGAATTATGCTTCTCCTTGCCCATCCCCATTTTGAGCTGCTGTTTCCAGGGCCCGGACGTGATTCTAGAGAGCTCCCGGAGGGAGGAGAGGAAGGTGTGGTTGGTGCTCAGCCTGTATCGTGTCGGAGCACAGGCCTGTGGCTTCTTATCTGGGCCCAGGGCCCTTGAGGATCTGGGGAGGCCACGGCCCTGTCTCCAGAATGTGCCTGTGTGTGAATCCTGGCTCTCTCATGCCGAGGGAACTGGGGCCAGTCACCTGACCTCTCGTGCCTCAGCTTGCCCTTCTCCCCCTCTAGAGTCATCGCGAGGATTGGATGGGTTATGTTGGTACAGCATTGAGGACAGGGCCTGGCACATGGCTAGGTGTTCCAGAAGCTAGCTAGTGTCATTATCATTCCAACCCCCTGCTGAGTCTTCTTCTGAGTCTTCTTCTCTTCCCTGTTCCTGGGAGGTACCTGTGGTCCCCACCTCAAGGGCCAGAATCCAAAGCGGCTTCCATGGACCCAGGCACGTGGCAGGGGTGGCTGGCAGATGTTTGCCCCAGCGAGGAAAAGGAAGAAGTGAGTCAGTAGGAGGGTGGTGGAGGCAGGCGGAGCAAGAGGCTGGCCAACCTTGGGGCACATTGGCTGCGTGGTATCCTCGTGTTCAAGCTTTGCAGGAAGCGGAGACACCACTCTTGGAGGGTCAGTAGATGAGCCAGTGCATGGTGACAAGGGGGGCTGAAGACCACAGGCCCCTCTCTGATGTTCTGGATCTTTTAAGGCCTCCAGGGTGGGAGTGAATGACTCAAGATGTTGAATTTCCCACCTGGTAGCCGGGGGACTCAAAGTATATATATATATTTTTTTCTTGAGACAGAGTCTCACTCTGTTGCCCGGGCTAGAGTGCCGTGGCATCAGCCTAGCTCACAGCAACCTCCAACTCCTGGGCTCAAGTGATCCTCCTGCCTCAGCCTCCTGAGTAGCTGGGACTACAGGCACGCGCCACCATGCCCGGCTAATTTTTTCTATATATTTTTAGTTGGCCAATTAATTTCTTTGTATTTTTAGTAGAGACGAGGTCTTGCCCTTGCTCAGGCCGGTGTCGGACTCCTGACCTTGAGTGATCCGCCCGCCTCGGCCTCCCAGAGTGCTAGGATTACAGGCGTGAGCCACTGTGCCCGGCTGACTCAAAGTATATTAAACTTGATTTTGAAAAAAAAAAATGTTTTATAAGTAATTTCACATAGCTAGGGTAAATGGGGACCAGAATCCATACCTGCCGCCTCTGCTTCCCACGTGTTGAGTTTTGTTATTTGAACTTTTCTAGGACTTTCTCATCCTACTCAGCGAGTTCTGCTCTGAGTTTCAGGGTGGCGTGTGTCATACGCACTCTTGGGTCCCAGGACCTGGCTGTTCTCCTGAGCCTCCAGCACAGGCCTCGGTGAGGTTCCTGGGGTGCGGGCAGCTCCTTGCACTCTCTCTGGCCAGCCGAGCAGCCCTGGCCACAGGCATCGCCTGTGTGACTGGGTCCGGGGCTGCCCGGGAGGCTGCGGGAGGTGTGAGGCGCTTCCCAGCGAACGCTGTGGCGTGGTGTGGGCCCAGGCGCAGCATGGCGAGGAGCCGTGGGACAGGGCCTGGCCCTGTGGGTGAGCAGCAGGGCTGCGTGTGGACATCCAAGGGGCCGGCCTGCCTGGCCGAGATGGGAGCTGGGAAGCAGGCCCCCACCCAGCGCCGCAGGGGGTGCTGCTGACCCCTCCCCATCTAGAGTAAACAGGGAAAGTGGGAGCCTCCCTCAGGAGGTGCCCAGGGGGTCCTGGCCACGCCAGCGGCCTAGGGGGTGTCAGGAGTGAGCCACGGCCCATGGCCAGCGTGAGGGGCACAGAACCAGGTCGAGAGACCTCCCTGCAGAGAGAGGCTTGGGGTAAGCCGTGGGGCCCCGGGTTCCCTCTCTCTCCGGGGTTAGACTTTGGAGTCCTTGTTTTCATGCATCTGTGGATATCGTTACAGGCCAGCATCCTGGCTCTTTTAGGAGTCATTTGTCCGAGGACGAAGAGCTCTGCATCCGAAAGTCAGGTGGGATGTCAGGCCGGCGCTGCCACTGGCGCCTCGGTTATGGGCGGCTTCCTTCACACAAGCCGACCTGCGCTCCGCACAGCGCGGCTCGAGAGAGGAGCAGCATGGGTGGCATGCTAGCCTGGGGCCCTCTGGCGGGGCGCTGCTGCCCGGGCTAGGGGCACGGCGTGGCGCCACAGGCACCTGGAGCGCGGGGAGGGGAGGAGGCCACGGCTGTGGCCAGACGGTCTGGCCCGTCTGTTGTGCCGGCCGCACAGCCCGCGCTGCCCGCCCAGGGCCCGAGGCGCCCGTTCCCATCAGTAAGCCCTTCTGAAGGTTCCAGGCCCCGCCTCTGGCTTGGGGCCAGTGCCCCACTTGAGGCCTCTGTCTAGTGTCCCCCAAGCCGGATAACGCCCAGCCCTTACCGGGCTGCAGCCCCCGCAGTCTCCCTGCTCTGGGCTCCCGTGCTGCCCTGGATGGGCTTCTGCCGCCCTCCCTCTGCTTCCCCACTGCCCAAGCCCCCCCCTCTCTGCCAGTCAAGGAGTCGCACTGGGGTCCAGGGCCCAGGGTGCCCAGCCCCTTGGGACAGGTGGGGAGACTGAGGCCCACTGGAGGACAGTCAGGGCCCCGTCACCTGCATTGCCTCTGCTCTCTCTGTCCTTCCTGCTGTCACTTAGTAGACCCTGTGGCCAGACCGAGGGGAGGCCATGGGGGCCCATTTCACCTCAGCCGCTCTAACGCCAGTGTCTAGGGAGGTGGCAGGTCCCCAGAGCCGAGGTCGCTCCTCAGCACTGGGGCTGAGCAGGAAGAGGACGGGAGGCATACTGGGCCCGTTGCAGCCAGGTGGATTCCTGCACGGTGGTGCCGAGGTGCGCTGGTGGAGACCTTCAGTCTGTGCAGCCCCAAGGGAGGGGCTGGGTCAGGAGTGGAGACAGCACCTATGTACCCCTTGTGTGTCCCGCACGCCGGGCCCTGGTGCCCACAGCAGGGGGGGATGGGAGGCTACACAGTGCACCCCAGTTTATGGGGGAGGGGGATGGTTGCGGAAGGCTTCAAGGAATTGGGATTTAAATCGGCCCTTGAAGGGACAGACGAGGGTGAGAGGGCCAGGGGGCCTCAGTCTCTGTGTCATGTGACCTGGCCTCCTGTGGGCCCCACATGCCCCTCCCGGGCCTGGCTTGGGGCAGGGGTCCAGGTGATGCCTTTTCACGAGTAAGCACTAAGGAGGGGCTCAAACCAGGTGACAGTGAGGACAGAGCAGGCTGCTCCTCCCCAGGGACGAAGCTAGACACACCTCAAAAAGCCCAGGCTAAGGTTGGGAGAGCAGCCTCTCCCCGCCTTCCTACTCAGCCTAGCGCCTCCTGACAGCCACAGCCCTGCCAAGCCCCTGCCATCTTTGCAACTTT
>VBSM01002959.1:14642358-14676028 GCA_008086735.1 Cheirogaleus medius | reverse complement strand
TCCCAGAGTGCTAGGATTACAGGCGTGAGCCACCGCGCCCGGCCCATCTTTGCAACTTTTCTGTCCCCACTCCCCAGGCATAGACCCCACCCCTGCCCCCAGGTGGGAAGGGGCCACATCTCCCACCAGAGGGGCCTCCACAGAGGGGCAGGGCGGTGAGGCTGACTGACAGGGCATCCAGACGCCAGGGCGGGGCTGCAGGCCAGCGCTAGGGCTGCCCAGGGACCCTGCACGGTGCAGCCGACCCCTCTCTCTCTCTGGGTGGAAGCCTCCTCTAATTTTTTGAGGGGTGAGGTGAATCCCCTCCCCAAAAATCTCATCTCAAGAGAGTCCTGTCAGCATGTGGGGACGGACCCCGGGGTCTCCACCCACAGGGCAAGCCTGGGGATGTTTGCCAGCCCCCTGGGACCTGAACTCCAGGTCGAGGGTCCCTGTGCACAGGGGAACACCGTATCTGGGAGTCTCCGTGTGCGTGTGTCCCCACCTCCCCACAGTTTGTAAAGCGCTTCCTTTTGGAAAAGGCAGCCCTGCCCTCTCCTTCCACCTACCCATGTTTCGGGCCTGAGTCCCCCTGAGGCCCCCTGAGGGTGCAGATCTTCTCCCCAGAAAACTGCACACACAGTGTCTGGCCCCGGCCTAGGGCCTAGAGACGTGAGTTCCAGCACTGTGTCTGCCTCGCACTAGCCTGTGTCCTCACGCCTGTTTTCCCACCTAGGAGTTGAGGACCTCTGACTCTACTTCACAGGCCCTCCTGACAGTCTGGAATTGGGTGACCTTGTCTGACCCTCCCCTGCTCACTCCTGGGGGCACCTGGAAGGGAGAGGGGGCGGGGCTTTGATCAGGACAGCATCTCTGAGGCACACGCAGGCAGGGCCGCAGCAGAGTGGTGACCCTGGATGACAGGCTTGTGCCCCTGCTCCTGCTCAGTCCTCCTGCCCCAGCCCCAGCGGGAGAGTGGCAGGGCTATGGCCCCTATCCTGTGCCAGAAGAGAGTTAAATCCTGGAGGGGCTGCAGCCATGGCCCTTCACCTTGCTGCCCAGGCTGGTGAGTGGCCCAAGGGCTCCAGGGGGCAGGGGCCAGGACCCTTCTGCAAGCACAGCATGGCTCCAAGAAGCCCTCTCTCTCCCCCTCAATAGAAGACCGAGCTGCTGCCAGGGACTCTGAGGCAAGGACAGCATCAGAGCCACAAGTGGGGGACGCCTTCTCCGTGCAGGATCTCTGAGTACAAATGGGCTGCGAGGCTCGCAGTGATCTGGGGGGATGGGCGCCAGCACCCTGCAGCCCACTGGGTCTCCCCTGCAGCAGCAGGTCACCAGCTCTCCACGTCAGTGTGTCAGCCATGCAGGAGGGCATTCCCACTTTACTGATGGGAAAACTGAGACCTACAGGTGTAGCATGACTTGCCCAAAGTCCCACAGCCAGTGAGCGGGAGGACTGGCCCTGGCTCTCAGACCGAATCTCTTTCCCTTTCTCACTGGTATTACTCCTGTGGGGATGCGGGAGGGCGCAGAGGTTCCCTGAAGGCTTGTGGGAGGGGAAGGCAGGGGCAGGCAGCCCACCTCTTCCTGACCCGGCCCAGTGTCCAGGACCTCTGGATGCCACAGCTAGGCAGGAGGCGGGCGCTGCATGGCCACGGGCCTCCCTCCACCTCCCATTCCCACCCCGTCAGCCTCCAGGCATACCTCTTGCCTTTGCCCCACGCTGTCCCCTCTGCCAGGAATACTCTTCTCCCCACCCCTCCTTGAAGGAGGCCACCTGCCATGTGAAGGCTCCCAGTGGCCCCCAGGTTCTGGCTCACTAGGCATGGCATTCAGCCCACTCCCATGTGACTGTGATGCTCCGTGTGTGCCCCGCGCGGTGCCCAGCACTCACGAGACGGCGACCGCAAGGGAGTAAGTGGCTGGTGGAGGCGGTGACTGCTTGGCGGTGCGGGGTGTCCGAGGTGTTAGTGGAGTGTGAGGCTGCAGGCTGAGGAGGTCCTTGCCTGGTGGCACGTGGTCCTCTGCCCATGTGCTGGGCTTGGCCTCACACCGAACCCCCCAGGGTTTCCGTGGTGGGCTTGAGACCCTGGAGGTCACTGTGGTGCTGACGGGGTGGAGGCTGCCCCTTCCACATTTGAAGGGGAAGGATGAAGCCCAGGGACGTCCCCTGGGCCCAGCCTAGCTGTGGCCAGGCAGCAGGCCATGCGCAGAGCCACAGAGTAGAAAAACCTTGTTTTATTCAGCCCAGACCTGGGCAAACTTGCTCTGTGGTATGGCCAAAATATAAAAAATAAAAACAAACCAACAACCGACAAAACAATGTCGTACAGAAAAGTTAAGTACAAAATGGGTCTGGCATCCGGAATCCCTGTGGTTTCGGTCCACGTTCGCTCCCTGAGGCCGGCAGGGACGGATGCCCCTGCCTGTGGGTTGGGGCTGGGCCCCTCGGCAGGAGGCCCGGGAAAGCAGGGCTGCCTTGGGAGGGGAGAGATCGGCCGTTGGTGCCTCGAGGAGGTCAGGATCTGGGGGCAGAGAGAGAGTGGGTCAATGGAGGCCCTACAGCCCAGGTCCCCACGACCTCCACTTCCCTCAGGACTCGGGGCGCAGGGGAAAGGGGCCGACTGCTCAGTCCAGCTCCAAAAGGAGGGTTTCCTGAACTCCCACCCACCCAGAGCACGGCCTCCCACGTCCCCACCCGTGCCCTAGCCCGGGCTGTTTTCTAGGCCA
Source organism: Cheirogaleus medius (assembly GCA_008086735.1). Classification (NCBI taxonomy): domain Eukaryota; kingdom Metazoa; phylum Chordata; class Mammalia; order Primates; family Cheirogaleidae; genus Cheirogaleus; species Cheirogaleus medius. The sequence goes on along the minus strand of VBSM01002959.1, from coordinate 14,673,319 downwards.
TCAGCAGAGCTGCTACTGTCTGGAAATACTTTCTTGTTTTTTCTAACTCAATACTTTTTTTTTAAGCCTCCTTTTTCCTTTCAGAAACATGATGGAAACCCACAGGCGTCAGTCCCGAGGCCTTTCTGGGAACGCTTGGTCGACTTCCTGTGCACGCTGGCCCAGCCGCCCACCTGCGGTCAGGGTCATGGAGACGCTCTAATAAGACCTGGGCCGTCCAAGCACTTGTGTACAGAGCTCTCGGAAGGGAGGGCCCTGGCCTCTGCTGCCCCCAGGCCCCGGGGGAGGGAGGCAAGGGCTGCTCCTCTGCCCGCCCTGCGGAGGCCCTCAGGCTGCTCACACAGCACCTGGGACTGGGACGCTGCTTCCACCCCTCCCCCACAGCAGGCGGGGCCAGAGGGGGATGTGGCTCCCCGCCCCCCTGAGCCCCCCGCAGCCCACTTGTTTCCTGAATGCCCCTGCCTGCCTTCCTCCTCTTCCTTCCCTGGAACTGCCTCTGCCTCTTAGGCGACCCCTGAATTCCCAATGGCGACTGAGATCTGATTCTACTCACGAGGAACCGAAACTCTGCGCTGAACCAGAGGCTGCTGTTCACATTTTTAATACTCTTGCTGCGGTGGTGGCATGTTGTGGCCAGTCAGGTTAGTGGTAGCAGAAATGAGCCCTGACCCTGGTCACACACTGAGCCCTGATCCTCATCACATGGTGAGCCCTGACCCTGGTTAAGCATGAGCCTAACCCTAGTCACACTGAGCCCTGACCCTGGTCACACTCTGAGCCCTGACCCTGGTCACACTCTGAGCCCTGACCCTAGTCATATTGAGCCCTGACCCTGGTCACACTCTGAGCCCTGACCTTAGTCACCCGGAGCCCTGACCCCGGTCTCAGGCTGACTCTGCCGCACCTGCCATCCATTAACGAGCATACACGTTTGGGGAAAGACACGCCTCTGGACCCTGGGGTCTCGACCACTCTTCCGGCTGATGGACAAAGCTTAAAGCTCTAGGACCACTCTTTTTTTTTTTTTTTAACAGAAAAGAGTGGCTTTGATCTGATCAAACATTTTAAATTCACATGGAATGGGGTGGGGTTTCTTTGTGAGCTTATAAGCAAGGGGGTCCCTCTGCAAAGTATTTCATGTGGGGAATCAGAAGAGGGATAGCAGCAGCTGAGGGCCCTGCCCAGCAGCCATATGCCAAAAGCCTGACCCCAGATTTCATTAACTTCCTCTACAACAGGGACCCAGGGCCTAGTGACGGCTCACTCATTCCAGCCAGAATCACTTCTGATCTGGGACTGTCTAATCAATCCATTCCATGTGGTCACTAATGATCACACTGGGTGTTACTGTGTGCTGGGCTCTTAAACACAAAGACATCAGGCCTATAAATCCTCACCCAAGCCTATGTGGGAAGTGAGAAAAGTAGTTCAGAGAGGTGAGGTGAATTACCCAATGTCACAGAGCAAGGAAGCCACAGAACTAGGATTGCAGAGCCCATACGCTTACACCAAACTACTCTGCCTTCTCCTGGTTTCCACTTGGGAAATCTTCGGGAACCCTGCGATCGGGCCGCAGATCGACACCCACAGCCTAAGCCCCACCACGAGAACTCAACTTGGGGTTGGCACGGATAAGGCTCTTCCTGCTGGGCCCAGCTGCAGCTGTGTTTGGCCATCAGAGCAACCCAAAGTGCAGGTATCTTAGGTAACTCAGGTGGCCTCGCCTGCTCCCCAGGCAAGAAAGGGGCGAGGGCAGGAAGGGTGCTGTGTAATACTCACTGGACAATTTTGCAGTTGGTTGTAGAGACGTAGCGCCCTGTGTAGTGAATGTTGCACCTCACCACATTGTTGGTGAAGTCAGACTCCAGAACAATGTACTTCGGGTTCACATGCACCTGCGGAGGAGCCCAGAGGGATGGGTCTGGTCAGGGAAACTGCACTTCACTGGGTCACCAGGGCAGGGGGTGGCCAGGCAGACAGACCAGCACACACAGAGGTGATGGAGGGAGGAAGATGGAGAGATGGAGAAAGATGACGTGAGGCCAAGAGACGTGGAGACAGGAACACTCCCAGAGAGAAAGGGGCGGGAGATAAGGGGCAGCTGGCGGTTCAGGAAAACGTCGTCCAGTCCCATTTATCAGAAGATCACAAGCCTCCCTGGAGCCGGAGCCTGTGCCCGGCGGGCCCTGCACGGGGCGTTCGGGGTCAGAGAGGTCAGGTCCCGCCTCAGGTAAGGGAGGAATGAGGGGCTGGGCTGAGCAGGACTCGATGCCTGGCCTCCTTGACTCTGAGGCTCACAGCTGCTCACGAGCATCCCTGTCCAGGTGACCCATCGAGGGCCCATCTGGTGCCAGACAGCAGTCCCTGCTCTGGAGCCCGAGCTGCCAACATTCACCGAGATGACGGTCCAGGTGTAATCTGTGCTTTCTGCCTGGGAAGGAGTTGTTGGGACGCAACACTTAAAAAACGCTGGATTAACTGGGGAAGGGGGCAGCACTATTTGCAAAATGTTTAAGAGCATGCGATGATGTTACTTTCTAATCCTAGTGCACTCCTGGAAGGCCGGGACCGCGTACTGCTTATGCGGTTTGTGTGCTCAGTGCCTAGAACTCAGAGGGGCCTTCCCACGTGTTCCATGAGTCGACCCGTGAGGGAGGGAAAGAACACACCACACCAGACAACTCCAGGCCCCGGGTGGGGCCCAGCAGGGTTGCACACACAGAGCCTATAAGGAACCGCTCTGGCGTCTGTTCCGAACGCCTGTCTCCACTAGCCGTCCTTCCGCAGGCCCCCTTCCGCAGCCGTTCTTCCTTTACTCAGCTTCTGCGTAGGGTGGGCCCAAGCAAGCTGTAGAATGATCCCCCTCACTCTACTTGCATGCAGAAGGCTGAGGCTTGGCTGTGAGGCCATGACAGCGTGGCCTGCACGGAGGTACCAAGGTGGGCTGTGCCGTCACACACTTCTCTACCCGTCCCCCCATCAGGGGAAGGGGCGAAGGAGTGAGTGTACATTGGGGTGGGAGGGGTCCAGGTTAGAAGGGACTCTTGGTCACAGGAGCCCTTGGCTTTGCAGGGGTCCCCAGGAGCTGAGGTCTCTCCCATCTCTCTCCCAGATGGCACGGAGTCTACCCTGCCTGCCCGGGGGATGGGCCACAGGTCCTCCTTGCTCTCTGGTCCTCTGTCACTCAGGGAAGATGGTGCACCACTTCCTCTAGCCTCACCATAGCTGGGCCGAATGTTGCTTGGGGTCTTTATGGAAAGAAAGGCTATGTCTTCCTCAGACCTAAACCTTCAGATGGGAAGTGAAAACCTCGAGTGCCGCCCCAGCGGTTGCCTCAGCTTGGCCGCTGGGGAGAAGGGAACACGCCCAGAAGCCGGAGCTTCTTTTCAGAAGCAGGGGACACAGAGCATGCCCGTCAGTCAGGTCGGAGGGCGTGCCCAGAGCGGGAGGCTCACCTTGAGGACGTAGTTTCCAGGCTGCACATCTGTTATGTCAATCCACTGGCAGTCGATGTCCGCGTTGTAGGTGTCGTAGCAGCCTGGGCTCAGGCCCTGGGAAAGGGACAGGTGGAGAGGGTGGGGTGCTGCCCACCTTCAGCTGCTCAGGGTGGGTCTGCCCCTTCCCAAGACCACTGGACCATAGAGAAGACAGAGAGATGTAACAGCCAGGTGGGAGGGATGAAATGAGGGCAGGGGACGCTGAGGGGAGAAAGACGGAACAGTGGATAAAAAGAGACAGACTGGACAGACGGACAGTCTGCAGATGTTGGGTGGACACACAGGCAAACGGGACATCATGCTATCCAGACCTGCTGCCATGTTCCTTTCTCTCCATGAGCAGACACCCCTAGAATGATGCAGGAAGGGGCCTGGGAAGGGAGGGGACAGTCCCTATAGGGCCTTGCGGGGGCCCGAGGACTGGTGAGAAGACCTTCGCTTTGCCCAGAGCTGAATGGCCATAAGCCTTGGCACTAGCCTGTCCTCAGCCTTGGCATGAACCTGCCTCAGCTGGCATTGTTCTCTGCCTCCCCCAGCCCCATCCTCTGGAGCTCCGAGCCCTGCCTCTCCAGCCCCACCTGCGTGTGAGAGGTGCACGCATAGCGCTTGAGGTTGCCGAAGTCACAGGTGCTGTCCTCCAGGCAGAAGCTGGCCTTGTGGCCCTCGGCCACCTTCTTGCCTGTGGCTGCATCCAGTAGGTCATAGTGGCTGAACTCGTCCATGCTGTGGTAATGTCTAGGGGCAGAGGAGAGAAGGAGGGGGGAGAAGAGGGCCTAGTCTCCCCTGGGCCTCTCACCCTGTCCCTGCCCTGGGATGGGCCCAGGTAACTCTGCTGTGACACAGCCTCCTGGCTGGCCTGGGCTCTCCTGTCCCCTGAGCCCCACAGTGCGGCAGCTCCAGTGCCCCCCACCTAGCCAGGTCACCCGAGGACAGCACCCTTAGGACTTCTCACTTCCTTTTGGGGCTTCCACCTGTACTGGCCTCCCTTGGGCAATGCCCTGTGTTCTAGACATTTCCATCCCTCATAAAAACCAATCCTTCTATGTCCCCTTCTCCAGCCTTGGCTAAAGTTCCTCCTGGTCCAGCGCTGGATCCGTAGCAGATACGACCTCCCCGGGTCCCTCCAGCCACACCTGTGTCTCCAGAGTGCCAGTAGGGGGAGGGGAGCTTAGGCACTGGGCCCCTGGCCGAGCCCCGCCCCACTCACTGGTGGCAGCTGTGCCACTCCCAGGTGTGCCGTGGCCGGTTGGGGAGGAAGTCCGCCGTGCCCTGGTTCTTCACGCGCTGGGGGAAGCGCAGCAGCACCCGCACGTCGTAGTCGGTGGCTTCGGGGGCGTAGGCTGTGCTGTGGGGACAGGTGGGGAGACCGGAGTGGGGCTGGGGTCCAGTGACACCGGAACACAGCACGGGCCACATCAGCCCCTGGCTATTGGTCCTCCGGCACCCCCTTTCCCCGAAGGTCCTCCCGTCTGACCCCACCCTGCACTGTGGCAGAGGCTCTGGCTTCTTCCTCTCCCTCCTGACCCCAGGAGTGCCTGGCTGTCTCCCTCCTGGCTTCCACCGTGTGGCTGGCGCTGCCAACAGGGTCTTTCTAAAGTAGCATCAGGCCTGGCAATGGCCCTCGGAAAGTCCCCGATGCCTGCAGGTGACTCAGGCCCCTGGGGGCAGGGACACAGAAAAATCTTTGGAGGGCAATTTAAAAACAGCCCTGTCCAAGGATTCTGATAAGTCTTCCCCACTCCAGACAGGACCCTACTTGTTGGCAAAGCATGCCCTGTCTTGGGCGCGGGCCTGAGAAAGGGGGCTTGCGCTCCTTCGGCCAGAGCCTCTGCATGTTCCTGGTCCCATCTGCCCTTCTGAGCCCTACCCACCACACACCTGGGTTCCTGCTTCAAAGTCTATTTCCCAAACACATGGAACTCTTCCTCTCATCCATGCTTTCGCCCATGCTGTTTGCTTGGTCTAAACTTTCAAAGCTCGTCCAGCCTCCTAGGCCCAACCCAAGTCCCCTCCTCCAGGAAGTCTGCTTTGATTGCCTCACTTAGGGAACTCCTGATGCCTGTGAGCTGTACGGCACCGCCTGCAGCACAGCCTGTTACCACCTGCACACTGCACTGGGTTGGGTGTGACCAGGCCACCTCTCACTGACTGCATGGCTTCAGGGGCTGACAACCTGCCTTTTTACATTCAGGGAGCATGGTCTGTGTGGACTGCTTGCTCGCAGTTCACTGCTGACCACACATTCCCAACTGAGGCAGGCCTTGCGAGAAGAGAAGGGCAGAAGGAAGAGTGAGGGACAGCAATGAGGGGACACACACACACACACACAGGCTGTAGGAGCAGGGCGGCTGGCTGGAGGTTCCTCCCCTCTTTAGATGACTGCTGACAGCTGCCCTGGCTGGCCTCAGGGGCACTTCCCTGGAGCTCATTAAAGTCTGAGTCCTGAGGCCAGAGACGAGCAGTGGCCAGTCTTGGGGATTAGCGCTCTCTCTGAGAGTATGTCTGGACAACAGGCGGCTCAGACTCCTGTCTGCCAGGACGTAAGGCCCCCAGCCTTGTCTGGGGCAGGCTTGGAATCTGTCTGTGTCTGGATTGAAACAAAACATCCTCCTTCCCTCTGTTCAGTTAAGCCCTGCCTTTCTGTGTGCACACCGCGGGTCTAGGTTCAGCTTGGCCACAGCTGGCGGCGAGACTTGGAGCAAGTCTCTTCCCTTCTCTGGGTTCCGCCTGTGTGTGGACTGGCACCGGCCTGCGGGCCATACTCAAGTGATCCCCAAGGGCCCTCCCGATCCAGGGATCCAGTTCTGCGGGTGTCTCCAGGTCTGCACTCCTGCGCCCAGCCCCTCTGATGCCTCAGCCCTCGCCCACCTCGCCCTCCTCTGATCTCGCACAGCTCTGGCCTGCGAACCACTCATTCAGGCTCCCGTCCCACTCCTGTGGCTTGGTTCTGTCGCTGGGGCCCGGGTGAGGGCCACTTCCTCCAGCTGGCCCAGGAGCTCCTCCAGGACAGAGGCCAGGGCCGCCTCCTCGCCCCATCCGGGGGCTCGGGTCTGGGCACTGGGGATGCTCCACAGAGATGTAGTGATAGTTTGGCTTTTACTAAAACGCTTCAAACTGGACAGGCTGTCAACGAGGCTGTAGGTCCCCCATCACTGGTGAAGTCACAGCAGGGACACTGTGCTCTCTTCTTGTGGACGACTGGGTCGAGGTAAGACCCGCACGTGCAGGCAGCTGCGCGACCCGGGCCAGTTCCCGCGCCGTGTTCTGCCGGCCTGTGAGGAGGTTAGGAGCCTGTGCCAGAATGCAAATCAGCAATGGCACTAATCACCCTGCTTGGTCCAGCTGACGCCTGTTGTTTTAAAAGCAAGCCGTTCCCAGGGAAGGAAGCAGCGAGTTGAGCTGCATCCGGGGCACGCTCCTTATCTCGTCACAGACTGGTACCAGTCAGTGGTCAGCTTCTCTGCGTGGCAGTGAACCATTAGAACTATTACCAATAGGAGCTCTAGAAATGAGAAAATGCTGACATTCCAAAGGCAGCAAAAAGTAAATAGAGTTCCAATGTCAAAAAAAGCAAGTAATTAAGAAAAATGAGCGCTTTTAACATAGAGGGACACAGGCAAAGCAGCAATGTGATCTTTAGCTGGCTCTTTTAGCACAGGGACGAATCCCTAACGCACACGTATGTGAGCAGAGCAGCCGCTGCTAACACACGCAGAAGCAAGCTCTGCAGGAGGCAGGAGCACCACGAATGACGAGCCGGCTGTGCCCGCCTTCTGGGCACACATGAACTGGCCTCCTTCCGCTCTCTCCAGTGCCACACAGAAAGGGACCTCTTCGTCACCGTGCCCACTGTGACCAGGCAGAGACAGCCTGGGCCAGCCAAAGCCACAGCTGTCCTCTGAGGACATGGCTCCGGATCCCGACCTCTATCCCGCAGGCCTGCCCACGCTCTTCAACTTCCCTGTCCTCGTGTGAGCACTCCTGGGCGCCCCACGAGGGACCTGCTCACCAGGCAGCTCAGATCTGAGAAGTCTGAGTTCCTTTCGTCGCCCTCCCGCTTCCTTCAGGGCCCGTGTGGAGAGGAAATGCCCACAGAGGCAGCGTCCTTGCACAGGGCTGCGCAGCACACAGAAATGCTGGGCGCCTGCTCCTCCCGCCCCTCCCGACTGCATCCAGGCAGGCAAGCCTCGCAGGGCAAGCGGTCAGGGCCCTGCACGTGGCCAGGGCCACCTGCCTGGCTGGCAGGAGCACTGGTGCTGGGCAACCCCCAGGGACTGTCCCGACCTCTCTGCTTCTTCCTCAGCCCCTTACCTGGCCAGACACTTCTCCTCCGCGGCACAGCGCAGGGAGTACAGGTGGGCTCTCTGCACATAAGTGGACGCTTGCACGTAGTTAGGGTCCGGAACCAAGTCAGGGAGACCTGGAGCGGGCAGTGGGAGAGAGCGGGGGGCGGGGGGGAAGAGCACAACACAGAGAGGGTCAGGCTGGCCACTGCTCATGCCCAGAGACCACTCCCTCCCCGAACACCCACCACCATTCTCCTTGGGTCCGGGGCTCGGGTGTGGGGCGTGGGAAGTCAGGCAGCAGGAGCTCGCTCTGGAGCTCCACGTGGGGGCGAGCTTGGACATGAGCAAGATCTGGGGGACGGGGTGGAATTTAGAGCCAGAGAGCCGGAAAGGGTGTTCTTGGCAGGGGGAATGGCATGAACAAAGGCCTGAAGGCAGGACCGAGTGAACCAAGTAATTTCCTGACAGACACTCCCTCCGTGTCCTTATTCCCCAGGCCTCTGGACACCAGCCCCTAGACGCCCTCTGCCCCTCTCCCCGCTGCGGCCAGTGTTCTGCACGCACCACCAAGACAGCCCTGGGCTTCTGGCCCGAAGTGGGCCCCAGAAGCCTCGAGGGCAGAGCCAGGTGGATGCTGGCTGGCAGGAGTCAGGGAGGGCAGGAAGGGATGGGCTAGAAGGAAAACACTTCCCCAGAGTGGGCTGCTGACTAGGCAGGATTCGCAGCCTGGGCGCCCAGCCCGACCCGCTCCTGATTCCTTTCCCCCTGGCACAGCCCTGACTCCCCCATCGCCTGCCACCACTTCCTGCCATCGGCCCCCCAGCCCTGACCACAACCTCCCCATCTGCAACCTCTGGCCTCCAACCTGAGGGAGGCCCTGGCTCCGTCCCTTGCAGGCCTGCTCCAGCCCCGCGATCACTTGTTCCCCAGGCCATGCCAGAGCCCGGGTCTGTCCACCCTGCTCTGTCCCCTCCGCCTTCCCCACAGGGAAAGCACTAGTTCAACTAAGAGCTATCAGGAATAAGCAGAAACCAGACTCGGTGTCCAGACCTCATCCTGCGTTGGAATAAAGGAGAAGTGATCTTAATGTTGGGAGTGTGGGGCACGGGTAGGCTGGGAATGGGCAAGGGGATGCCAGGGCCTGGGCCCTATTCCAGCTCTGCTGCCAACTTAAAGGGGAGTGGGCCTGGGGCCTCTATGCCCCCTCTCCTCTCCACCTCTGGGATCTGTCCGGTAAATGATGGAATGAGGCTATGAGGTCCTCTTAGCTTCTTCCAAGCCCTCTGCTCCTGGAGTGGGGAAGGATGACAGCAAGCAAGAGGGCTTGAGCGATGGGGGTTGAGTCTTGCTGCCAAGACGCTCTCATCAGCTTTTAGGTCCATGAGACGAGGCAGAGAAGGGTAAGTCTGGCTCCTAGGCTATGACAGAGGTGTCGGCCTATTCACCCAACACACACACCCCAGGCTCCCAGGCCCTAGCCCTGCTCTCCCTGGGGCCTGGGTCATGGGGGAGCCTGGTCCAGACAGCCAGGGTGACCTCACCTACTGGGAATGAAGAAGCAGCTTGGAGGACGAGGGTGGGTGAGGATGAGGTGGCTCCTGGCTGATGGGGGACTTCTTGGCCAGCCTAGGCCCTGTTACTTGAGCCTCCAAGAATGTTTGCAGTCATTTCCCAGGGGACTCTTGGCCCTCAAACCCAGCTGGGAGCTGGTTTTCACCCTCTGGTCCCCGGAAGCCTGGGGGCTGGGGGATGAGGACGAGAGGAATGGTCCTCCAAGGGCCTCTCCCTCAGCAGCGTGCAGGGGTGGGGCAGCGGGGCCTGAGGCCTCGTGGGACCGAGCATTTGGCACCAGACAGGCTGCCGCCCCCACCCCAGGCCCAGTTTCAACAAATACTGCACAGATGGCTCCACAAAGCTTTTCTGGCCCGACCCTTTCTCTTAGGCCATTTCATGAGCTGGCTATGCAATCCAGGCACGTTGGAAGAGCCAGCTGAGTAAGAGGCCAGGTGGGGCCAGTGAGTGCCGATGTTGTTCCTGGCGTCCGATTGAGCCTTGACCATGGTCACAGACTGAGCCCCGACCCTGGTCACACATTGAGCCCCTACCCTGGTCACACACTGAGCCCCGACCCTGGTCACACACTGAGCCCCAACCCTGGTCACATACTGAGCCCCGACCCTGGTCACACACTGAGCCCTGACCCTGGCCACACATTGAGCCCCTACCCTGGTCACACACTGAGCCTTGACCCTGGTCACACACTGAAATCTGACTCTGGTCACACTCTGAGCCCCGACCCTGGCCACACACTGAGCCCCGACCCTGGTCACACACTGAAATCTGACCCTGGTCACAGACTGAGCCCCAACCCTGGCCACACACTGAGCCAAGATCCTGGTCACATAGTCTGATCCTGGTCACAGACTAAAGCCTATAGACTGAGTCCTGATAGCTATGAACAATTCTGAATTTCAGCCTCATTGCTGTGTGTCTCCTGATGATGTGCTAAACTTCTATACTTAAAAAAAATCCTTAAAAAGGAATTGCTTTGACATCCTCAATCCTTTTTGATTGAAATTGAGTAGGGTAGGGGCTGTGGGGAAGGGACATTTGTATCATACCATATGTGGGGACTCGGAGCCAGACTAAGGACAGACAGCTCGGGGCTACAGGTCGCAATTGCAGCCCTGACCCCCATCCTAGATGACCATCTTCTCTCTCTTACTGTTGAGGAATCTCAGCTCAGGCAGGCGCCTCTTGTGCCAGGACATCTTCCCTGAGTGGCGATGACATCTCGGGACCCACATACTTCTCCTGTCTCACTCCCTGTCTGCACTGATCTGCAACTAGATTTCATCGCATCTGCTGGTGTCGCCGCCCCTCCAGATTGTGATCTCCGAGGGCGGGGCCCGAGTCCCACTTGAACCTCAGCAGGGCCATCCACGGTGCTAGGGACGTGTGCTTTGGGGATGACTGAGGGCCCAAGTCCCCTCGGCCTCTGTCTGGCGAGCTTCTTTAACGATCAGCAGCTCAGTACATGACTGTCAAGCACCCACAGTGTGCCCCACACCCTGTCCTCCCAGACACCGGGGCACACAGTGCCTTTGGAAGTGCTGGATGAGACTGAGGCTCAGAGAGGGCAAGGGGTTTGTCCATGGTCACAAAGAGGGTCAGGGCAACCCCAGGAGGAGACGCTAGCGTCTGACCTCCTCCCAGGACTCCTCTTGTCATTCTTTTTATAAAAGTAAAAAGTATTTTTTTTAAGGTATAATCTATATATAGTCGAATGCACAGATTTCAGGTGTACCGTTTGATAAGTTCTAACGAACGTATGAGGCCATGCAACCACCACCACGGTCAGGCTATGAACTGTTTCCATCACCCCCTGGCCCTTCCCAGTAACCCCCGGCCCCTCAACCACCCCAGGCAACCACGGATCTGCTTTTCCATCACCAGAAATTAGTTATGCCTTCTCGATGGGATCACTCTTATTATTATTTTGAGTTTTCTTTGTTCCATATCTCAGGCCATCACTGGGGCCTTCCGTGCCCCCCCAAACTGCCCTTCCCTCCCTGGCCAGCTGTGCCCCGCCCCCCTCCTTGCCCGGGGAGGCAGCGGCTTGGGGAAGCTACTGGGAAAGAGCAGCCTCTGGAGTTCAGGGCAGTGCCCCCTTTGCCCTCGCCCTTGGGATCCCCTGCCAAGGTCCCAAGGAACAGCTCCCCCCTCCCCCTCCCCCTCCCCCTCCTCTTCCTCCTCCCTGCTCTCCCAGGGGACATTCCGTCCATAGCCAGGCTTTCGGGCTTGGGATAACAGCCCCTTTGCAGGGCTGGAGGTAGGGGGCTGTGTGATGTTGGAAGGGGCAGGAGGAAGGCTAGCCCTCCAGCCAGGGTGGCCAATGTTGGGTATAGCCCAGTAACAACCAGATGGTGTGATCAGGCCCCCACCCCAAGAAGTGTGCATTTTAAAGGAAGATCCTGGAGAAAGGGCCTTTATGCCTACTCCAAACGCAGGAGGAGCCATCAGTCATGGAGACATAATTTCGATGAGGGCTGGGACATCTTTTTCCAGCACATATGGAGTCATCCGGCCCTTGGCCCTCGAACTGGAGACTCTAAAAAGTGGGTTCCAATGAGAACTTTCCCCAGAGACTCCTGTTTTTACAAATGCAGAGAACTGAATTAATCCTAATTCTCAGTTCAGAGCAAACCAACCATGATCGTTGGTCTACGCAAGGCCCATTTCTTGTCTTATCAAATTTTCTTTCCCTTCATCTTCACCCCGACCCTCAGACATGTCCATGACCATCGGTGCTGTCTGCATAAAACCTGTGGTGCCCTGGAGGTGGGTATGCGTTTTTAAAGTATGGATCTCATTCTGTTTCCTGATTTTGCAATCAATGTAAACCTTTAAGATCTGTCCAGTTCCCGGCCTGCCTTGCTCACCAGGATGCCACAGCGTGCATCGCCATGTTGCACCTGGCCAGCCTCCCGTGTAGACTCCCAGGTCGCCTCGACTCCTGCTCCACAAATGTGCTCCAGCGAACCGCTTGCACAGGCCCCTCCCGGACCTGGCAAGGCTGTGCGTCCAGTTCCCGGCTCACCTCCCGCCTTGCATAGCTCCCGCGAGCCTGCAGCACTGCTAGTGGGGGGTGGGGTGAGGGGTCTGACCACCACTTGGGCTGAGGGTCTTGCTCAGACTACCCAGGGAGGCCCTGGTCACCACCAACGTCCTGCCTCCTGCTCTCAGGAGGGGGACAGGAGCCTGGGTTCTTACCCTACTCTGTCATAGACCTTCTGTGTGGCCCTGGGCTGACTGCACCCCTCTTTGGGCTTTATAGCCTCCATTTGTCCTCTCCTAATTGTCCTCCAGCCCCTCGAGGCCTAGAGCCCTGTGCTGGCCCCATGGGTGCTGTTCCCCAGAAGATGCTGACCTTAGGGATTCATGGCAGAGACACTGAGTAGGAGGGCAGCAAAGACTCTTGGGATGGCCAAAGCCAGGCTGCTCTGCTGGGGAGGGGCTGGCGCGAGTGAATCAGGTGCCGAAGCCACTTCGAAGGCAGCCAGCCAGCCAGCCGCTGGTCTGGGGGAGCTGTTCAGCTGTGGCAGGCGCTCAGACCCTCCAGGGCAGTGAGGGCACAGAGCTGAGGGGAAAGGCCCTGTGTTCTGCATCCCTGCTCTGCCCTAGAGCTTCCTCTTCAGGGACCCCAGGACCTCAGCAGGGAGAACCTGTCTCACTGACTCTTGGGGCCAATGTGCTCAAGACAGGCTCACCCTTTCTCCTGCTCTAGGCTGGGTCTGGAGATGCTGACAGCTCCCGTGCCAGCCCTTGTGAACCCAAGGACAGTGACCATGTGCTCTTCCCTGGCTGGATCCAACTGGGGGCTTCTCAGGGGTAAGACTTCAGAGGTGAGTTTGCCATCTTGTCCAACCTCCCCATACTCCTTTCTGAGGCTCAGTTTCCCCATCTGCAAGATGGGGGAGACTGGACTAACTGCCCTTGAGTGCAGGTTGGATGGCTTGATAAACACTTGGGGATTAAAATACTTTTTGGGAGCTATTTAGTCCATTCTCCAACCTTGGGCAAGAGCCTGAGACCTCTCACAACCTCACAGACGATACTTTAGCAGTCAGGAAATTCTCCCACCATCTGATCTAAATCCTTCCTGCTTCATTAGGAATCTGTTCCCTCCTGTCCAGCAGTTCCTGGAGGCTGCCCAGCACCAGGGGCCCTGTGGCTACATTCCTACCGCTTGCCCACACCTCACCTGTTTCCCTCTTGGCTTCCCTTTTTCTGTGGGTTCAATAAACCTCATCTCTGAAATCTTTCCTCCCAGGCCCGCTGCTCGCGAGGAGCAGATGATGGAAAGTGGAATGCGAAAGAGCCCTAATCTCTTGAGCCCCCGCGCTGGAGGATAAACAAAGTCCAGCAGGAAACGGTCAGTGGGTTGTGAAATATGTGCTGAGCGGGATTTTGGCCAGCGCAGCCAGACTCCGGAGGACCCCTAGGTGGGGGAGCAGCAGGAAGTACCACCGAGCAGGGCCTGGAATAACGATGAGCTGGAGAGTGCCTGGGGGGGGGGAGGCTGGCCGCTGGCACCCCAGGAAATGATCATCTGATTATCAAGACACTGAATTGTCAGCACAGGCCTGCTGGTACCACACCTGTTGATGAGAGCAGGCAGGTGAGGTGGCTGCACAGTCTGCTTTGCCCCACCACGAAGCGGAAAGCCCAGCCCAGCAAATGAGCTATGCCGGCCATAAAGCCAGGGCCAGAATCTTCAGTGGCTCCCAACTACCCACAGACTCAAGCCCAGAAGTCTCGGAGTGGCAGCTAAGGCCTTCTGTGATCTGGCTTTAACCTGGCCTCTACAACTCTCAACCCTAAGGATCAACAGGCAGGTCCCTAGCAACAGACCCTGATCTTTTCTACCTCTAGCCTCTGACCCCATGATGCCCTTGTCCTGGAGTTCCCTGCTAAACGTCATCGCCGGCCCCCACCTCACACACAGAGCCAGCTCTGCTCACGCAGAGCACACACCTTCGGGCCCCGAAGCCTATCTTGTCGGCCCTGACCACGCCTCCACCACCCTCTGCACCCTCTTACAGCATTCGCCTGCCCCTCCCTCCACTGGGAGAGACAGTCCAGTGGCAGCAACACCTCACTCTGTGCACAAGGGGATCTGCCCGTGTGCTCGGTGGAGCCCGCTGCCCAGGAAGTGGGATGGGCGGGGCGGGGAGGTTACCCTCTGGGGAGGTCAGCTCCCTTCTCAGGCAAGCCTAGGTGCCTCTCTGCACACCTCTTGCACATTTCTTCCCCCTGTGAACATAGCCCCTGCCCCCAAAGCCCACCCAACCTATGCAGGCCCAGCCCGGTGCCCCCACCCCACCTCCAGAAGCTTCCCCTGATGCTTCGGTTGCCTCAGGGGTTCACTCCCTGCCCCTCAGACCCTGCACAGCGACCTGAAATTTTTATCTTTCTTGCAAAGCCTGTTCTGCCCACAGCCTTCTCACCTCAGCTCCCAGAGCTGCACCTTCCAGCAGCACGGCCACAAGCCACTGTCCCTGACCCCTCTCTCTCACCCCCACATCCGACCCACCAGGAATCCCAGCAGCTCTGCCTCCAGGATATGCCCCAAGGCGGCTTCCTCGGCTCCCGCTCGGCCTGGGGCTCTGCGGCAGCCTCTTGTCGGCCTCTACCTGACTTCCCACTGTCCGCTTCTGGCGCAGCGGCCAGCCCTGTTCAAATGCCACTGCTCAGCTCAAAGCCTGCAGGGGCCCCTAGTGCACAGCGAGGAGTAGCCCAGTTCCTCACAGTGGCCCCCAAGGCCCTCCACAGCCAGCGCCCGTTACCTCTCTGACCTGCCTCCTGTCATGCCCCACTTCCACTCCACTCCGTTCTAACCACACTGGAACATACGTGAAAGCCCCAGGGAATTCCTGCCTCGGGGCCTTTGCACTGGCTGCTTCCCCTGTCTGGAACCTTCTCTTCCTGCAGAGAGCTGCACGGCCCACTCATATGCCTCTTGCAAATCTCTGCTCAAATGTCACCTTCCGAAGGCCTGCCCTGACCACCTCTGCAGCCTGCCCCTCCCTACCTATCTCTATTGCTTCCACAGCACTTACCACCTTCTACTATTTACCTATTTATTATGTTTATACATGAAAATATAAGATCCACAAGGGCAAGGATTTTTGTGTTTCTTTTCCCTGCTGAATACCCAGCTCTAGACCAGTGTAGCACACAGTAAGGCACTCAGTAAATGTTCGCTGAATGAACGTATTTCCTCATGAGATGGTGTGTGCTCTCCCTGCCAGGCGAGAGCCCCTGAGGGCAGAGGCGGGCAGTACGGGCCTGGCCTGCGCCCAGCTGCTGGCCCAGGTCTCACAGGCGCAAGGCAGGTGCTAGGAGCTGGGGAGACGGAGGGGCTTGGGCCACTCTGCGTCCTGCTTGCTGGGTTCTCGCTGCCAGGCTGATACCTTGGTGAGGCAGGGATAGGTCTGGGGCGCCCCGAATCCCCCATGCCCAGCTCAGGGCCCGGCACCCATATGCCCTTGGTGAGTGTGTGCGTGAATGTCCGCATCCCACAAAGGGTCTGGTGGCGTCTGCCCGCAGGAGCACAGACTTCATTATCAAGCAGAGGCTGGAATTGATTCAAAAAGTCCTTTCTTTTGAAAAAAAAAATTAGCTTGGGGCTTGGAAAACCCATGGTTCCAGTTGGCCCACAAACGGAGGGAAGGGTGGGCTGTCTCCCAAGGTTTTGATGGCAAAGGCCTCTCAGACATCAACTTACCCACCCGAGTCCCTTCCTGCTCTGGCATTCTGTCACCGCTCAGTCCGTGTCAGGTGATACTGAAATGCCCGGTTTCTGGGGTGCCCATCCGCAAGGGGAAGAGGGACCCAGGCCCAACCCCATCCCTGTGGTCCTGAATTCAGGCCCTCTTGGTCCAGCTGCCTGTGGCGAGGAGGTGCTTAGGCCAGGGCAAGGGGCATGTCTGAGGCCTGACTGCTCCCCCGCAGGAATGCCGGGCACAGCAATTGGAAGCAGGTGTGGGCTGCCTGGGCCGACCATCCGCTCCCTCCCTCTCCTGCCCGGTCCAGCCACTGCCCTGGGGAGTTTTCCATGTGTTCTTGGCTTGGAAAGGAAGTAGGGTGGGCTCAGGCTGGAGCTACTGGGGAGGGGTGCCCCTTCTGAGAGCAGAGGACATTGTGAGCCGGGAACCCTGGGGTTAGGAGACAGGGAGGAGAGGTGACAAAAGGCCAGAACGCCCAGGCCAAGTCCAGCAGTAGCCTGGCACCAGTAATGGCACTAATGCCACCCCCAATGACTGTGGGGCCTGCCAACTTGAGGCAAAAATCCAAATTTTGTTTTTTTCCAGGGGGTTTAGACCTGAGAGAAACAATGAAGACTGAGACAGGTGACACAACTGTAAAATACCCTTCCCTGAGGGGCAGAGCAGGCTTAGGCCGGGGCTGCCTAATGGAGGGGACAGGCAGCCTAGGTCCAGCTTGGCCACTCATTAACCCCAAGACCTTGGACGAGTTATTTAATTTCTCTGAGCCTCAGTTTCCTCATCTGTAAAGTGGACATAATACTATCTATCTCACAAGGTTGTTAGGGGGATTAAATGAGAAAAAGAAAGGACAAAAAGAAAAGAAAATGCTTGGCATGGTGTCCATTCAATGAATATCAGCCTTTCTTCTTCTTATTTAAAACACAGTCTGTCTCTTCTTGCAGGGACAGTCCAGTCTGAGACCAGGAGAGAGAGGAAGTGCCTTGCCAGTGAGTGATAAGAGAGGAGACAGGAAGTCTGTCTGGGGTGGGCAACTCAGGACAGCACTTGTTTGTTCAGGCACTAATGACTCTCTGTGGATAAGCAGGGAGGCAGGAGGAGGACCCAGGCCCCTCTACAGCTCTCTCAGCCTGAAGACTTGGTTTTTTTCCCTGAAGGAGTGGGAAAGGAAGGAGGGATGCTGATCTGTGCTTCTGGCTCCAGGGCAAGTCACTTTACCTCTCCGGGCCTTGGTTTCCTCATCTGCAAAATGGGGACAGTAACAGTACCTACCTCCTAGGGCTGTAAGGATTAAGTGGCTCTAACCGTAAAGCTCCAAGAACAGTGCCCGGTGCTCAGTAAGCACTTTATGAGTGCTTGTTAGGTAAATGTTCCGAGTCTGGAGTGAGAATGACAGGGCTTTACCCTACACCACACTGGGGAGGGACTCTTTGCTCCCAAAGTCTTTCACACCCACTGTCCCATCTCACTCTGTCACAGCCAGTGCCCAAAATACAGAAGACAGTCAAATACCTGTTGAATGAGTGAATAACCAAATGAATGTGTGAATGAATGTGGTACACAGGCTAAGCAAATATATTTTTAAAAATAATACATGGTTGTTAAGAACTTAGGACAGGGAGTCACACAGACTCAAATCCTAGTTTCACTACTGCAAGTCAGCAAGTGAGCCTGTTACCTTATCTATAAAAGGGGACAAATAACAGATCCCTTAGATCCCTGGCTGGGACCCGGGATCTAAAGGAGATGATGTGCAAAGTGCCCGGTAAATGCAAGCATGATTCTCCCCCGCACGCGGGTGGGGAGCTGAGGCCCAGAGAGGCACAGCTGGCAGACGGCTCACGCCTGTGCCCTGCATGCCCAGCTCGCAGGTTGAGCATGGCATCCTTCTGGGTCATCTCAGTTTGAATTCTGGCTCAGGTGCACCCTGCTGTGCCACCTCCCTAGGCCTCAGTTTTCTCATCTGCACCAGGGAAACCATAATCTCCCCCTCACTAGAAGGCTGTGAGGAACAATGAAATCGCACATTGAAGCCACTAAGCTCAGCAGGTGCTCAGTCAGCAAATGGCCAAGTTGGTACTATCATCCCTGCCTTGGGGTTCTAGCTCTGGGAGCGCCTTGGGTGGACCTGCGCCTGCTTTGGTCCTTCCCTGCATCTACTCCAAGCCCTGCAGAGGAAGGCAGGTGACCTGCAGGAGCAGGCAGCTTGGAGGGCAGGCCCAGGTGAGCTCATGGCCCAGGCAGCAGGGGTGGTAGTGGGAGCCAGGTCTGCTCTCAGGGACTGAGGGTCCCAGTCTGGCCTCTTGGGAGCAGGAGGCTGTACAGAGAACGGGGGTACCTTAGAAACACCCTTGGGTGTGTGCAGGGAGATGTGACATCTCGGCCCAGGAGCAGCAGAGTCCCGTGGGGGCTGTGTAGGCCTGAGAGAGGAAGAAGGAGGAAAGGAGAGGAAGGAAGAACCTCTGGTTCTGGAATGCTAGACTGAGACATTTAGGTTTGTGCTGAAGGCCCTGGGGAACCACAGGATCTTCTTGAGCAGGGAGTAACCTGGTCAGCACTATAAGGGTCTATCTGCTCCACACGGAGGATGGTCTGGAGAGAGAGAGACTGGGAGCAGGGGCCCAGGGAGGAGGCAGCTGCTGTTCCCTCCTGGCCTCCAATTGGCCATGTGAGGACAGGAATAGAGGACACATGCCAGGCAAGGCTGGCACAGCCATCGAGATGCCCTGGGAGGATGCCCAGGGCAGCCTATTCCATGTTCCTTTCACAGGGTTGCCAAAGCCAGTGAGTCAGGCCGGAGATGGAAGGGGAGGCCCTGGCAGAGGAGCTTTGGTCTTCTGGGGCCAGGGGTCATCTGCTTAGTTGGCACTAAGAGCCCCAGCTCAGAGAAGCTGAGGCAAGAGCTGGGGCTGGGATGCTAGGAGAGAGGAGCCTGGTGATGGTACAGGGGGAGGTCACATCGCGGGAGCTGGCATGGCACAGGGCACACAGCCGGGCCTGGGAAGCAACCGGCCACCCTCCAGGCTTTTCTTAGAGCATTTGCTGTGACAGTCAGGCAAAATATGTGACCCTCTCTGGGCTTCTGTTTCCTCCTCTCATCCCTCCCAGTTACACATTTCAGAGTTGGAGACAATGGAACTGCAGGAAGCCTCGGGCAGTCCCAGCACCCAGCGTGGGAAGGCAGAGGGTGCAGGCACCCAAGGAAGAAATCAGGCTCAGGACAGGCACTTGGAAACCACTCACCCATGGAGGGATGTGGGCGGTGCTCACATGTGTTTGGTGTTGTGAGGACACATCCACGCCCACACACATGTGCAGGCTGCCAGCGCCCGCCTCAGACCCCTGGGTGTGTGGCCAGGAGGAATGAAGTCAGTCTTGGGGAATCTGCCTTGGGTTCCCAAACCAGGCCTGGGGGTCTGATCTCAAGTACATGGCTTGGCCTTCCCTGGGCTGGGATTTTCCATGGTCCCGGCCTAGCAGGGTGGGGAGGGAGGTACCAATGATGGGAGAGACTACTGCTCCCTCTCTGGCCTCTTCATGAACCCCAAACTGGCCTGCACCCCAAAACACACTCCCACCCTACTCCCTGAATGATTAGGGTGCCTGGTGGGTGCTGACTACCATCCCTTGCAGCAATGCCCGGAGAGCTCCTTCTCTGGAAGTCCTCCTGAACCCCAGTCTCTGACTGAGGAGGAGCCTCCTCTGGGTTCCCAAAGCCCCTGGCCCCACCAATGCTTGCCTAATCCCAGCACTGAGAAGCTCCCCCCCCCCTCATTTCCCCCAGGGCAGGGCCTGGATTGGATGCATGTCAGCACACTCGGCTTGGCACCTAGGATACTGCCTTTCAGGAAGAAATATCTTTGACCCAAAGTGAACTGTGGGGCTCAGGGGCAGAGGGACCAGAAGACCTGCTAAGCACACAGCACCCCCCACTCCAGACAAGGCCTTGTCCTGCCCCGTACCCTCTGAACCAACTGGCTTCCTTAAGAACTAACAGGCCAAAGAGGGGCCCTAGAAAACTCACTGGCTTGGAGCCCAGACACTGAGTCCCAGGCTTGGGCCTGCCAGCATTGTGGCATTTGAGGTCTCGGTTTTCTCCTCTGCCCAGAGGTGGGGCCCTTCTGCCTGAACCTCATGCTGAGGTCTTGCATTCTAAGAAAAGCTGCCGCAAAAGTTTAGCACCCTGTAAGTAAAATATCCTCTCCTCCACGGGGCTCCAGGAGCAGTCGCTGCAAGGCTGTGATACGCCCTGCTGCAAGCATGCTGCACGCACATTCCAGGTGAGGACCGCAGGGTGGACGCACCCTTCCTCACATCACAGAAGGACCGTCATCTGATTCAGCCTGAGCTCCTGCTGGTTCTCAAAGTGGGATTCAGCACCCAATTAAAGGCTGCACTTTGGTGTGAGAAGTGGGTGCTACCAGTGGGCACTCTTTTCCCCTAGCCCTGGGCTCCAGCAGTCCCCAGGGAGACAGGAGCCACCGCAGCAAGGTCCCCTCACCCAAGGTCAGTTTGGCTGGAGACAAGGCATCATCCCAAGGCTGAGGAGCAGGGGCTGCGGCTATCGCACCTGCACCCTTGTCCCGAAGGGCTTGCCCTCACCTCGGGGGCCTGGTACAGCAACCTGGGTGGGAACAGAGGATCGTGGATACGGGGAATTGACTCCAGCCTGAGAGAGGTAGGGTGGGGGTGGACTGAATAAGCATCAGGGACTGAGCAGAAAACCTTGACCAAAAAGCTGACTGCCCCTGAGGGAGAAAAGCAGGAAGGGGGATTCTAAGACGTGGAGGAGGGGCCAGACCCACCAGCAGGCCCTTGCCACGGCACCTCCATCTGCTAACGGCACACGTGGGCGCTGCCCCTCACGTGCAGATGGCTTGGGCCATCCCAAGACTGGGTTGTGTCTTCACTCCCTGAGAAGCCAGAGGGAGACCTGTCCAAGCTGCCTGCTGGGACCCTCCCTCAGGGCCAGGACCAGGGTGAGGGGAGTGAGGCAGTGAGGCCCTGCCCTGGAGTGCAAATTTAAGGGGGCTCCAAAAACCTCAGTAGCCAAGATAACATTTAATGCAATATTTTTAAAACTCAAAATTAATGCCAAAAAAATCTGTGAGCAAGAAGATATCCAAATTTCAAATAAAGACAGGATTTATACTGATGATTTTTCAGTTTGCCTCAGCTCCAACATGGCTCGGTACAGCACTGTTACTGATTCTATTTAAAATCTGAATATTTTGGCTAAGTATGGTGGCTCACATCTGTAGTCCCAGCTACTCGGGAGGCTAAGGCAGGAGGATCACTTGAGCCCAAGAGTTTGAGGTTGCTGTGAGCTTTGGTCATGTCACTGTACTCCAGCCTGGGTGGGTGACAGAGCAAGACCCTGTTGCTAAAAAAAATAATAATAAAATACAATAAAGTTTGAATATTTTTTTCATCATGGATTTTTCTGCATTAATTTTGATTTTTACATAATACATTGAGATATTACTTTATCTCCATTACTGAGTTTGGGGTACCCCTTGAATTTGTGCCCAGGCCAGTGCCTCACTGATGTCTCTAATCCTGGCCTTGCAGACGCCCCCCCTCAGGGAGTTCTGGCCATCTAGTCTGGGCTCCTGCCTGAGGCAAAGGCCCCCACTAACCTCTTGATCACTCAGGCCAAGCTCACAGACGCCCAGTAACAGGCACTTGCCACACGTCCCCTTGCTGGCCGAGCAGACGCAGGTTCTGATGCTCCCTGCCTCACCTGTGGGCTGGCACAGGGGCACCTCCAAATGTGGAAGGAGGTGCCCTGATTAGAAGGAGGGAGAGGCAGGGAGAATGGCTCCTTCCCTCTGTCCCTAGATGACCCAAGCCAGGTCTGGAAAGCGTCTCCTCCCAAGGCCCAGCTAGTCCCTCTGACCCCTACCCTCAAAGCCAGGGTCGCACGCAGCCCGTGCCTGCCTGGCCAACCCCTGGCACTGATAATGCGTGGGTTGGGGGGAGGCGGGGAGGCAAGATGCTGTGGGGCTGTTGGCTGGGGTGGGATGTGGAGGGGGGTCCTTGCTTTAGCAGCTCAGGGGAGGCCTTTGGTATAGGATGCAGGAGGGGGCCTGGGCGCCTCGAACAGTCCACCAGTGACCAGGAGCACTACAGAGGGGCCCGGGGCGTCGGGGCCGTACTCACCGCGACCGTTCTGGTTGGGCCGGTACACGCTGCCCACGCTGAGGCGGCCCTGCTGCGCGCCGTTCCGGTCCCCACCCGGCGGGGGCGCGTCGGAGCTGCGCACGGGCAGGTAGGGCGGCTCCAGCACGCGGAAGGGCGGCTGCGGCTCCATAGCGCGCGGTGGGCTGTAGGCCTCGGGCGGCACGTTGGCGTAGGGCGGGTACCAGCCCAGGCGGGGGTCGCCGCCGTAGGCGCCTCCGGCGGACTGCGCCGCGTCGGGGCTGGGGTCGGGGTAGGCCTGCTCGAGGCCCGCGGTGCCCTCGTGGTACAGGCTGTGCGAGTAGCGGCGGTCCAGGCCGTCGGGGGGTTGCGGCTGCGGCGCGTAGGGCCGCTCTGGGGCCGGGTAGAAGCCCTGGGCCGGGTACTCGGGCTGCTCCTCGCCGCCGCCGTAGTCCTCGTAGCGCGCCCGGGGCTGGAAGGGGTAGATGACGCCCGCCGAGGCCACGGCCGCCGCCCCTGTGCCCATGCCGCCGCCCGCGCCGCGGTAGTACACGTAACCCTGGTCGTAGGTGCGCGACGCGGGGTCGTAGTTCTCGTACTGGCTGACGAAGGGCGCCTGCGGGTAGGGGAACTGCTGCGGGTAGGAGGGCGGCTGGCGGTAGGTGGTGGCGAAGGCCGAGGCTGAGACCGAGGAGGCGGAGCCCCCTTGCCGTTGCTGGGAGACGGAGGTGCGGGCCCGGGCCATGCCGGTGCTGTCCCCGACTGCCACCTCGCGCCAGTTGTCGGGCACCTGGCCGAAGCCGAATGGGTGCCGCGCCTGGCCGCGCACAGTGTCCGAGCCCACGCGCCCCGGCAGGGGCAGGGACGGCGCCTGCCGACGCCGGGGGCCCCCGTGGCTGCGCCGCTGCTGGGCCTGGGGCGCGCCCGCCAACAGGACCCGGGAGCTACTCTCGGCGCGCGGAGGCCCGGCCGGCACGTACTCTGAGCCCGAGTTGAGCAGGCTGTACACCTGCCCGTTGTTCTCCCACTGGATCAGCTGCCGCCAGCGCCCCGGGTCTGAGCCCTGCGCTGGCTGTACCTGCTGCCCGTGTACCAGGACGCACAAGCAGGCGCCCCACACCAGGGCCTCCAGCTGCCAGCTGTCTCGGCCCAGAGCCATGATGGCCCCTCTGCAGAGGCCTGGTGGACAGAGAGGCTCTCAGAAGTGGCCCCTGGTGCGTGCTGCTGTTCCCACGGCCTCGCGGACAGGACGGCTCCTTGCCTGTCCCGGCTTTAGCTTTGTCCATCCTGGCCTTGTCCCGAGCGGGACGGCTCCTCCGATGACAGCATTTCGAGGCCAAGGGGTCAGGGCAGGGTCGGGGCGGCGCCCAGGGCTGCGCGAGGCTCTCCGCAGGGCACCGAGCGGGCAGGGCCGCCTGGGGGCCTTACATGGCCGGCCGGCTCTGGGCTCTGGCTGTCCGCGGGCCGGCGCTTTCCAACTCTGAATGAATAAGCAACAGGCTGGGAGCGCCGGGAGGTTTCGGCTGCCTGGTCTGCCTGCTGGGGCCTCCTCCGCGGGGCCCTAGGGCCCGCCGGGTTTTAGCTATGCGCGGGTCCCACAGCTGTGGGGCTACCTTAGTCCCTGGAGCTCCCAGCCAAGCCGCAGACTTGCCCCTGCGAGAGGGAATGAAGCAGGGAGGAAGAGGGGCCTCTGGGGACTCAGACCTGGTAAGCAGGGCTGTGGCAGGCAGAACAGGACTGGGGCGTCAGCACCACCCTTCCCCTTCCTCTCTGCTCTGGACACAGCAGCCGTGGTCTCCACCTACTCACTGGCTTCTTGTTTGGGCTGGAATGTGCCCCTGACTTCTGATTGCTCCAGCCTCTCCCCAGGCCCCTGGGGTTCCCTCTTCTCTTGTTCCCCAAAGCCAGTGCTAAGAGACATCCTCCTTGTTGGTGGGCCTCCTTGGGGAGATGCCGAACAGGGTCTACCCTCTAATTCTGGGGCCCAGATGCACCTCAGTTCTTGGGCCTGAGTACAAAGGGACGGGAGCTTCAGCTTTTCCTGCTTGGCACACCTCTGGGCCTTCCTGCCCCAGTCTGAAGAGTGGGCTGTGTCCTGGGGCTGAATGGGGCTTGTGAAATCATGGGGGAGAGCAGCTCACACATCGCGTGGTTTCTGTCCTGCATCTCTTGATCCTGCGAGGCCTGGGGATAACCTGAGTGTGCACATGGATGCGGTGAACCCAGGGACCGCCTTTGACATGGGACGGGGGATTGTGAGGCAGAGAAGCTGGTAAGCATATGACAGCAGAAGGGGGATTCAGGACTTCTGGCCTAGTCCTGTGGCTGTGGTTAAGTTGCTGGGTGACTTTGGGTAGGTTCCTTCCCCTCTCTGATCCTGTCGCCACATCTGACCAGTGGAGTATTAGGCCAGATGATCCCTGAGAGGCTCTGGGAGACTCTCTGTTCCCCCTGGGCATGGAAGGGATGGGAGGAGTCTGGGAAGTTGCACTCGGAGTGCTGCTCCTCAGGCCTCCCCTGCCCTGCCTTCCCCAACTTCTGGGAACTGGGGGGCATAATTTCCCTCTTATGCTTATAAACAAGGTGGGAAGAACCTGACCTTAACTTGGCCCCTGCAGATTCCCTCTCTATTTTGGAACCTCCTGGAGCCCACCTTTGGAGGAGACAGCCAGAGGAGACATTGGACCTAGACCATTGGACTCAGAACCATGGACCCCCTCCCCCAACCCCCAGGCAGCATTTGTTCACCCATCGTGCTATTCTTCAGGAAGGAGGCTTGATTCAGGTGCTGGGGCATGTGTCTGCCCTTTAAATGCCCATAATCCAGCCAGGGAGGGGGGAGCTTCCCACACCATTCCTGGCCAGCAGCTATTTAACACTGACACCTCAGTTCTCCAGCATGGGGTCTGGTCTCAGACTCCAGATAGGATTCCTACAAGGAGTGACTTGGTGGCTGAGGACGCTGAGAAAGATGCTGGGCAGGGCTCACTGAGGGCCGGGACCTGGAGGGTTAAGCCTTCCCTCCTCCTGCTTGCCCCCTGCAGTGTTGGCCTCAG
This sequence comes from Cheirogaleus medius, assembly GCA_008086735.1. NCBI lineage: Eukaryota > Metazoa > Chordata > Mammalia > Primates > Cheirogaleidae > Cheirogaleus > Cheirogaleus medius. Next base: position 14,648,048 of record VBSM01002959.1, on the reverse strand, counting down.
CTGCTTAGAATCCCAGGGGTCCTGTAGGGCCCTCCCGCCAGCCAGATGGGCCAGGAGAGGAGGAGAAGTGGAAACAGGCCTCAGGATACTGTAGACAGGGAGGGTCGAAGAGTGGAGGGAGGGCAGAGGATGGCTGTGAGGTTGGGGAGCCCCACTGCCCTAAAATGGAGAGCGCAGGACCCCTCTCCTCCAGCCAGACAGGGGCAGGGTGGCCTAAGGGCTTTGGGTGTGGGGGAACCAGGGCACAGGCTACCCTACTCAGCTGGCCTCTGCCTCCGAGCCAGCTCTTGGGGCGAAACCTTACCCGATGCTGGCTCTTGCTCCTCTTTCTTTTTTCTTAATAAGGTCGAATCAGAGTGCGTCAGAGGAGCCAAGTTTCCTGTTAGGCTCTGTTTGAATAAACTCTGCTCTGAACACAGCTTGGGCCTCCGCACAGGCTCCCATGGCCAGGACTGGGCCCTGCCTGCCGCCCTGCCGAGACTGGAGCCCTGGGGTCCTGGCCCGGCCCAGCCATTCCCCAGGGCAGCCTGTCACACTCTCAGAGCTTCAGAGTCCTCTGTAACCTGGGGGTGAGAACTCCTTTCTTGTGGCATATTTGGGAGGAGGGAATGAGAGGATTCTGAAAAGCACCCAGCGCAGGGCCAGACACGTGGCCGCTATTTTCTTTCTTTCCTCTTGACTCATGAGAGAGAGGAGGGGTTGCTCTCCCAAGGGTGACCCCCTACCCCAATTTCTCTGTCCCTTTCCTGTGTCTGTCTTCAGCAGCCTTCCTTGGCCAGGGTGACCTTGTGCAGGACAGGGCCTGTCCTCTCCCCTCTTCTCCACTCCCCCCTCTGACCTCTTCTGCTCGAGGGCTAGGTCTCTGGCAGTGGCGGACGGATCCAGCTGGGTCTTAGCCAGCAGCTGCACGGCCTGGGGAGCCTGCCTGCCTCTGCCTCTCTACTCACAGGGCAAGGCCTTGCTTCAGAAGCTGGAGGTGTCCTGGCATTCTTAGGCTGAAACCTGCACAGTGGTGGCCTAAAAGAGACTTGGGCACGCCGTGGAGGGTGCAGAGCTTGGGTCAAACGAGGGCTCGGACTCACCAATCTGGGGAGAGGGCAGCTCCTCTCTCAGCCCTGTCCCTAGAGCCTGGAATTCACAACCATACTTCTAAGAGCCAGGCATGTGGTTGAGGTTTGCCGCCAGTTCCTGGCACTAGGAACCAGTCTCGAGGAACCCTTGAGGTATAAGGGAGATGTAACTGAAAGAGCCTGTTGACAGTGGGTGACTTTTTTAAGTACCTACTGTGTGTTCAGCTACATGTTGCTGGGGCTCCCAGCGGAGCACCCTGGGTCCTGTGCCCTGTCATGGAACACCAGGCTCTGGAAGTCCCCGGGGAGTGAGGGAGCAGAGAAGGGGCAGGAGCTGTGGAATGCCTGACTGCTTTGCAGAGGAAGCAGCCAGCGGTCAGAATTTTCTGTGGTTGGAGGAAGGGAAAAGGGCAGGCCTCGGGTGCTCCTGGGCGGGGCTGGGTCCCCCCTTCTCCTGTGATCACTGGCTGTGCAGGGCAGGCCTGGGCACCTGGGTGGTGGCTCAGGCAAGGCTGTTGATGGGATTCATGCTGAACTGGGAATCTGTGCCCCACCCCAGGCAGCAGTGGCCTCTGCAGCCCCAGCTGCTGCCTCTGGAAAGTGGGCTGGAGGAAGTGCTGAGTGAGGAGGCCGGCTGAGCTGGCACCAAAAGCGCTGATTCTGCAGGGAGAGGACCACCGAGTGACCACTGCCAGCTGGGCCCTGTGCCCACCCCTCCCCCGCAGCCACATCTGGCACAGTGATGAGGGAGGTAGGGGGGACTCGGTCCCCAGAGCCAAGGCAGTGAGGAGGGGGCTGGGGCCCATTGGTTTGGAAGTGTCTCTCTTCAGGGCTGGAAGACTGGAAGTGGGGGAGGTGAGGTTAGAGGTTTTTCCAGGGACAGATGGGGTAGGGGGTAGAGGAACTCACCCTTCTCTAGGACCCAGGGGAATTCTGTGGCTCTGGCCACTTCCCACTTGGTTTCCCTCCCAGCTCTTCAGCCCCTCCCCCATGGGTGGGGGAATTGGAAATACCAGAGCTGATATCATGGTCTGGGCATTGAGGCCAGGCTCTCTGGAGGCAGCAAGCCCCCTCGGCTTCTCCCCTCCCTTACTTTCACCCCTCCAGAGAATCTGGTGTAGGCCTGGCTCTGGGGCCTGCTGAATGGTAACATTCCCTGTCCCTACCTCTGCCCCACTTCCAATCCGGGCCCACAGCTGGAGGCGGCAGGGGCCATCACTGCTGCAGGAATGAAAGGCTGGGGAGAGGGCTGTCATCCTCAGGACCTGCCTTGGTGGGGGGTTCTGCTGGGTGGGAAGGCCCTTATGTCAAAGTTCTGGGGTTGGACCTCAGCCAGCATGTGATGGGGGAAGGAGGCAACAGTGTCCCCTGCCCCAGAGAACACTGGCAAAACCAAGCAGGGTGTCACACGTTTGGGAGACAGTCCGACAAAGGCGTGCAGAACTGCCAGGGAAACTAAGGCAGAAACCCACTGGTTTTGACTTGAATCTCTCTGGGTTTCTCTACCTTTATTTATTTTTTCTGGAGACGGGGTCTAACTATGTTGCCCAGGCTGGAGTGCAGGAGCTATTCACAGGCGTGATCATGGTACGCTACAGCCTCGAAATCCTGGGCCCAAGTGGTTCTCCTGCCTCAGCGCCTGGGACCACAAGCACAAGCCACCACACTGGGCTTTCTCTAGCTTTTTAATTTTTTTCAATAGTCTTCCTCCATCTTTTCATTTATTCATTCATTTTTCATTCATTTTCTCTGTCTCCCTCTGTTTCTGTGGCTTGCAGTCTCCGTCTGTTTCTATTCTTTCCCATCTCCCTCCCTTCCGCCTTCTGTATCTGCTGATGTTTCTCCTAATTAATTATCCCTTCAAGAGTTCACTCACTCACTCATTTAGCATGTTGCCTGGGTGCCTGTGCAGTAGGCCCTGTGCTGGCCCAGAGTCGCAGAGAGCGGCTGGAGCTGCCAGGTCCCCAGCGAGCTCCCAGTGTAGCGTAGTGAGCTGTGATTGTGCCTGTGAATAGCCACTGCACTCCAGCTGGGGCAACACAGGTGACAGTCCTGGGTGGGGGTGAAGACGTTGCACTGTCTCTGTGACCTTTGAGAGGCATCTCTATTTCTCTCCATCTCCACGTCTCAGCACCTGGCTGCATCTAAACCTAGTTTTCCTTGACAGGATTTTTAATGACCAAATTGTGTGGACAAATCATAATTGAATGAGTAACCCCCCTTTGTTGGTTTTGTTGTACTCTCTCCCCTGTTCTAAATGATGTCGCAATGAACACCCTTGAGCACAAATCCCCGTGGCTGCCTCTGCTGTGCAGCAGCATCAGAGTGCCTGGGTTTGGTTCCAGCCCTCCTTGTTTTGAACTGAGCAACTTCCTGTGCCTTTTTTTCCCCTGTAAAATGAGAGTGATGGTAAAAATTTAAATGAGGTGACATGTGGATGCATTTAGCACAAAGCCTGGTGGGTATGAGCACTCCGTCAGCAGCAGCTGTTATTAGTCCCTTAGACTCATGTATTGCAAGTTGGATTTCTGGTGAAAGGATTTGAATGATTTTAAGGCTTTGGCACCAAATACCCAGCTGCCCCCAGAAAGGTGGTCCTCATGTACCTGCCTGGAGTGCCCTGACCCTAACCAATACTGGGGACTGTTTTTAAAAAGAGCATTAAAATTGGACAAGTTAAAAACAAGTAAAGACATTTCTTTAGTTGCATTTCTTTGGTTACCTGGGAGAATGAACATTTTGTCTTGTGTTTGTTGACTTCCCAAATGGTCATCTTGTTTCTACTTTTGTACCCTAGAAGTCTATTCTCAAGACAGTGGCCAGAATGATTCTTTTGAGATATAAGTCAAAATTTCATTCTTCTGCTTAAAACCCTGCAGTGGTTCCCCATTTCACTCGGGATAGAAGCCAAAGACCTCTCATTGTCTCCAGGGTCCCTGCCCTTGGCCCCTTGCTCTCTCTGTTGCGGCCACCAGCCACCGGCCACCGGGGCCTCCCCCAGCACCATGGCACACCACGCTGTTTCTCCTGCTCTGAGCGGCCCACTCCTGCACTGGTTCAAGGCTTTGCTCAAGTGTGTGCTTCCTGATGTGCACTGTGCTGTGTCCCAAGTACCTGGAGCTGTGTCTGGCACATAGAAGTGCCCAATATACGTTGGTTGAGTAAATGAATGAATGGTGAATTTTCCATTCATATCCTTTGGCTATTTTCTATTGTAATGCTCCTCTTTTCAGTATAGGTCTATAAGATGTAGTATAGTCAGCACATTTTCATATACCACTTTTTGGCCTAATTTTCATTTGCATCAATATTTTCAATACTTTCTTGATGTCCCAAAGTACTTCATTTTTAAGCTGTCAAATTATTAAATTCAGACTTTATTGTTGTATAACCTTGGCCTTCACCAAGAATATGTACATTTTCAATTAAATTTCCTTGTATGATTTTATGATTTCATTTCACTTTTTTTATATTGAACTCTTTATTTTATCTTCATGTGTGGTGAGAGGTAAGAATGTAACTTTAAAGAAAACTAAGCAACTATCCCAACATGAATCATAAGTGAATTCATCATTTCTCAATGATCCGAAAGGCCATTTTATCATTTACTGAATATTTTCGTGTCTTTGACTGGGCTTGCACTCTGTTCCATTGGTCTGTCACTTCATTCTTACACTGGTATTTATTGCCCTATTTTAATAATTGTGACTTTTTATAGTTATTTTTCAAGTTCTTTTGCTGTTGTTATTTACATATTCTTTAAGATGAACTCTAGACTTTTTTTTTTCCTTCCAGGTTAAATAAGCAAATAAAAATCTCTTTTGGAATTGTAATTGTATTAAATGTGTAGATTGATTTAGTGATAATCAACTTCTTTGCAACATTGAGTGTTCCTATCCAGGAACATGGCATATCTTTCCGTTATTAAGGTCTTTTTAATTGTCGTTCTTCAGTGAAGTTTTATTTTGGAGGTGAATGTGCATGTTTGGCACTTGTTTTCGTGACATACAGCAATAGCATCTGTGGCAGGCAGCTTCTGGCACGGCTCCCAATGGCCCGTGCCTTCTGGTAATCAACCCCTTCCCTTTGGGTGTAGGCTGGCCCTGGTGACTGGATTCTGATGAATAGAACATGGCAAAGGATGACGATGGGTTGTTACTTCTGAGATTAGGTCATACACACTGTAATTTCTGTCTTGCTGTTATTTGCTCCCCCGGCCCTCTTGCTTGCTGGCTCTGATGAGACCAGCTGCAGTGTTGTGAGCTGCCTTATGGGAACTCCGTGTGACAAGGAACTGAGGAACTGGGTGGCCCACCGCTAGCAGGGACCTGAGCTGCTCAGGCGCAGTCAGCTGGTGAGCAACAGAATCCTGCCAGCAGCCGTGTGAGTGAGCCGAGAGGCAGGTCCTTCCCCAGCCGAGTCTTCTGACGACACTGCAGCTTTGGCTCACACCTTAATTTTAGCCTCTGAGAGACTCTGAGTCAGAGGACATGGCCAAACCACACCGGCATTCCTGACCCCCAGAAACTGTCAGATAGTAAGTGTTGTTGTTTTAAACCACTAAGTTTTGGGGTAATTTGTTAAGATAACTAATACAGCCTCTTTTTTTTTTTTTTTTTT
>VBSM01002959.1:14630936-14642258 GCA_008086735.1 Cheirogaleus medius | reverse complement strand
AGGATCACTTGAGCCCAGGAATTCGAGGTTGCAGTGAGCTATGATCATGCCACTTCACTGCAGCCTGAGCAACAGAACGATACCCTGTCTCTAAAAAAAAATAAATAAAATTAAAATTTTAAGTTAAAAAATTCAGGAACAAATGTTGAAATTTACCAAACATTTATTCAGCATGTAAAAATATCTTTTTTGACCTATTACTGTGGTAAATCAGTTTACTGCAGTTCTGATACACATTCCAAGAATGTTTGCTGGTCGAGTATTCTTTTAATACATTGTTGGACATAGATTGGACTTAATCTGATTGCATTTTTATTAGGACTTTACATCTATGTAAATGGGACTGGTGTATGACTCGTTCATTCATTCTGTCTTTGTGGCATCTGTCAGGTTTTCGTATTGGGTTGTTCTGGCTCTACAAAGAGAATGGAAAACGGCTTGAGTCAGGGTCCTGGCAGGAAGTCCTCACCCAAGATGGTTTTACGGAAGAGACTGCTTACAGAAGTGTGGATGAGGTGCAGGCCACAAACAGGGAGGGGGCTGCGAGGCACCCAGAGACTAGCAATTACAGGAGCATTACTATCCCCAGGGCTTCGGGGTGAGGGGAGGAACCAGCTGGCACCCGGGGAATAGGTCCAGGAAGAGCTGAGGCTGTGGGGGACAAAGCTCCTGCCAGAGAGGGGCACTAAAGCAGGAGAGAGCAGGGAGGAGCCACCAACCCCACTCCTCCCACCCCCAGGCTTCTGCTCCTGCCCTCCACTGTCAGCTTGGCCAGAAGCTAGGAGACCACCCAGGGAGCTTGGGTGCTGAATGCAGTTTGTAGGGGGCAGGGCAGGCAGGGGAGGATGCGACTCTGGTGCCTCCTGACTGGATCCTGACTGGTGCATACATAGTCATGTCTTTAATGGGTTTTTAATACTCACTTCCAGGTCTTTTATACAATTTCCCCATATTGACTTCTTGTTTTAATTTATTTTTATTTGGGTCAAGGTTGAGAACTGCAGCCCGGGACTTGATTTTTCATTTACTATTATTTTACTTATTTTGATTCTTGCTTGCTTGCTAAGAGTGCATCTCTGAGTATTTTTTCCCCCATGAAATGAAGAGCCAGACATAGCACGTATCCTAAGTTACAGCATATGGGAAAATGTTTCTCTGTTTTCTTCATCCATGAATGCACCTGGCAGACTGTTAAAATTTTAGGTCACAACTGTGATCTCTCAAAATTCGATGGAAGAGTGGTTCCCAAAGTTTGTTCCCTTGAGCACCAGTCTTACCACATATTCTATGGAAAAGGGCTTCATAGTCAAGTAAGTTTGGAAAACTGTGCTTGCTAATGTTGCCCGTTTAACAACAGGCATAAACACTTTAAAAGCCCTGCAAAAGCCTCGGTGTAGGATTTTGTCTTGTTTTGCTTAATTCAGCATTTCCCAAGTTTATATTGTGACAGAAGATTTTTTTCCCCAGCATAAATACTTAGCAAATTCCATGGAACCTCTCTTCCAATGACATGCTTTAAGAACTGTTGTAGAAATTTTCCCCACGTTTCTCTCTGCACAGGTGCCTATAGAATTTTTTTTTTACCCTTAAACTGAAAAAATTCTGCACAGTATTTCTAGATGTCCATTTCTTTTTATGATTTGACTTAGACAAAGAGGAGCCTTTTACACCCATGGGCTCAGGCTTTTCGTCAGCTCGGGAATACCGTCGTCTTCCTTGCGCTGTGATCCTTGCTGTTTCATGTGCTCAGTGTCTTTAGGCCTGGAGCCCTAGCACGTTCTCTCTCTGTTTTTTATCCTGTTGGGCTTTTCCTCTGCATTCTCAGAGATCTTCTCATATTTGCCCTCTACACTCTCAGATTCCACCTTCCGGAGTTCCAGTTCTGTTCCTTCGGCACTGCTGAGTGCAGATCAAAACTTCTGCTGCATTTTGAGTTCCTTTCCAGCCTGCCTCTCTCCGCCGCGGTTTGCTGTCTGTTTCCACCTGCTTCTCAGCCAGCAGCTTCTCAGTTCACTCTTTCTATCTTGTTTGCAAATCTCATTTCTTAGAGTTCATGTTTTAATTAAATGAATTGCATATAAAGCAGATGTGGTCTGAAAGTTATTTATGCTTCTGTGATACATCTTTCTCAAAGGAATTCTTTTTCTCTGCCCTTTGAGGGACACACTCTCTTCCTTTCACGATGCAGAATGTTTTCAAAGGCTCTTCGTGTTTCTGAGTATATGTGTGTGCACACGTGTTCATGTGCACAGATGTGTGTTTGCTTTTCTGTGTACTTCTGCTTTAAAAATTAGTGTTTTAAACTTCAAAATTTTTTTTTAAATTTGTTTTAATGTATAGAAGTGGGGTCTCACTATGTTGCCCAGGCTGGCCTTGAACTCCTGGGCTCAGCTTAGCATTCCTCCTGCCTCAGCCTTCCAAGTAACTGGGACTACTGGCATGTACCACCACATCCGGCTTAAAAGATGTGTTTTATAAAATTTTATTATTTTCCTTCAAACAAGGGAAAGGAAGTGGATTCTCTTTAGCTCACCATGCACCTGGATGTTTTTCCTATTGTCCTGTCGTATTTTAAGACTGAAAAGGCAATTTCACGTTACCAGTTGGCTGTGAACACAAGCCACCTGTGACATATGTAACCCCAACTTGTTACCAGCATTGACCTGCAGGTCTAGCTGGCCGTGGGGGTGTATATGTGTGTCCTGTCCTCTCCCCACTCCGGGTAGAGTCTCCCAAGGGCCATCCCCAGCCCAAGGACGCAGCTGGAGAAGGGGTGGGAGCTGGCTGGGGCCAGGCCCAGCGGGGAGCCTTGCCCTGCAGCAAGGGCCAGCTCTATGTGCCCAGGGTCAGGTTTCCAGGCAGTTCCTCTGGGTATTCGGTGTAGCCATGATAAGACCTGTGCCCACCCTGTCAGGGAAGGAGGAACATGAGTTTCTAGGGGTCTCCCTTTAATCTGGGTCTTGCAATTTTACAGAGATTCCAGCATTCCTAGAATGCCTTCCCTGGCTTCCAGGCCGACAAGGGCTTTCCCTTCTTTTATAGTGTTTTGATCAGTTCAGCTGGAATCTGGGAGGGAGGAGAGTTCTGCACCAGCATAACAGGATGTTGTGCGGGACTTTTCTTCCTGCTCTGGAATTGCAGCTGACACCCAAAGTGGAATAGAAAGACACTGGGGCCCTGCCTTCTGCATTCAGACGGTTGTCAGTGGGTGGTCCGCAGCTGGTACCATCTCCCTTCCACTCTTCTGTCATTAACCACCAGCTCCCACGGTCACTGGAAGAGGCGCAGGGTGTCGGGAGGGGTCATTTGCCATGTGGGTGTGCAGGGTTTGTGGTAGGGGCTACCTGCTCCCCTCTTCATGGGAGATGGGGTGGGGTGGGGCATTTCCTCCCTGAAGCCATAATGAAACTTCTTATAAGGAGAGACGAGCATGTCATCCCCCAGGTGATGTCTGCTTAGTCTGTGGACCGCGGAACGCACCTCTGAGCTGCCTGGGTAGGGGAAGAGGGAAACAGGAGACAGCTAGCAGGGTGGGGAGAGAGGCTGTGTGCGGTGGCTGGGCTCAGCTGACACGTGGGTGCCCCACCCAAGGGGCCTTCCTCTCTGGCTTTAGAGGATGCACAGTCCCTCCATGAGAGAGTCACTGGGGCGGTGGGGGGAGGGGGAGTAGCCAGAGAAGCAGTGACAGCCGCCCAGGAGGGGACAGTCATGTGGGAGTTGCTTCCTGCCGCAGGTCTGCCTCATTCTTTCTTCTCCCTGCAGGCTGGTTTTGTCCCAGACAGAAAATAGGACCACTGACAGCTTCTGAGCGTGGTGACTTGGAGGCTGTGCTGTGAGAGAGAAGTGACCCTCAGTGGCCCCACGTCTGAAAAACCCAGAAGAGCGGCCTCCCAGCCCGCCAGGAGGGAAGCCCGACGTAAGGAGGCAGGGGTGAGCCCTGCAGAGGAACAGGATGTGCCACCCGGAGACGGGGGTCAGGCAGTTGCCACCCAGCAGGGATCTGACCGTCTGGCGCTGCGGCCTTCTGCAAAGACGAGATTCTGACAGCCCCACCGTCCCCCTCCACCTCCCAGGTGCCCAGCAGCGCAGAGGCTCTGAGCAAGCTGGCCCGCGGCGAGGGCGACAGCGGCGACAGCAGCACTAGCGGTAGCTGGCACTTACTGTGCGCTCACTATGTGGCAGGCCCTGGGCCGAGCTCTACGTGAGTTGCATGCCGCCCTCACGGCAGCCGTGTCATCCTCGTTCTGCAGATGCGGATGCAGGGCACAGAGACGCAGGGACCCAGGGCCACGCGGCTGGCCAGGGGCAGTGCGGGCACTCTGCCCCCTCCGTCTCGCTCACCTTCTCCGCCATCAAGCTCTCCTGCCTCCAGGACTGAAGGCCTGCGCCTGGCCATTCCCAGAGCAGGTAGCAAATCCTCCTGGCTCGGCAGGTAGGCCTGTCATGGGGACTCACAGGTATCACAGCCAGAGCCTGGGAAACCCCGTGGGGCCCGTGCCCCGCACCGCCAGCTGTGCCACCGCGAGGGCTCCCGAGGCTCCTGCGAGCTCCTGGGGAGGTGACTCTCCTGTGAGCAGCGTCTGTGGTCGGTGGGTGACCACACAGCTGACCCTTCATCCTGGTGGCTCTGGACAGAATGGGCCCCCGTTCTCTTCTCCCTTCCTCCCCCACCTCCCTTCCTCGCCTCTGCTCGGATTTTCCCTCTTCCTGCGCTTCTCCCGGCTTGCCTGGGCCTCCGCACGGCTCTGGCGGGGCCGGATGTGGGCGCAGGCGGCACTGCGGCCAGCAGAGGGCGCCAAAGCCACTCCACACGCGGCCCAGGCCTGCATGGGGGACGGGCTGGGTGGGGCAGGTGTGGGGCGGGGCCAGGCAGGGCGGGGCTGCTTGTTCCCCGCCCATTCCCATTCCTCGGGCCTCATTCTGCCCGTGCGTCTGTGTGCCTGCACTCACAAACGTGCAGACGCCCGTGTGTGTGCTTGCGCGCGTGCGCCCGCGTGCGTGCACTGGTTACCCGGGAGGCGCATGTGGCAGCCCACAGTGTCAAAGAGGAAGGTCAGGGCATAGGGACAGATACTGTGTCTGTAACCACTGATTTTGCACATCTCAATAAAACCACTTTCTAGGGCAGGCATTATAATTCTAGTTTCTGTTCTACTGCAGGACAGGCAAGCAATGACTTTCCACAGGAGGGGAAAGAACAGTTATCCAGCCCTCCTCTGTACCCAGCCTTGGCTACAAGCTTTACACCCACGGTCCTGGTTAGCCACACTAGCAGCCCTGTGAGCCAGGCACTAATAGCCCTATTGTGCAGATGAAGACAATGAGGCTCAGAGAGGTTAAGTAATTTGCCTGAGGTCACACAGCTAGGAGGCGGTGGTGAAGATTTGAATCCTGGTCTCTCCGATTTCATAGTCTATGGCTGTTTCACACTCTAAAGCTGCCCTCTCAAATCTGTGTTTGCTCACATGCAGATCCCCCCCCCCCAAAGATGGGCTTGAAAGCAGCGCAGTGAAGTTCCAAGAGCAGCAGTTTCTCCGTGACTGGAATAGCTGAGCTGAGAAATTAATGTCGATGGACAGTTTGTGGCCGATTTCTAGGAGTCAAATAAGGCACTATATTTAGCTGTTTGCTTTGGGCCAGTTAGCTGGTAGGGAGTGAGGACCCAGACTATGGGGTGTGTGGGGGGAGGCAGAGAGAGAGAGAGATGCCCAGTTGTCCACTGCCTGGCCTGGGGTCCTCGCCCTCAGAGTTGGGTCTCTGTGGAACAGCGGCTGGTGGGGCCTCTTTATGAAGTTGAGACCTGACCACACCCCCAGGCTGGTGGGACAGAGAACAAGGGCAGGCAGAGGAGAATCTTCCAGGCCTCTCCACATGCATGGCATTGGTTGGTGAGTCACTCTAAGCTTGGGGGTGCTGGGGCTCTGTAGACCAACACTTGGCACAGCTGGGACCCAAGGGACAGATGCTCAGCAGTGCACGCACACCCTCGATGGGGTAGGGGTCACGTCTGTCCCTGTGATTTACTTGATCTCAGTTTCCCCTCCTCATGGGCTGGGGCATCCCTCTTCTTCCTCACGGGGGGAAATTGGGGCACTTGCTACGGATGGACTTGGGTGTGGCTTTCCCAAACAAGCTGTCCCCAGGAGGACAGAGAGGCAAGACGATGCCTCCGCCTCCCCACTTGGAGGTCTGTGACTGCCCCGGCGGTCCTTCCTCCTCAGCCTGCCATGTTCTCCACGTGTGGACAGTGGAGCTGGTCCTCATCCTTCTTCTCAAACTGTCACCATCCGCCCCCTCCAAGTTTCACCCGTTCGAAGACACCAGGGAGCGAGGTCAAGTTTACTGACAATTTGGGTGGGAAAATCCAGAAGACGGTCTGGCATCCACAGTGAGGCCTGAAATCCTGCTCCATTGTTCTCCGCAGCCTGTCCCTGGCCTTCTCCCGCTTAGGTCGCCCACCTTCCCAGCCTCTCCTGCCCCGTGTTTGTTTGGCCAACTCCTTCAAGGCGGGCGGCACAAAGGGCCGCCAGGGACCAGGACTCAGCTTCCTGAAGAATTATAAATTCACAGCAACAAAACTTTTCTGTATTTAGAAGTAGCACAACAAATTTTTGTGGTCTGTGAGTGGGGGCAGCTTAGACCAACAGAAAGGCCACCACACTGGAGCCCAGGAGATGTGCCTAGGCCCAGCCCATCCACGTTGCTGGTGACCAGGAGATAGTCACGTTCCCTGCTGACGCTCAGGGACACCTGAATTCTCCTGATGTTCAGACAGGTGCTCTTTTCCCCAGACCACACTCCCTTGGCAGGGAGGCACAAGGATCCCTGGGACAGAGGCCACATCCGTCTTGCACTGTGCTGCCAGTGACTCCCCCAGTCCCCCAAGACAAATGAGTCTGCCCCACCCCTTGAGGGAGGCTCACAGCTGCGACTTGGGCAAATGCTGTAAACCCACAGACTCTCTCAGGGCTTTATCACACCTGGGCACCATAGATTGGCGTGGGTGCGGGAGGCGAGTAAAGGCAGTGGTGGCTCTCTGAAGAAAAAAAACCCTTGGATTATTGCAGTTGCCAATTTCTGCAGTGTAAACATTCCCATCATGGCCAATTTCAGGCTACTAACATGATGACACTGAATGCAGAATTAGGAAAAGATGTGGAAATTTGATTGTTTCCTGAGTCCATGTAAGCTGGCTTCAGCCACCACGGAGCCGGGGAAGGGCTGGATCCGGGGCCCTAACCTGGAGGATATGCTGGATTCAGCCAGGCAGAACCGCCAAGCAGACGGCTAGATCTGCACATCCCTTTCACAGGTTACTTTAAGAAGGGAGAATAAAAACTCGAGGCAGCATTATGAGGGAATTCCTTTCAGAAACAATCAAATCATTTAGCAATTTAATTGCCTAAATGTTTTTTACCTAATTTAGAATTGCTCGTCATGTGAGTAATTGGGCAATGTATTATTGAATTACTGAGGGATTTAATGCCTAAATTGAAGAAGCAATCAAACATTCACATCTTCAAGTAGCTGATTGACACCTAAGGAGGTCGTCACATGCTGGCTGGTGGGGGCATGGGAGACCTTGGGGTGGTGGGGACTGCCAGTCTCTCTCGCAAGCTGCCCCATGCACCATGAGCCCCCGTACTGCAGCAGCAGCTAGGCCTGGGCTGTCTCCTCCCCGGCCCTCCCCTGCTGCCACTGTCCTTGCGCATCCCTCTCCAGTTTGCGCTTTTGTCACTGCACTCCTGTTTCTGCCCTTGGCTCCCTCCACTGCCTTCTCTTCCCAGTTCCAAGCTGTCTTTCCCTCTGTTTCTGCCTCTGCCTCCCTCCCTCCCTCCCTCTGTGCTTGTTTTGCCCATGTCTGCTTCGTCTCTCCACATCTCTCTCTCTTCTGTCCTCGTCTCTTCCTTGATGTCTCTCTCCGTTTCTCTTGGAGTCTCTCTTTTCTACACACACATACACACACACACACACATACACACACACGCGCACCCGGGACCTTGTCCTCCAGTCCCACGAGCTCCTCCCTGCCCCGGCTTCCGCCCCACGCAGCTGCACTCCAGCCCCTGGCTCCTGTCCACATCCACATCGGCACCCTGCTGCCCGGTCCACACCCGCCCCAAGTTGATTTTGTTCTGCGTCTCAAGGGAAATTCGGAGCTGGGACCCGTGCTGTGAACCCACAGACATACTCGGGATTTCATTACACCTGGCAGCCACAGGTTGTGGGGGTGGGGGATGAGCGAAGGCCATGGCAGCTCTTTGGAGAAAACGAAACCCCTGATTCGTAGCATTTGCCAATTTCCATGGTGTAAACACTCTCACCATGGCTGATTTTAGACCATCCACGGCATGGCACTGAATGCCAAATGGAAAGAAATGTACAAGTTTGGTTTTTTGAGTCAGTGCAAAAGCTGACTTCAGCACACCACTGGGCAAGGGGAAGGGGCTTCCTGCCTGCCTGCAGGGGCTGGGGAGACTGCTCATAGGGCTGGCCACAGAGCGGCACATTGTAGCCCACGGGGCTCTACTTTGGGCCAGCACCTCACTCCATCCTGGTTAGAGCTTCCTTGTAACCGACTTCACAGCAGTGCTCACCCTAGGGTGGGGCAGGAGCCCAAGGACTGACTCGACACTCAGAAGGAAGGCTTCCTAGGCGCAACACCTGGCTGGGTCACAGAGCAGAGGTGCAGAGGACCGGGACAGCATTCGGCGGGGGGGGGGAGTGAGAGGGTGGTGGGTGATGATGAGCAACTGCTTTGCCAGGGTACGACGTTTGCGGCTGGAAAAGGTGAGAGATGGTGTCACAGAGGCGGACAGGAGCCAGGGGCGCGGAGGGCCCTGAATACCGAATGAAGGGGCAAGGTCTCCCCTCGCAGGCAGTGGGGAGGGGAACACGATCTGCTCTGTTGCCTTAGTTTGGTTTCCCCCCAAATGGGCCTTTGGACAAGGACTTGGGCGGAGTTGTTTGTTTGGGAGATGGTCCCAGGCAGCATGTGAGGGGCAGGGAAGTGAGACGGGGGCGACTCATCCCCCCTCAAGGGTCACTGCTGGGGTGTCAATCCCCCTGGCATTTCAGTCAAACTCACGCGTGGACCGAGCTCGGTTCAAGGCCAAAGAATGCCTTCACAAGAAGACCTGGGACCCTGGTGGCCACAGGTGCCGGGACAGGGAGCGGCAGAGAGCCTGCCACGGTGGGGTCTGGGTGTGTGCTTTGGACCGGGCAGCACAGCGGTTGTTGGTGGCTTTGGGAGGGCAGTTTCCGTGGGCTAAATGTGAGTGAGTTGTGCGAAGAATGAGAGAGCAGGACACTCGGAGACTGTAGGCCACTCTGAAAGGCATGGACGACAGGAGACTGTCGGAGGGTTCCTGGGACGTGGGAGAAGGGGGACGGGGGCTGCTTGTGGGGCTGCTTCAAGCCAGGGAGGCAAGCAGGGGCCCTGCACGAGCGGCAGCTGCGAGACTTGGGCTGATGGAAGCACAGAGGGCCCCCCGGGCACCCCAGCCCACACTGACGCTGACGGAGCAGCCAGGGCAGGCCGCTGACCCCGCACTCCCCTCCTCCCCCTTGGGAATTGCAGATGGGCTCTGCGTGCCCCAGTTCTGCAAGCATTCATTTGATTGATTGGAAGCAGACAAGGCCTCCGCTCTCCAGGGGAGCAGACCCCCTGCCAGGCATCACAGGGGTGGGGAAATGAGAGAAATCTAACCACATAGAGTGGGGAGATGCAGGCGTGAAGCAGCAGATACACACAGCAGGCTGTGGGGTGTGCACTAGGGGAGCCCCCAGCAGGTGCCGGGAGGCCAGAGAGGAGGCAGCTGTTCTGTCTGCCCGGAGGAGGACTTCTTGGAGCAGCCACAACTTGAAAGGTGACATACAGTGAGAGGCAGAGAAAAGAGGGGACAGGCAATACTGGATCCAAAGGCTTCCAGCCTGCTTAAGCCTTCCCGATAGCTGAATATTCCACACCCTCCGGACGAGGTCACTGGCTCCAGAGGCAGGCCTTCCATGGCCGGACCCCTCCTGCTGGCCTGTGACAGGTCAGGCTGCCCTTGCTGGGGCGGTGTGACAAGAAGATGCTTGGAGGAAGTGAGGAGGGCCACGGCAGGCACCTGGCTGTGTTCCTAGGGTTAGGTCCCTGGTCAGTAGGCTGAATTTCCCCTGCCCCGATAGCCACATCCTGATTTCCGGAACCTGCGAATGGCAAGTGGGACTTTGCCGATGTGAGTAGGTTAGGGGTCTTTAGATAGGGAAATGATCCTGGATATTGGGGGGGGGCCCTGAGTGTAATCCCCAGGGTCCTTCTGAGAGGAAGCTGAGAGGGCCGAAGGAGCAAGTAGGAGATACGACAATGGAAGAAGAAGTTGGAGTGATACGGGAAAGGGGCTGCTGGCCAGCAACCGGGAAACTAGAGCAGGCGAGGAGACAGGCCTCTCCGAGAGCCCCCGCAGGAGCCGGCCCTGCTCGCACCTTGGCTTAAGCCCTGTGAAACTGAGTTCAGACTTCAGGCCTCCAGAAATGTCAGGGAACGAATGTGAGTGGTTTTAAGCCACCACGTTTGTCGTGATTTGTTAGCACAGCCAGAGGAACTAGTGTGCCCGGGAAGCAGGAATTCAAATGGGGGGCCCTTGGGGAGCGAGGAGCAGGGCTGGGCACAGGGGCAGCTGAACCCCGTGCAGTTGCAGTGGCTCCCTGGGGAATTGCCCCAGATAGTGGCCCAGGTACCCACACAGTCTTTGGATGGGGCTCCTGTGCAGGGGATGTGGCCTTTGGCACAGACCAGTTCATGGGGAAGGACTCGGCTGTGAGCCCTCAGCAGGCCACGCTCACCCTGGTCCTGAAGGGGCCTGGTGGCACAGCTCTGCATCTCTCTGGGCCTCTTCCTTTGGCCTACAGGCCTGGTACTTTGACAACTTTCTAACACCCAGACTTCCCAACGACGTGTCCATTTCTGTTCCTGAGCAAGAAATTGGGGTTTTAGTCCCAGTTTCTATTCTTGTCCTTAAGTGCTTTATATACACTGCTGTCTTTAGTCCTGGGAACAGCACTAGCTATTATCCCCATTTTACAGATGAGCAGACTGATACTCAAAAAGCTTAAACGAATGGCCACCGTCAGGGTCAGGACTCTCTCTTGGTCTGCCTGGTGCTTTTTACTGCCCTGTGACTTGGCTTCCCATTTTCCACTGTCACTTACTAGCTGTGTCAGCTTGAGCAGGTCACTTAGCTTCTTTGGGTCTCCATTTTTTGTTTGTTTGTTTGTTTGTTTCTCCAGCAGACTCTTCCATGGCTGAAGGCCTCCTTTTTTTTTTTTTTAAATGGC
>VBSM01002959.1:14609542-14630836 GCA_008086735.1 Cheirogaleus medius | reverse complement strand
ACACACACACACACGCACACACACACACGCACACACACACACGCACACACACACGCACACACACGCACACACACGCACACGCCAGCTTCATTCCACTGCACATGCACCGCCAGTCAGCTGCAGGGCATTCACTTGGTTTCCACACTCTCCCATTTCACAAAGGGGGAAACTGAGACCCAGTAGGGCTATGATTTCCGCAACCACAGGTCACCCCACTGGTCACAGGCAGACCTCAGGCACGCCCCCGTCACTGAGTGGAACTAGAGTGTGTACCGAGTCTGCCAAGGAAAGAGAAGTCAGGGGTTGTCTCCAGGCTTTCCTCAGGTCTGTGGTGGGGCCCGTGCTTCCTCCTCCATCACAACAGACCTTGGATTTCTTCTTCAAATTCCGCCCCTGCCTCGTTCTGACAGGCTCTCTAACCCCACCCCACTGAGCTTAAGAGTTTTGAGAACCCATCTTCGCCAACACCCTCTCGTATCTTCACTTTCTCTGCCACTTCCCTGTCACCCTCACCTCCCATGGGTCACTACAGTGATTTTCACCACCCACCTCTCTCCCACAGCCTGCACCGTCCTGCATTCCAGCCAGCCACCGTGGCCTGCCATTCCCTGCGGCACCAGCCTTGCTGTTCTCCTCCTCCTCACGACACCCACCCCTCACAGTCAGTCCATGGCTGATCTGTCCACAATGACTGTCGTTAACGTTACTCCATCGTCTCCACTCTACCCAAGCCTCACCTCCACCATCGCCTCTACCATCCGCCACCACCAGCACCTCTGTTACATCTGTCTGCCCGCTCCTGCAGCTCTTATCCCCTCCAACCCCATTTCCCCCGTGTCACCAGTACCTCTGTTGTTCCCAGCACCACGTTACTAGGAACGTCACCACCCTCACCTCCAGCTCTGCCGTCTCCTTGACTATGTCCAGCTCTGTCATTTCCACCATCCTCTCCCCCATTGCCTCCCTCACCCCACCACCCCTATCACCACTGCTCTCTCCCCCAAAATTCAGTGCCTAGCACTGAACCTGGGGCTTGGGCAGGAGCCCAGGCAGAGCAGGACACCCTGCCTGGCTGACAGACACCCCCGCCCAGATTTCCCAGCGCAGAGACCGCAGGCCAGACCTGCGAACAATCCCTCCTCATGACCAGCCCATCCTCAGGATGCTTCCGAGGAGACAGAGCCACCCTCCCTGTCAGCCATCCCCCACCTAAAGAGAGAGCTGCTGTCTATTAATCCAGGGCTGCCCTTGTTTGCATAATGGCTGCATATATTTGCATCCTATTTGCTCCCAGCCTCTGAATGCTGCGCTGTGGGTGTTTGGGTCCATTTGCATATCACTGCAGGTGAGGGTCAGGCCTTTGAGACTTGGTTGTTGTTAATTCCTTAAGGAGATTCTTTTCCGTGCTGGCTTAGAAAAGAACTTGGAATGTTTGTTCTAAAGGCGCCCAGCTGAGGGCGGGAGGGAGGGCCAGTCCAGAGCGCGGGCAAGAGGGCAGCCAGGGGCTTCGGTGCGGTCCAGGGAGGAGCACGGGCGGAGGGATGCTGCAGAGACAAGCTCTGCTCCTGGGTGTGTCAGCGCAGCGTCAGGCCATAATCCACTTGCTGCGAGGACGTGAACCAGTCCCTCCTGGCCCGGGCCTCAGGCTCCCTCTGTGTGGAAGGGTGGGGTCGGGCTAGCTGATCACCAGTCCCCCTTCATTAGGCTCCTGCTCCCAACACAGGCTTCTTGCCTCACTGCACTTTAGAGTCACCCGAAGAGCTTTGGGAAAATCCCAGCCCCTGGCCCCACCCCCAGTTATTCTGATTTAATTGGTGGGCCGTGTGCAGGGTTGTTTCTAAAAAGCCCTCCTGGTGATTCTAATGTGCAGCCTGGACTCAAAGCTACTCCTTGAGACTCTACCCTCCTGCCGCAGCCTCTCCCACTTCGTGGCTAGTGTCTTCCCCGCTAGGGGCTCACCTATCCTCTGGGGTTGGCAGGATGGTTTGGAGCTAGTGCTTTTGTTTGCAGTCTCAGAAATAAGTCTTTTCCCTTCCTGGGCAGTGTGGCTGATGGCTGGCCCTTGGCACTAACTGGGAATTCCCTCCTGTCCAAGCCTTGGTCTTGCTCCTCCCAGGGGTCTCCCTACCAGGGCTGGGACAGAGAGGACTCTGCAGGGGTGGGGGCTGGGAAGGGAGGCGAGTCCTGTATAGCTCTGCCCCAGCCCTGTCTCCCAGAGTTGGTGCTGGTCTCACCTCACACGCTGGGCCATTCCAGCCTCTCAGCCCGCTGCTGCCAGCCTGTCCTGGCTCCTCTGGCTCAGCCCTGCAGATTGATCTCCTTGTA
This sequence comes from Cheirogaleus medius, assembly GCA_008086735.1. NCBI lineage: Eukaryota > Metazoa > Chordata > Mammalia > Primates > Cheirogaleidae > Cheirogaleus > Cheirogaleus medius. The sequence continues at coordinate 14,628,511 of VBSM01002959.1, read as the reverse complement.
GCCCGGGAGCCCCAGAGCCCCATCCCGGAGCAGGAATGCAGAAGGAATGTCCAGCGCAGGCTGAACTTTGTTTCAAAACAAGATGCAGTAAACATGGCTGTATCTGGCCTTCCCCAGCCTCACTGGGGTCACAACAGCACAGCAAGGGGGAGGGAAGTAGGACAGAGCCCTGTGGGGCCTCTGCTGCCAAGGGCAGGGTGGCCCGTGAGATGAGGACCTGCCCTGCAGAGGACCAGACAGGAGACTCGGTGTGGGCTGAGGGGGGACGGCAGACCCTGAGTGGGGCTGTGGGCAGGGAAAGAGGTGGACATGGGAGCTGCCCCAGAACCAGTACTGTGGGGAGAGCAGTGGTGGGGCCAGGGGTTCTCCCCTCAGCGATCAAATCCTGGCTTTGCCTTCCCTAGCTGTGGAGCCCAGCTTCCTCACCAGTGACAAGCTGGTAATGATTGCACCTGTCTTCTGAGTTTGAGGGCTCTGTGGCAGGGCTCGGAACACAGTCATTATGCACCGAGTGCAGCTCTGATCGTCGTGGAGGTCGGGGCCGCGTGTCCTGGTTCCTGCCCTCCTGGAGCTCCAGCATGCTCCCTGTCCTTGGGGCTGGGTCCTGGGCAGTGCAGGCCCTTCTGTCTAGCTGTGCCCTATCCTCGCAGGGAGTATCCCCTCCTCTCCACTGGTCAAAGGTCTGATGGCTTCAGGACTGGAGTCTCCTGGCCAGAATGAGGGTGGGTGCAGAAGCCCACCTCCTTTCCCCTCTCTGGGGACGGGCACAGACCCTGGGGCCCAGAGAGCTTGAAGCTTTATAAATGGTGCCTCTGTGCAGCTGTTGGTGGGGAGAGAGCCATTATCCTAGCTCCAGGGACAAAGTAAGGGATAGGGGCCATTCGAAGTAGCCAGAGAAGGGGAATAAATGGATGAATTCTTCAGGGAAAAGGTTTAGAAGAAGAGTGAAAGAAGGAGAGGTGAGGATGAGATGATGGAAGGAACACGGCCAACCAGGTTTGGAAAGCCGGACTGGGCCTATGCTCACAGCCAGGCTCACTTAAAGATAAGATGTTTACATCTTGCTCACTGGAAGTGTGCTGGGCCCAAGTGTTTCAGAATGAATCAATCACTGTTCATCTCTGTCATGATTACCATCACTGTTAGGATGGAAACCTTAGTAGGTGCTCACGGCATGGGGAGAAAGATTTCTCACACTGAGATTAGGGAATATATATATGTTATATATATACATATATAACATATATATATGTTAAAAAGTTCATTTCATCTTCTTAGAAGGAGAGAGAGGGAGAAAAAGAGAGCAGAGAGACAACTTGGCATCTCAAAGAAAGAGAAGGAGGATGCCAGCCCTGAGGCCAGGTAGCTTGCTGATTTTAGGGGACAAAGAGAAAAGAAAACAAATGGTGATTGTTGCCAGTCAATAACAGAAGCACTGCAGAGCCACTAGCAGGACGCGGCTGCAAGAGGTCAGGTTGTCTGTCTTTCCCGTGTTTTCTGCTCCTGGAGACTTGGCCATCTCTGAAATGTAGTCAGGTTTGTCGCCGGGGATGTGGTCTTGCCCCTGAGATGTGGTTTTGGGCAGGAGCCCGAGGCCCAGAGCTTGCACCCTTGCTGTCCGCCCTGGAGCTCCTCAGGAACTCCTTGAGGCTATAAAGCAAATTCTAAAAGACAGTGAGCTGGTAAATGTAAAAAGAAAGATTTACATTTCCTTTCTGTCTGTTGAGCTCTTTTCAGATATTGTGAAAATGGAACCCTGCAGGGTGCCTGTGTGTGTGTGTGTGTGTGTGTGTGTGTGAGAGAGAGAGAGAGAGAGAGAGAGAGAGAGAGCGCGCGCAAGGGAGCAGAGAGCTCATTTTTTTGTCATTTTGCTAGCAAGACCCACCGTCCTTTCAATCACCACCAACGCCATCATCAATATCAGTACAGAATGGGAAGCCCAGAGCTCACTGCTCTCCCTCACGCCTCACCTTGAATCTCACATCCGTCCCTATGGTGCCTCCAAGGAGTGCCGTTGTAGATACTCAGCAAGTTTTTGTTGAGTGAACGAAAGTCAGCTCTACCACCACCACTGACATTATCATTGCTGCTGCCAGAATCGATGTCACCTCTGCCACTGCCACCACCATGACCACCACCAACATTAATGGCAACCACCACCAACACCAACATCACCACCACCATCACCACCATCATCGACATGACTGCTATTGTCGTCACTGACACCCTCACTACCAGCAACATAACCAACATCAACATCACTGTTACCACCATCATCACTGACATTACTACTATTGTGCTCACTGTTATGGCTATTACAGTTATTCACCACTATTATCACTGACATCATGACTTCCCCACCACCATCGTCAACATAATCACCATCACTGACATCACCACCACCATGGCCACTACCAATTTATCTTCTCTCATAGAACCATGCTCCTTTCTTTCAGAACACTAAAAGAAATTTACAATTATACATTCTTTAAGGTGATTATCTGGTCCCTACTCAACTCTAAGTGTCATGGAAAGAGAAATTGTGTGTCTTTTTTCCTCAAACTGTTGAATCTCAGTACCTGGGCAGCAGGCAGCTCACAGTAAGTACTTGGTTTGAATCTTGGTGTCTCTTCAAAATTCCAATGTTGGAACCCAATACCCATGTGATAGTATTCAGAGGTAGGGCCTTTTAGGAAGTGATTAAGTCACCAGGGGGTAAGAATGGGATTAGTGCCCTTATACAAATGGTTGAAGGGAGCTGTCCTGCCCCACTTCTGCCACGTGAGGGCACAGCAACAGGTGCCACCTTGGTGGCAGAGAGCAAACCCTCACCAGACAGTGAATCCACTGGCACCTTGAATTTGGACTTCCCAGCCTCCAGAACTGTGAGCAATAAATTTCTGTTGTTTATAAATCACTGTCTATGGCATTTTGTTATAGCAGTCCGAACAGAGTACTCAATAAATGTGTCCTGAAAAAAGCTATTTAACCACTTCGGTACCAGCGTCGACTATAGTTGTCAGCCACAGATGAACGTGCACAGCCAAGCATCGACTTTAGTCGACAGCCAAAAGCTTTTACTTTTATCTCTGCAGTTGCAGTGTGTCCGTTCAGCTAATAAGTTACTACGAATCTGTGACCTTTTAACGAGTCCTTAGTAGGAATTATTATAGTTATTTTCCTAAAGCCGCCTGTAAAGTAAAACAAGCTTTCAGTGCTTTAAAGCTTTCCTCATCACACAAGAGCAAAACGGATCCGTCGTCAATGCACAGCACACACTACCGTGTGGACTGTGAGTGCTGGCTGTGGGCAAGGGTTCGCAGCCAGTGAGCGCCGTACCGACGTGGTTAAACCAACACAGTCCCTGCCATAAAGCAAACTTAGGCCCTATGATTTCAATGCTTCCCATAGCTCTGTCTCTGGAATGGGCCCTAGAGAAAAATAACACAGCGCTATTTGAGTGACAAACTGAGAAGCCCATACTGGCTTTGGGATATGCACAGCAGCGTAGTGGGGAGACCCTACTCTATAGTCCCCTGCCTGGTAGTGCTGCAGATGAACTGAGAGTCCGGCACTTCTAAGACCCTCATTTCCACCACGTCACCACCTGGGGTTTGTCCGAACCTGGATCAATTCAGTGTCAACACTTGATCTGCCTCATCCTTAAAACCTAACAGAGATTTTCAAACATGCTCTCTAGTAGGCCAGAGGGCCCTTGGTACCTTAGGGAATGATGTGAGGTTCAAGGAGGGGGACTGAGAGGGGCCGCAGGGGGAGGGCTCTGGGATCTTCACCCAAATTTCATCCACTGGCTCCTGGGAAAGGCTGTGTAATAATGGGGCTCCAGTGATTTTTAAAAACAGGTTTGGAAACAGTTGGCCTTAAGAAGGTGAGTTCTTACATTTTTTAGTTTGGAAATAGATATTTGGCATTGTGTGTATGTCCCAACCAAAACTCATAGGCCAACTAATGCCGCCAGGCCCAAAGAACCATTAGAGAGTGCATATCTGATGTTTCTTCCCAAGGCCAAGGTTAGCTCAGCAAGATGTCTTTTACTCTGGTTCTCTGGTTCTTTGGCAAAACGCAAACACAGTTTCATTCTTGGAGAACTGTATTCCATGCAGGAATCCTTATGTAAACAAACTGTCTTAGGAACATAAAGCTGAGGAGAAGAGTAGTATTAATATATGAATTTACCTTGTGCCTCCTGCCCGGCAAACACTAGCTCTGTGGCCGCGTGGAGAAGATGCTGTGTGTGTATGGGGAGGGGACAGGGCCCATTCTTCAGCTTCCGCCCAGACACAGAAGCTAAGAGACTTAGAGCTGGCCATGGATGGGAGATTGTCACTTGAGGGGGAGGAGACCAGACACTAATTGGGGACCTAGTGCTTTTCGAGTGATGGTCACCGAGAGTGACAGGATGGGAGCAGTGGGCGGGGTGGTTGGCTGAAGAGTGAGGAGGATGGTTATGCCTTACCCCCAGGGAAGAGTCCAGAGCAAAACCAAGGGGTCCTTCCTGCCCACGTTCAGTCTCCCTGAAAGCACGTAGCCACTGGGCAGGGCTGTGTGTGTGCCTGTGCATGTGTGCGCGTTGCTCATCATTTCTGCAGCGTCCCGGCCAGCCTCCAGCCCTCTGCCCACTCAACGCTGTCTGGCCCATCTTCACATCTGCACTCAGGCCACCCCTCCAAGAGGCCCGGGAGCATGGGGCAGGCTGGCCAGGGACTTGGGCTGCGGCATAGCCTAGGGGGAGCAGGTGGGACCGCCCCTGGCCCAGGGAGACAATGACTGCCTGGGCAGGGGCAAAGACAGCTTGAGGACATATTTGCAGGCTGAGAGATGAAGGTGCAATGATGAAGGTGGCTTTGAAATCAGGAGGGACTGGCCTGCTTGTCAGAGATTCCTTCCTTCCAGGCTGGACCATTCCACAGCCCAGCGAGGAAGCTCTGGAAAAACAACTGTGTGATTGGCGTGTGGGATACAGGGAGCATGGGGGTGGGGCACAGCTGGGTCAGGTACTAACTAAGCCTTATTAGATATGTTCAATTTCGTCTTTCCAGGAGTCTGGAAGGCTCTCAAAGTTGGCTCTTCTCTTAACCTTTTGCTGCCAGATATGGACCTGCCGCAGCCTTGGAAACCTCAGCCCGGGAAGAGCTGCGGGCCCTCTCTGTAGCTGCAGAGCGTGTCTCTCTCCAGCCAGCCTCTCTTCTCATGAGCAGCCCTGTCTCGGCCGTGCACGCCCCGCCCCGCCCCACGGTCGAGGGAGACACACTGCCCACGCAGACCACCACTGCAGACACCTGTTTATACTGCAGCTGTGCTGACTACCCCATGCCAGCGCCCCCTCGGACTTGACGCTGACTTCACGGCTGAAGGGCCACCTTCACCCTATGCGCTGAGGGCGTCAGTCCACCATGGGTGTTGGCATCCTCAGAGAAAGAAATCCTTTAATGGCCGAGGAACCTGGGGAAGAGGAGGGTTCCGCAGGTGTGCGGTGGACAGACACTGGTCTGTCGCTTTCAGTCTTCAGTTCTGGTGACATTCTCCTGAGCCCCTGGGTGCCCCGGCCCAGGCCCAGGCCCACTAGCATGGATGCAGGGCACAGGGGAAGAGGGTCGTGACCTCTGGAAGCACAGCCTGCTTAGGGAGGTGGGAGCTACCCGCGCAGACAGCGAGAAGACCACTCAGAGTGACATCTATGGACTGGTGGCAGAGAACGTGGCACAAACTATCTCTGAAGTTGAATGTGCTTGCCAAGGGCTGGTCTTGGAGATCAGGGGAGCCTTCTTAGAGGAGGAGGAGGAGGAGGAGGAGGAGGAGGAGGAGGAGGAGGAGGAGCAGGAGAAACACTGGGTGACTCACATCCTTCTGGATGAGCTCAGCATACACCACACAGGCAGCGGAGATCAGCTCGTCAGCATCGAGGTCGATGAGCTTGTTGCAGGCCTGTGCCAGAGCGGGAGGGGTGTGGCTGGGTGGGGCTCTTGGGCACAGGCAGCTGCCTGCAGCACCAGGGGAAGACGGCTGCTGCTCACAGCCGTCACTGGGGCCGCCCGATCTCTCCCCAGCCCGCCTGGTGCAGTGCCTGAAATTTTATATTTTGGGGGGCTGGTAAATGTGTCTTTCATAGTAGGCTCTAGGGGGTTCCACCAAGTATCTCAGGGGCTTCCAAGGAGGGCTTGGTTTATAATTGAGGAGCCACCTAAGACTGTTTTTGAACAAAGACTTCAGCTGCTTTTTGAAACTGTTGGAAAGCTCCCGGTCTTTTTGCCACAGGAATATCCCAGGTCCACGGCATTAACTGCGGGGTGCAGAGCCCAACGGCTACGAAGCCCTGGAGGCCTCAATTTCCTCTCGAGCTAACCAGAGGTGGCGATGGTCATCGCAGCCCCTCCGGGTCAGGCTTGTCATGAGGCTGAAGTGAGTGAGCTGCTAAAGGCCTCGACACAGTGCTAGGCACGTGAGCCTCCACGGCTCCTCCTGTCCGGGGCAGGGGCACCAAAGCCCAGCACCCCACGAGCCTGGTCTTGCTGCTGGGCGTGGGCTGGGCAGGGCGGCTTGCCGAGGGCTCTCACCAGGAGGATGTCGTCCCCGCTCATGCTCTCCCGCAGCACCTGCTCCCGCACCATCTGCAGCAGGCTGTAGGCCACCAGCACCTGGAAGTTCCTGCAGGGCTTCCCTGTCAGCAGAACCTGCAGGCCGCGGGGCTCAGTCTGGGCCCTGTGACCTGGACTGCAGGTGCCTCAGGATGCTGAGGTACCCACCTGCCACATGCCCCGGGTCAGCCATTCTCGGACCCTCTGCTGACTTGCTCCTTTATTCATTCACTCACTCACTCGCTCAGGCAGGTGCTCACAAGCACCCTTGGGGTTCTAAGCATCGTGCTGGCTAGAGATGGAGAATTCAGAGATAAATGTTTCAGGCACTTAATTAGATGACAGGGAGGGGAAAACAGGGGGCGGGGGGAGAGACTGCATTTGAGTGGAGTTTTGGCAAAGCAAGAGTGAATGGGAATCCAAGGTGTCATCAAAGGCCCGGGGTGGCCATGGACCTGGGCAGGGAGACCAGCAGGCCAGGAGGCAAGGGCGAGGGAGGTGGGAGCTGACTTGTGGGGCACTGAATGCCAGGCTGATGGTTGGGCTGGCTCCCGCAGGCAACAGCAGCCTCTGGGCAGGGCAGGGCAGAGATGGGTGGTGGGGGTGGTCCTCAGGGGGCTCATCTGCCGATGGCCCAGGGAACTGTGGTCAGAGGACTACAGGTGGCCCTCGGGGGCCCACCTCCACAGGAGCCAGCAGTCTGATGGGAGAGGAGGCCGCGGACGGGCAGCTGGGGAAGGGAGAGCAGAGAGAGGCCGCACGGGCAGGGAGGAGGGAGCTTGTGCTGGCACAGGCCCCAGTGCAGGGGGCCTTTGCGTTCCATGAACAGATTGACAAACCAACGATCCAGCTTCCTCCAGCAAGGTGGGAGCAGGCTTGCCGGCCTAATAAAGCCCCAAGCTGCTGAGCCCCAGCCAAAGCTGGGAATAATGGGAGAGGCACAGAGAACTTCCGGCCTACCCCAGTTGTCCCCAGCTGAGCGCCTCACCTCCCAGAGCCGCCAGACGTCATCGAAGGACTTGAAGGCGCGCTGGAAGCAGAGGCAGAACCAGGGGAAGAGGGACTGCACGGCCCCCGCACCCTTCCCTTCTGTGGGGAGAGGAGCCGAGGCCACAGTCAGGGGAAAACACACCATGAAGCGAACACACACAGCGCCAACAACAGAGCGTGCAAAACACTTGGAAATACAGAAAGCCTGGCTGTCGCTCTCCCAACTGCCCCTGGAGACTATTTGGGGTTGATTTTAACTGTCCAGACTCCTACCCCATCCAGGCGAACCCTCCTCCCTCCTCCACCATCCAGGTGATCAAATGACTGGGGATCACTGCCATGGTCAGGTCCTGCCCCTCCCATGCCTGTCCTGGTTGGGGGATGGCAGGAGGTGGGGACCACTCACTTAGGTGCTCAGCAAACACAGGGTCCAGGAAGGTGATGAGGTTGTTGAGCATGTCAAGGTTCTTGCCCACCCCGATGTTGATGACACAGCTGTGTTCCTGCACAAGAGGGTGGGAGGGAGGGAAACCGAGCCCCCCTCGGCTCAAGGGCACTGGAAGAGTCAGCCCGACTGCCCCCAACTCAAACTCTGGAGGCCCTGGCTCTGGGCTGGGCCCGTGTCTCATATGAGCCTAGGGATGTGTGTGTACACATGTCCACATCTATGTCTGTGACTATGTGGAGGGAGGGGTGCAGGAGGGTCTGGGCAGGCTCTCACAGATCATGAACAAAGGCTGTCGAGGGAGGAAGTTCCAGAGAGCAAGGCCTTCAAACCCTTCGACCTGGACAGTGTAGGGTGTACCTGAGGACCACCCAGTCCCCTGGCGTGCCTGGAATGCAGGTCGTGTGGGGGGAGCAGTGAGACACAAGACCACCCGATTGAGGTTCTTGAGGTTCGTGGGCTTTATTCTGGAGGTCGAGGGGAGCAGGAGGGTTTGCAGGGAGGAGAGCTGCGACTGGGGAAGGGAGTGCCAGGAGAGAATGCGTCACTGGGCCTGGCCAGCCATGCTCTTCTCCAGTTTGGTGAGAGCTGGACCCAGAGCATCGCTCCATCCCCCTTCTCAGCTCTAATACCTGTCCCCTGCCCCCCATTACACGCCCCGCTGGGCCAGCATTGCCCTCCCAGGCTCCTCTGTGACCCAGGGAGCTGTTTCAGGGCTGAGGGGGCGCTGGGGCTGACAATGCCTGCCCCACCTCAACGGTTGTGTGGGGAAGGAGGGATCCCTGTGCTGGAGCTCAGGCCCGGGCCTCACCATTTTCTGCAGGAAGAACTGGAAGAGCCAGAAGGTCTCATGGGCATGCTCCACCATCAGCTGGAAGAGCATCACCATCTCGTGGAAGCCCTGCTGGTACTCTGCAGTGGAGAGGGGCCAGGTGAGCGGGCGTGGACCCTGAGCGGAGGCTGGGCCAGGTCCCAGGAGAGGACTAAGCAGTGGAGGCTGCCAGGGGTGCCCAGCCCTCCGGCTCACCTGCCTGGGTGTTGCAGACATAGCTCAGCAGCAAGATCTTCTCCAGCCTCTTCTTGTCGATGAGGACATTGCCCAGGGGGTCTTTGTCATAGAGTTTCTGAATGTCATGTGCTGGGTTGGGGGCGAGGGGCAGGTAGGCAGCACAACAGAGGGTTGTGGGTGAGAGGGCAGGCCCTGGCACATCCTGCGGAGTGGGCTACCACGGAAGGCACAGAGGCCCCTCCCCCAGGCTCAACTCCCACCACACCCTGAGCTGTCTGGGTCTCTTCCCATTTCCAAATCTTTGCCCAGGACATACTCTCTGCCAGGCATGTCTACCCCGCCCCTCACCAGCTTCCTCTCTATCCAATTCAAATCCAGTCTAATTCAAGGCCAAGGGAAGAAGAGAGGTAGACCAAGCAGCAGGAGCATCACGCACCCAGGGCAACATGGCACTGGGCATCTGGGACACCCTGGGGGACTGGAGGGCGGATTAACCAAGGTTTAGCTGGCAAAACTCTAGGCACAAGTCAAAGCAGCTTCCAGGCCCTGGGCACCCACCCCTCCCTGGAAATGGCTGGGAAGGGGGCAGGGATGGCTCTAAGCCTCCCCTCTGCCCAGCCTCCCCCCTCTCGCGGCAGCGCTCACTGATATTATTCCGAGTCTCTATGAAGTTCTGGTGCAGGTTTTCCAGAAGGGGTTGAATCTTCTCGTACATCTGGCACAAGGCCTCATAGTTCTTCCTGTGAGAACAGGATTGAGGCTGAACGGGGGGCCTGCACCTTCTGACGAGTTGGGGAGAACTCTGAGCAGCGGCAGCTGCCAAGGTCACGGCAGATACAGGACAGCAGCCTTGCCCCTACCAGTTTGCCCTGCCCACTCTCTAAGGTGTCCCTGGAGTGCAGATCAGAAACGGCTTAACCCCCTGGGCTCTGGAGTCCAACCGCTGTGCCCGAATCCCGGCTCTGCAACTTAATAACTGGGTGTCTGCGACTGGGGTCAAGCTCGGGGCCTCGCTTTCCATCCCTAAGCTTCAGTTTCCTCTCTACAGCAGGGATAGTCCTGGCAGCTGTGTCACATAATTGGAAGGCTTGGGTGAGGCAGTGTTTTGTGCCCATTGCCAGAATGTGGTTAGCAGGTGTAGCTGGCTGAGTGGTGGCCTCCAAAAACACACGTCCACATCCTATCCTCCGGAACCTGCAAATGTGACCGTATGTGGAAAAGGGTCTTTGCAGATGTGATTACGTTAAGGGTCTCAGGATGGGACCATCCTGGACTTTCCAGGTGGACCTGAAATCCAATGACAAGTGTCCTTATAAGAGACACAGAGAGAGGAGAGGGTCTTGTGATCACAGAGGCAGAGTGATGCAGCTGCAAGCCAAGGACACCTGAAACCACCAAAAGCTGCAAGGTAGGAAGGATTCTCCCCAGAGCCTTCAGAGGGAGCCTGTGCTCTGACTTGGGGCTTCTGGCCTCCGGAACTGTGAGAGGACACATTTCTGTTGAGAGCCACCCGGTCTGTGGGACTGCGTTATGCTGTCTCAGATAACTGCTGCGGTGAGCTCCGGCCGGGGCGCTCAGGCCTCACAGCCCCTGCTGCCCTGGCTCACCCTCTGGCCGCCCTGTGTGTGCATCTCTTCCCCACCCTCTCGGGGCTACGCCAGCCCCTGCTCCCGGTTCCCAGACCGGCGAGTCCAGCGCAGGTGAACACCTCCGAGGGGAAGACATTTCACAGGGCAGTCTGTCTGCCCCAGCCAGCGTGTGTGGGGCCCTCACACGGACGGGCAGGGCCTGGAGAGGGCCCAAGACAAAGGGGATCGGGGCAGACCCTGGAGAGAAGACGCGTGCTCCAGTGTCACTGCTGTTGGCCCAAGCGCCCAGGGTCACAGGAGAAGCGCAACTCAAGGGCCTCTGGCTTCGGAAAGGAAACATTCACATCAAAATCATGGGGGCTGCTCATTCCTCACCTGTGCAAGGCACTTACCTATATTTTCTAATCCAGCCCTCACTACCACTCCGTGAAACGTAATGTTGCTCCCACTTTATGAAGGAGGTGACTGAGACTTCAGCGAAGTTCATAGGCAAGTTCAACCATGGTATAAATGATAGTGCTGAAATTTGAACCCGGCTTCCAAATCCAAGACAGCCCAAGTTTAAATCCTGTGTGTTATCTACTGAACCAAAGTCCTCCTCCTGGCTCCCTTGGAAGATCTGGGAGGGCTGCTTGGAGGAGGTGTACTGTCTGATCTGTGCCTTGAAGGAAGGGTGGAGTTTTGATAGGCAGATGATGGGGAAGCCTTTGTGGGTGGAGGGGAAAGAGTGAACCAAGGGCAGAGGGGAGTGCAAATGCAGTCTGTGCTGGGGCAGGGGTGGGGCTGGGGGCTGAACAACGGTGGAGTCAGGCAGTCAATGTGGTTGAAATGTCAGGTGCTGGGACTGGGGGGAGCCAGGATCAGGAAGGACTTGGAAGAGAGGATGTGCTATCTGAAATGTCACCAGTTACACCACTTAAGGACACGAGCAGACAAGACTGTGCTTCATACGTCTCCCCCTGGGTACAGGGGGAGGTGCTGGGCGTGGGCAGGGGTGGGCAGCTAGACCCAGGAGGCAGCTCAGCCATGGGGTCAGGGCGGAGGTGGGGTGGGGGATGGGGCCCAAGGAAGTGGGTGGGAGACAGCGGAAGGCACAGGCCCCAGGGAAGGGTGGGACTGAGGGCGGGGGATCAGAGCAGACGGTGAATGGAGCGAGGGGAGAGGGGCGCTGGGACTGGGTCAGGGTGTCTCTCTTGGAGTGAGAGTCTTTAGGGGAAGAGGACTGAATCTGCAGACTGGGTGGGCACCACCTGCCCCCTGCAGCACCACTCACACTCCCCTGACAGAGGATCTGGAATGTTCTACCTCCTCGTGCTGTCCACTGTGAGCCGCTCATCCTGGGAGCTCTGCCATGTGTAGTAGCCCGTGAGGAACTTCCAGGCTTCCGTCCTCACCAGGGGGTGCAGACCCTGGGGCGAGGTGGCAGGTGGGGTCAAGTCCTCTGGATGCTGCCAAAAGGGCTTTGCCCAGCGCCAAGCCTGCCCCTGCCCATCCCCTCCCCAGTCCCAGGGCAAGGCCATGGGTAGCTTGGGGACCGTACCCTTTCCAGGATGTTAACACAAATGAAGTCCCGAGACTTGGCCAAGTGGCCGTTCTCGTCAAAGAAGCTATCCCATTCTGTCTTGTCAATGGATGGTTTTCTCTTCACCTGGCAAAGACAACCAACCAGTTCAGCTCTCTTTTAAGAGCTTTTGGCTTTTGAGTGTGATTTTTAAATAATATGCTCTGGACTTTGCAATATGAATCAAAGCTCACCGCCTGCCTCACTTCTAGAAATCTATCCTGAGGAAATTACTGAAAATATATAGAAAATTTTCTGTACGTGCAATAATTTTCATTGCACATTACTCACCAACATGAAAAATGCAAACACTCTAAATGTTCTGCAATAAGGGAATAGTTAAGTAAACTGTGGTTTATATCCTCAATGGAACAGAGGGAGGCATATAAATGGATGTTTATAAGAAATGAATAATCTGGAAAAATACAAATGTTAACAGGAAAAGCTAGATACAAAATTGCATATTCGGCAACCTCTCTATGTACTGTATGCTATAGTACTCCTATAGAATACATACTACCTCATCTCTACGTGCTGTCTGTCATGTATGGTAAAAATTACACAATATAAACTCGAATATATATAGTGCATTAACCACTACAGAAATTATTTGAAAAAAGTACCAAACACAATCCACTAAAAACAACAGTGATTATCTTTGAGTGATAAGTGAATTAGTACTTTTTTCCTTTTTATTATACTTCCAGAATTTTCTATAATTATGTATACTGCCTTGATAACAGAAAATACAAAATAAGCACCAATTAAACACATTTATGAGCTCCATTATACCTTTCTTGGAGATGTAAAACAGTTCATTACAAGGAATGGTTTCTTTTTATTTTATCTTATTATCTATTTATTTATTTTTTGAGACAGAGTCTTGCTCTGTTGCCTGGGCTAGAGTGCCGTGGCATCAGCCTAGCTCACAGCAACCTCATACTCCTGGGCTCAAGCGATCTTCCTGCCTCAGCCTCCCAAGTAGCTGGAACTACAGGTGTGCGCCACCATGCCTGGGTAATTTTTTCTATTTTTAGTAGAGATGGGGTCTCACTCTTGCTCAGGCTGGCCTTGAACTCCTGAGCTCAAACGATCCACCCACCTCAGCCTCCCAGAGTGGTAGGATTACAGGAGTGAGCCACGATAACTGGCCGGTTTCTGTTTTAGATAAGGAGTGTGTGTGTGTGTGTGTGTGTGTGTGTGATGTGTGCGTGCGTATGTGTTGGAGGGAGGTGAGTACACTGCGAGCAAAATCATTCAAAATGTTTACAATATGATAACTAGAAGTTAGGGTTCCTGTTGGAATAGAAGAAGATTCCTCTCTTCCTGGCATATTCCCTGATATTGGAGAGAAGAGTATCTTGAACTCCGCATTGCAAACATAAAGATGTGCTGATGGACAGAGCTGACCAGACATGTCTGCTCTACATAGTACCAACTTCCCATTGACCGTACACTTGAATATGTACGTGGGTGACTCAAAATTAAATGTGCATACAAATTACTGAAGGATCTTCCTAAAGTGTAGTTTCTGATTCAGAAGGTTTGGGTGGGGCTCAAGATAATGCGTTTCTAACAAGCTCCCAGGCGATGGGTGATGCTGCTGCTCATTTGATGCTGACCATTCGACCAGCACAGCATCAGATGGTAAAACAGTACTGGGAACTAAACATAAGAGCCTGTAGGCCCCAAATTGGGATAATTTCCACTAACTGCATGTTTGAAGGGGATGAATTGAGAAACACATTCTTTAGTAGCTCACACATGCCCCATATTCTGAACCAAAATGGAACATAAGGACCCAAGAAGGTATAAAAAAGCTCAGCATTGGCCTAATCTTGGGAAGCAGAGTGTGTGTCAAGGCCAAGCCCCACCTACGTAGGCACTGTCCCTGTCATCGGAGCCAAGTTTCCGCCACTCTGGCTGCTCCATGTTCTCCCAGCCTACACTCATTCACTCATTAAAAGGCAAAGATTTTTACTTTAAATAAAAAATATGTACCTTACATAAGCTGTAAACAAAAGGTATACCTTAAAATAAAATAACATGCAATGATTAAAAAATAAATGATGAACAAAGATATTTAAAAATGTCAAACACAGTGAAAGGGAGATGATACTAAAATTAAAGTAATATGCACAGGGCACCATAATAAAAGATATGGCATCAACATAAGAAGACAGAAATAATTAGAAACATCACAAAAGCATCTGCTGAGTACTCAGAGAATTTGCATTATGAAACTTCTACCTGCAACAGTTGGCTATCTGCCTACTTTGCCATGGTTGAATTTGTTTATAAAAAGTCACCACCTCTTCCTTCTGGGAAACTCCATTCCTGTACACCCACCAATTCTCTGTATCTCTCCAAGCCTAAGCAAACTACAGGCCACCCACAAGAATATCTAAGGCACTTGCTGGGAAGCCAAGGATCACAACGAGCAGCCCATTAACTTGCAGAAGGCCAAGAAGAAAATGTCCCCATGGAAGCCCCCTCCCTCACCTCTCCTGGTGCATCCATACCACCTGGCGATGCCAGAAATCAGAGAACCTGTATCTGGGGTCCTTCACAGTGATGGAGATCGTCAACCCAATAGCCTCTCAAATCCACCTCCATCCTCCCATCTTCCTCCATTCTTTGCTCCACCAACCTATTAATACCCTTCCCCACACTCTGGATACAGTGACTTGATAACCCAGCAGGGAGAGCTGTGTTGCTCATAACGCCTTTCAGCTCTGTGGCAGCAACTGCCCTAGTCTCCTGGGAAGAGTATTGCTAGGTAGAGCACTTTTGGAAACGTCCTCCCACCTTCAGGGTAAGTCTAGGCAGGTTAACGCTCTCTGTCAGCAAACCTGGAGAAACTTTGACCAGGCTTGCCCTGGGGAAGGGGACCAGAAGTGGGAGCCCTAAGTGGCTGTAAGTTTTCCTGCTGCCAGAGGCTTTGTCTTCAGGAATACATCTCCCAGCCCCACCTTCCCTCTGCATCATTGGATCAGGGATTTCTCTAGTATTTCCAGTAAAATAGGAAAATCAATGGAGGATAAGTAAACTTTTTAGAGGGTTTTTGATGCCAAGTTTCTCTGATACACATAGTCACAGAGCCTCCAGTAACACCTGGGGAAGGTCATTGACTCCACTTAAGATTCTCAACATTTTTCCTACTCCAGTCCACCGAGAACAAGACACCCCCTCAAACATAACGAGGGCTCCCCTATCAGCAATCATCGCCAACCTGGGTGTCATCAGCATAGCACAGTGATTAAGAAAATGGCTTAAAACAGTGGTTCTCAAAGTTAGCTGTGCATCGGAATCACCTGGAGGGCTGACTTTCAAGAAAACAGATCTCTGAGACCCATCTTACATTTCTGGTTCAGAAGATTTGGGGCCCACGGATCTGCATGTCTTACGAGGCCCTATTTGTGCTAATGCTGCAGGTTTGGGTAGCACACTTGGAGAATCACTGGTTTGGGTGGACTTTGCGGCTTACCTGCCTGGGTCTAAACACCCAACAGCTCTGCCACTTGTTAGCTGTGTGGCAATAAACAAGTTTCTAAATCTCTGTGCCTCAATTTTCTGACTTATAAAATGAGGATAATAGCATCATTCATCTCACAAGGTTGTGATAATGAATGACTAAATAAAGCATTTAGAAGAGTTGTTGTACATAATAAATGCTATGTGACAGTTTATTTTATTATTAACTTTCTCTAAGTTCAGAGAAATGACAAAGATATCAAGAGAATTTAAATCGAGGCCTGGTGATAATCTGCAATAAAGCAATAACATTTAAGACTCAGGGATAGAAGTGCCCATTTTGCATTTTTATGTATCACTCTCTTAATCACTATGATTAATGAGACTTGATATCGGTTAAGGTCATTATAATTAGTTATTATGATTTTGGAAAAATACCGTGTGGAAAATTTTTATGACTGAGGCCGACTTCTAACAAATAGATGTCTTGTTAACGGAGCTTAGAACCACTTACTAACAAAACTTTACTGCCACCTGGTGGCAGTATACCAAAATTGTTGGCAAAAGCAGCAAAGAAAATTTATCAGCATCTTCAGGGGTTGAATTTTTAGGTTGCGAACCTAAAACTCATGGAAGTTAGAATAACACATCTGGGGGACTTGGGTTTCTCAGTCCTGTTGCTGCACTGATGGTGAGACCAAGGTACAACTGCCCCTGCTCCTCCTTCTACACCAGCTCAGGGTTCTAGTCTTTCCAAGCTAGCAGGGGAAAATGGCCCACATGGGAACCAGAGGTTGGGGAGGAAGCACAAGCTCATGACGAACACGCACCAGGATGAAGGAGGCTGACTGTCTAGCAGAGAGGCTGTTTTCCGGAGACAGGGTGGTCATGGCCCCTGTTGGCTGTCTTCAAAGCAGCCTCTGACTCAAACTATCTTGGAGCCCTAGTGATGCTTGATCAGGAGATGAGTTGCATTTCCATGAGGAACTGGGCCTCTTCTAACCTCCCACAGGAGCCAGCTGTGTGTCACAAGGCCTCTGGAACCCTCATCACAATGGCCTTGGAACATGGGAGCACCCACCTGCAGAGGTAAGACACACACAGGAGCCGAGGGACTAAACCTTCTAGCCACTCAGAAAAATTGCAGCACATGCAGCGGAGGTTGGGTTCAGAGCACGTGGGATCAGAGTGGGCTGCACTGGCCAGGGTGGGCTTCCTGGCAGAGGCGGGCCAGGGAGCCTTTCTCCCTGTCTCTGGCTCTGCCTCTGGACTACCTCAGCTGGTTATCCCACCAGATCAGTACTCATACCTGGAGAATACCTAGGACCCAAGCTTCAGATTCCTTGGGTACCACCTGCAAAGATTCAGAATCAGTATGCCTGGGCTGGGGGCCTGGGGAATGTCCTTTGATAAGTCTGCCCGAGTAACTCAGAGGCAGTATTTGAATGGTAGCTTCGGGGATGGAGACCAGTTTTACTCATCTTTATATCCAGGGCATTTAAAATGGTACCTGAGTAACTGAATGAATGATTAGCTTGAATGGGAGAATAAATGAAGTTCTCTTAAATCTCATTTCACTTCCCTCTCTGTGTGTATTACAGAGATTAGTGCGTGCCCCATCTCCCCCCTTACCCTGAGTTCCTTTAGGCCAGGGCCAATGTCAGATTCTTTTGTGCTCCCCACCCCATGCCAACCCTGCTGCCGTGGCACTCGGCAGGTGCTTAGTATTTGTTGCATGGATCTAAGGAGTTGGCTCCGCTTGGCTCTAGCATCCCTATTCTCCACCTTAAACTTTGCTTGCATTTCTACTCAGGTCCAATCTGGCTGTAAAGCATCCGTAGTCATTAGGCGATGATAGTAATTAGATGAACCAAATTGGAATTGGAGCTCAGCGTTGGAATTTGGACTCGGACCTCAAATTTGGATGTTCCCCCCTTGTGAGCCACAGATTCCCCAGCCATGAAATCAGAATACAGTCAACCTCCGGCTTTCACCGTCTTTATTAACATAATGAATCAGTGTCCATAAGCAAGCCTTCAGTGGACACAATCCATTGTCTCATTTACTGTTACTGTTCTGCTAGCAGGTGGCACTGCAGGAGGCCTCATTATCAGCCTTCCTCCCCCACCCCATCCCAACCTAGTAAAGAGCCTCTTTCCTTTGATCTCTGCCCCTGGGGCTTCCTGGAGTGGGAGGTGGGCAGCTTTGAGTAGGGTGGGGCGGAATAAAGACTGGCCTCTTCCACATCAGGGAGGCTTCATTCTGAGGTTCCCAAAAGGTTTCCAAAGTGAATGTCCAGAGCAGGGGGCCTGGCGTGGCATTACATCTGAGATTCTCTGTGCCTTTGTTGCTCCACATTAACCACATAGACAACTGAGAATTAACTGCAATTTTTCCCTGAGAAACTGAGGATCAGGTAAAGTTGGAAAAATCTGAGTACTAAATCCAATGTGGCTTCTCAAATGAACGTGGAGGGCACAGATCATCTACTGACCTTCCTTTAGCCTCTGGCTCCCTACCTGGGAATTGTAGATAACATTCCTTCCCCGAATTAGCCAACACACTTTAGTTGTGCCACAAAAGCCTCATAGCAACCACACGAGGCTTAATATTCAAACAGAATTGCAGGACCCTGCGCAGAAGCAAAAAAGGCCTTTGGTCCGCCTCCCTCTCCTGCTTCTTTTTCAGATTCTTAAAGGGATTTTCAGGTGTCAGCTTTGTTCCAGGGCCGAATGGTCCTTACCATGTCTGTTTATTTACATACTTGCCCGAGTGCTGTCCATCACCACGGTCACTCTTCCTTTGTGCATTTCCCCTCCCCAATGGGAAGCCAGCTTCCTGCTTTAAGTTTCTGTACATGGGGATTCTTCAGGTCACAAGAAGCCCAGGTTTTAAAATATTATTCTAGGTGTTTGCATTAAAGAAGTCCTGGAAGGGAGAAAACCACCTGGCCCATGTTCCCCTGCTGAATGTGGCTATCCAGGAGCTGATGAGGCTGTGGTGTGCGGAGGAGGGCAGGTGTGAAGGGGCCTGGGGAAGACCTCTTATTTTCAGACACGTGGTGTCCATGCAGTGAGAAAGCTCACAGGCTTTGGTGTCAGAAAGACTCGAGTTCAAATCCTGACCCTGCCACCCACCAGTGATGCAACCTTCATCCCATCTGCTGGGAAAGCAGTCTCCTGTGTGCAGTCTTTTGCCCTTTGCTCAGCCCTATACAAGCGGCCTTGAGCCTGAATCGCTTCCTTACCAAGAGACAAGGAGGGCCGGGCGCGGTGGCTCACGCCTGTAATCCTAGCACTCTGGGA
>VBSM01002959.1:14565138-14609466 GCA_008086735.1 Cheirogaleus medius | reverse complement strand
AAAAAAAAAAAAAAAAAAAGAGACAAGGAGCCCTCCTCGCTCATGCTGGCTGGGCTCATAGCCTCATGTAGGAATATTTTTGTCCCTGTTCCAGGCTCAGTGTGTACTCCTTTGTGCTGCTTAAGCTTGTGCGTCGTGTGGCACGTGGCCAACCCCACTGCTATACCTGTTCCAGGTGGTGAGGGAAGGGGTCCTTCACCTGCAGTGTGAGAGGGGTACGTGCCAACCATCGCCCTGTGTTGGATGCAGGACGAGACCCCTGGCCATGGGGACTGACACCTGCTGTTGAAGCTGATCTTGCTCTGTCTCTTGTCTATGTGACTAAAGTGTTGTTCCATCCAATCCACATGTAAGTTGTGACTTTCTTGGAGACACCTGCAAAACAAGGAGTGGGTTGACATCCTCGGACCGCAGCTCCTGATAGCGGGCTGCCCTGCAGCGGGGCTCCTCCCTACCCGGGTCTCAGCACCCTCACGTGTGCCACGAGGGTGGTGCTGGCTCGCAAGACTAAGGGTGAAAGAAGCAGTGTCTGCAAAGAGCCCGGCATGGCCCTGGAGCGCAGGAGGCGCCCGCTGTGTGGTGTGCGGCAGTTATTTTCATCCTTGGCATCGCGGGCGTTACCAATGCCCAAGACTTGTCCATAAGTATCGCTATGAGAGCTGCTTTCTGGGAACGGACTCGAGTTGAGAGCCTGCCTGTTTCCATGTGGCTGGCGTTGCACTCACGCACAAATTTGAAGATCCCTTGAGCCAGTTAGTCTCCCCTTCTCTGTATGTCTCTGAGAACCCAAGGGACCGGGATTTCTGTAAAAGCAGGTAAGGCGGCACTGGAAACGCAGTTCACTCCAGTGCCCTTCGTGCCAAGGCAGCACGACACAGCTCTGTGACATGGTGGTACTGCATCTCTGTCGCAGGTAGCAGTGCCTTCAAAGGATACCTGCCCAGGACTGTCTAAGTCTGAGCACTCTAGCTCTTGATACAAATCACATCAGTTCTGATTTTATTTCACTGCAAAGTGCCGAAGATCTTTTATGCTAAAGCCATAGTTTTCTCTTTGTTCTCTTTGTGGAGGACAAGGATAAGTTTGGATTTCTGGCAAGAGGCTTTCTGCCCTCAACCCCACGGAGCACAGCATTTCTGACAATACTGGAGATGGCTGCATGTCGCATGTTATTAGCGTGAGGGGAGCAGGGCTGGGGGTGGAGATTGCTCTCTTCTGAGCACCGAGGTAGTTGCAGTCCCCAGAGCAGTAGCCAGCCCAGCCACCTCGGAAGTCCCCTGAGCTAGCTGGAGTGCCAACTAGTTGTACTTTGGGCCATCTCGAAGGTCTTGGGGAGCCTACCTACAAGACAACTTTTGTGGGTGCCAGGATTACCCCTAGGAGCGACTCTGGACAAAAGGGAGGCCTCAGCCTCGGGAGGCTCAGGCTGAGCTCACCTAGTCCTGCTCCTTAAGGGGTCCTCATCACAGTTCTACCTGCCCCCCAGCCCAGGCTCCTGGGGCAGCGCCAAGCAGGTAGCTCTGACTCACCTAGCAAAGGCGTGCCTTTCCCGCCACCCACGTCTCCTGCTCACAGCTGGGCCTCCCAACCACAGCTGCCTTTTAAGGGGCACTTGCTATATACCGCAAGCGAAGTGCTTTATGTCTGTGAGTGCCTGCGTTGAACACCAGAGAGGTTAAGTTACTTGCCCGGCATCACCCAGGCAGTCCGTGGGGAGCAGGAGCCTTCCCAGCTCTGCCCAGCTTTGCCACTAGCCGGGCCATCTCTGTGTCACGTGGAGCTGCCTCCCCCATCCCGTTGGCAGAGGTGGGCATCTTGGAGCTCTGTGCTAGCTCAGGGGACTGTAATCCTATAGCCCGGTGGCGGGGGGAATTTGCTATAACTCCCTCTCCAGATTTTAAAATAGTCATTCCGTCTAAAAACAGAGCATGTGGCGGTAATGGGGGTGGGGGTGGGGGTGGGGAAGTGTTGCAACCTAGATTATAAAGAGGATGGAAAGAGTGAAATGGAGAGAAAAAAGGACAAGAAATTCCAGCAACTTCCAGGGGACTGCTAATGGAGAGAAATAATGTGGCTTATTACATCTCTGAAGGCTATCCATTCCAAATGAATTTTTAATGAAAAAAATAATGCATTTACCCTGCAACTTAAATCCAGGAGAGAAGGGAAGGAGCAGAGTCTCCCAGGGCAGGCAAGAGCAGCTGTGCATGTCCAAGCGTGGCTCTGACCCCCTCACCCGGGTTGCTCCCCCAGCATCCTCATCCCTGGGGCGAGGAGTCTTCCACGAAGCCCCACGAGCAAGCCACGGGCACCTTGCACCAGGCGACTGGGCCCCAGGACCCCAGGTGCAGACTGAGGTCTGTAAGCCGAACTCCCTCCCCCATCAAAGCTCAGAGACATGTCCCTGCATCGGCTCCAGGACTTCTCTGGGTGGGGACCCAGTCACCCTCCTCTGCCCCTCCTTCCCATTCTCTGCATCAGGGACTTCTGGATCGTAAATCCAGAGGCAGAAAGTCAACTCCTTCTGTGAAATAAAGGCTCATCGTTGACAAGCCAAACACATCTGTTTGGTAAGTGTGGATTTGGGGAAAATGAGCCTCCTTTTCTCCTCTTTCTAGAATAATCTGTGGATCAGAATGGGGAGAGAGATGCACGAGTTTTAGAGTCAAACAGACCTGGGTTCGGATCCCCGTCTTATAACTCATTTGTTATATGGCCCAGGCAAGACATTTAATTTTCCAGACTCAGTTTCCTTATCTGTAAAACAAGCCACTTCCTAGTATTGTTGTGTGATTTAGATAGCGTCTGACATACTCCAAGCCCACGATAAACAGCCGAGCACACCCAGGCCAGCCCTGGGCGCCCTGAGAAGCTCGAGCCTGGGATTCTCCAGCCTCAGCCCCTCTCGCCTGCTGTGGCCACCTGGGTCAGACAGCAAGGACCACGGGGACAGCGGTGACCACTGAGGTTGCTGCGGGCCCTTGGCCTCAGATGGGCTCTTTGGCCGGGGGTCCAGCTCTCCCTGCAGTGAAGAAGAGGCGGCAGAGCAGGAGCCCCAGGGAGCTGCTCCCGGCAAAGGAGGAGGGCCCAGTGCTCCGGCTGCCACAGGTGTCCCGCACACGTTGCCCTGGGCACACCGGCCACCCTGAAAACTATATATTACACCCTCAAAGTTAGGAGCACACAAGCCCCATAAAGTGAAGGCCCACGTGCTTCAATATTCACTCTCCAATGTATTAGATCCGCAGAGACACAAACAGCCCCATAACGTGCATATGAACGTACATATGACAGGCTGCGACAGGCCCGCATCTACATGTGTCCCCAAACAGCATGAAAGCAGCCCCGGGCACCTCACTTCCATGCAGCACTTGCGCTCTGAAGCGGGTATGCGCATGGACGAACACGCCCGCCTACGGCACAGACACCGGGCAGGGGCAGGGATGGCACCCCTGAGCCTCTCAGATGGTTCCCTTCTCCGGTGAGATCCCGGCTGGGGCCAAGGGCAGGGCCGGGCAGTGGGCAAAGGCTGACCCTGGAGACGTCCTGGAGGGCAGGGTTCATGAGCGAGGGGGCGGAGCAGGAGACCCCAGGGCCCTGGAGTGACAGAAGGGACACACTGAACTGGGCTGGGGACAGGGGGAGGAGTAGGAGGGTGCTGAAGACCAACACCGACACCCTGGTCCTAGAGGCACAGAGGCGGCTCCGGGTCCCGCCTGGCACACTCCAGCATGAGGCAGGAGCAGGGAGACTGGAAATACTTCTTTCCCACCATGTTCCCCATTCTCTCTCTTTCCTGGAACCGTACCCTCTACACCCTGGGAGACGCTGGGAGCCTCCTGGGCCTGGCTTGACAAGTAGTTCTGGAGACCAGTTTCAGGAAGCTCATGGCTGGGATCCGCGAAAGACCGATGCCCGAAGTAACGTCTGCTCACTGTGTCTGCTTGGAGGAGCTGCACTCCTGTGGCCTCCACCCTCTGTCTTTGGGGCCTACTCTGGGGACAGGAGACAAATAAGGATCTTACTTCCTCTGTGCCTGAAACTCTTTCACGTGTCGGTGGGAGAGGAGCTGCACCCGCGTGGGCTGCACCCTAACAGTACCCCCAGCTCCCATCCCAGTGTGCTCACGAACACGACGCCTAGTGGAACACGGTCTACGGTCCGGAATGTTCCTCCCCTCACCACTTTCTGCCCCCCCAGCTCCTCCTCCGCCTGCCCCACGCCCTGTTCTCTTCCTCTCCCAGCCCGCTGGGGCCAGAGTGACCCCGCAGAACTTATCTGCTTTCTGCCGTCCATGAACAAGCCGGACAGAGACGGCGCTGCAGGCAGGCTGGGGGAGCCGCTCCGCTGGCCCAGCAGCTGCGTCCATTAATGGAACTGTGCAGAAAAACACATGGCCTACGTAAGAACGTCAGTGAGGTCAAGTTATGAGAGCAATTCCTCTGTGACGGGATCTGAGACAGGTCATTCTACAACCTGAACCCACGCTGTCCTCTGGCCCTGGCCACAGTCTAGTCTTGACCACGGAGTCTGAAATTGAGCCCTGGAAAACACTTCCAGCGACTCTACTTCATAGATGAGAAATTAAGCTCCAGAGAGGGGCGGTAACTTGCTCAAGGTCACACAGCCAGTCAAAGGCCTACCTGTAACTAGAATCCAGTCTCCCGCCTCCCGGCTGCGTCTTTAGATCTCAGCAAAAAGGGGATGCTTTAAAGCCGGACTTTGGAGACAAAAGAGGGAGTGCCCAGGATAGGGGCCCTTGCAAAAGTTTGAGGAGATAGTCTTGAAAGGTATTGTTTCCCTGGGCGTAGGTGTTCTTTTTTCTTCCCCTTCTTCCGTCTGAGGCCAGGCAGATACTGCTCATACCAGGGGTGGGCAGGGGGGTGGGGAGAGGGGTAGGGCTAGTGGGCTTTGCCTCCTCTGTTCTGTCTTCTCCAAGAGAGGCACAGCATGGGAGCTGCAGACACACGTGATGCCAGTGTGCGGAGAGGCAGAGACGAGGAGGATTGATCTTTCTGCTGCTTCGAAGGGAGCAGAAGCCCTCCCTGTCATTGCTGTTGATCAAAGTCTCTGCGGAGCATATTTAATGCGCCCTGCCCTGCCCCCATGTTGCGCCCCTGGAGGCAGAGTCCCACCCTTGTCATGCTGAGGCTACCTCCAAACCTTACTGTAAACTCAAGAGACACCCCCCACCTACCTTCGAGGAGGAGTCCCACTGCCGCTACCAGGGCCAGGAGTTCACATTCCCTGCCAGCACCTTCTCCAAGCGGCTTAGCCCAAGGCCAGGGCCTGGTCAGTGGAAACGGATATCATCCCCATTGTACAGATAAGAAACTGGGGCACAGAGAGGTTATAACTTGCCCAGAGCCACAGGCTAGTTATGCCTTGGGAAACCCCCATTCTTAAAAGATTACATGGCCTGTGTCGTCACAAAGCCCGTGTCTGGTGGTGGGGACATGCTCCTCCCTCAGAGCTGCCAGTCCACCGAGCATACATAGAACCCAGAAAGACCATAGAAATAACCTGTGTGAAAAAGGAAGTTTGGGCCCTGTTTCTAAGATGTCTCACTTCAGAAATCTTAAAAAATCTAAACTCTTTTATTTCACTTTGCCTCCCAGGTGGGGCAGAAAGCAGATTTATCTTCCCTTTTTCCCTGTCCCCTCCCCAAATGACACCCAGCTTCATCTGTTTGCAACTAGTGCTCTGCCTTACATGTGAAAGTCCTTAAATGCTTATCCATTAAATACAGTGTGAATTTTGAAGTCCTTAGCCTGGTGTTCAAGGCTCTGAAAAAACCTTGAGAGGCCATGTGGCCTAATGGTTAGGGGCATGGGCTCCGGGGCCAAACTGCCTGGGCTCGCAGCCTAGCTCCTGAACCTCATGGCTTTGACTCGTGGATTATCTAGAAGTATGTTGTTTGATTTTCAGGGTTTGGGGGATTTTCCAGATAATCTCTGTTATTTATTTCAAGTTTAATTCTATTATAGTCAGAGAACATACCCTGCATGATTTCAATTCTTTTAAATTTGTTAAGATTTAAGATCTAGAATATGGTCTAGATTGGAACAACTTGAAAAGAATGTGCATTCTGCTATTGGTGGTGGAGCCTTCTACAAATGTCAATTAGATCAAGTTGGTTGATGGTGTTGTTCAGGTCTTCTATATCCTCACTGATTTTCTCTTTATTTTTCTATCAGTGACAGATAAGCATTAAAGTCTCCAAGTATAACTAGGTTTGTCTATTTCTTCTTTTAGTTCTATCACTTTTTTGTTTTATGTTTTTTTTTTTTTTTTTGAGACAGAGTCTTACTCTGTTCCCTGGGCTAGAGTGCCGTGGCGTCAGCCTAGCTCACAGCAACCTCAAACTCCTGGGCTCGAGTGATCCTTCTGCCTCAGCCTCCCGAGTAGCTGGGACTACAGGCATGCGCCACCATGCCCGGCTAATTTTTTCCATATATTTTAGTTGGCCGATTAATTTCTTTCTATTTTTAGTAGAGATGGGGTCTTGCTCTTGCTCAGGCTGGTTTTGAACTCCTGACCTTGAGCGATCCGCCCACCTTGGCCTCCCAGAGTGCTAGGATTACAGGTGTGAGCCACTGCGCCCGGCCTGTTTTATGTATTTTAAAGTTCTATTATTGAGTGTATACACATTTAGAGTTGTTACAACTTCTACATGAATCAATTCTTTTATCATTGGGTCATATTTCTCTTAATCCTGATACATTTCTTTCCTCAGAAGTCTACTTTGCCTGATATTAATTTAGTCATTGCAGCTTGTTAAAAAATTAATATTTTATGGTATTTTCACAAACTTTTAACTTTTAACCTGTCTATATCATTATACTTAAAGTGAATTTCTTGTAAATAGCATATAGTTTGGGTCTTATTTTTTTAAAAAAATCTAATCTGAAAATCTCTTTTAATAGGTGTGTTTTAAACCATTTACATTTAATGCATTTAATGATATGGTTAGGTTTAGATCTACCATTTTATTGTTTTGCTTTGTTTTGTTTTGTTTTGTTTCTGGTTTGTCCCCTCTGTTTTTCATTCCTCTGTTTCCTCTTTTCTGCTTTCTTTTGGATTACTGAATATTGTTTTAGTATGTTATTTTTATTTCTCTGTTGGCTTTTTTACTACATCTGTCTGTATAGTTTTTTAAGTGGTTGTTCTAAGGATTATAATGTACGTATCCAACTCTTCATGATCTACTTAGAATTAACATTTTACCACTTCAAGTGACATATAGAAACCTTGCAATCATGTAGGTCCTTTCCCCTCCTCCTTTTATGCCATAGTTGTTATATGTATTACATCTAGACATTAAAAAACTCATCATATAATGTTATAATTTTTTTTCAACAGTCATACATATTTTAAAGTACTTACGGAGAAGAGAGTGTATTATATTTACCTACTGATTATCATTTCGTTCTCTTCTTTTATTCCTAAAGTTCTGAGTTTCCTTTTGGTATCATTTTCCTAAAGAATTTCCTCTAGCATTGCCTTTAAGGCGTGAATGCTGGCAATGAATTCTCTTAGCTTTTCTTCATCTAAAAATGTTTTCTTTCGCCTTAAAAAAGATATTTTTAACTGGATGTAGAATTCCAGGTTAACGGGTTTGTTTTTTTTTCTCTCTTTCAGCACTTTAGTGATGTTGTTCCACTGTCTTCTGGCCTCACTGGTTTCTCGTGTGAACTCTGTAGTCACTTTAATTGTTCTTCCCCTGTACATAATGTACTGCTTCCTCTGGGTGCTTTCGATTGCTTTTTATCCTGGGTTTTCAGCAGTTTAAGATGTATTTGGGTCAGGTTTTCTTTGAATTTGTCCTCTTTGGCGTTTTATTGAATCTATAAATTTATGTCTTTTCATCAAATTTGGGAAGTTTTCAGCCATGTTTTTTCAAATATTTTTTTCTGTTCCAAGCCTTTTTTTCCTCTCTGTGGAGAGACATATATGACATAAATATTAAACCTTCTGATATTGCCTTACAAGTCCCTGAATCTCTGTTCATTCTTTTCAATCTTTTTTTCTCTGTGTTGTTCAGATTGGATCACTTCTATTGATCTATTTTCGAGTTCATTTACTCTTTCTGCTGTCATCTTCATTTTGCTATTGAGCCCATAGAGTGAATTTTTTATTTCAGTTATTGTATTTTTAGTGATAAAATTTCCATTTGGTTCTTTTCGTTTTTTATAGTTTTCATTCTTTGCTGAGAACTATCTTTCCATTCATTTCAAGAGCGTTCTTTCTTATTTAATGGACTGTGGTTATAATAGCTGCTTTAAAGTTTATGTGTGATAATTCCATTATCTGGGTAATGCACTCCAGGGCCAGCATTCGTTAACTGTTTTTTTCTTTGAGAGTATTTGAGATTTTCCTGATTCTTTGCATACGGAGTGATTTAGGGGCATTTTGAATATTGTATAATCAGCTCTGTTTAGTTCAGACCACAAGTCCCGACCCGCCTTCCGCTTTGGGTCAGTTCTATACACACACAGCTCAACAGCAAGTCTAGGACTTCCTACGCAGATTTGAGAGGTCCTTTCTCTAGCTCTCCATGATTTCTCTCACGTTCTCTGTCTCCCAGAGGCCCTGTTCCCGATCCTCATGCTAGAAAGCTGGAGTTTTACCCTCCCCACATTATTGCACATCTCCCCTGATTGGGTCCACCTCCAGGGTGAAGCAAGGAGAAAAAAGAGGGAAAAAAAATTAACAAAATTCCTCCCACACCCCCACAGAATCCCCTTTTCCCCTGGCCCGTCTGGCCAGAGAGAAGGATTTTCTTCCACAGTTTTAGGTCTTGCACCACCAACACTACAGGAGCGTGGCTGTACATTTGGGGCTTTCCTTGGGGCATGCTCAGGAGAGTAAAAGAGAAAAAACTTGGAATTCTTCCCTTCCCTCTGCCCTGCAGGGTCCCTGTCCCCAGTCCTCTCGCTAGAAAGAGAAGGTTCTCCTGGAGCTTTTTTGTTTGGTTGCACCCACTGCACGGTTCTGGGCTTTGTGCACTCTAGAGTCCCAGCCAGGAGATATTGGTGGGAAAACACCAGGAAAGTCACCGCCGTGTTGATCTCTGAGCATGTATCTCCCACCACGCTACCTGCTATTATTTCTTTTTTCAGAGTCCCTAAACAGTGCTGTAGGTGTTCATTCAAGGGTTTTTATTTGGAAGCTGTGGGAAAGAGAAGGTGAAGTGTGCCTGCTCCATCTCAGCTGTACCAGAAGCCTGTAGACATGTGATTTGAAGTTGCGAGGCATGGGAGAATTGGGCTAATTTTGCAAGCAGTATTGCAATACTTACGAGCATGTGAAAGTCACTAGTCACTGTATTTATAAATGCAATTTATTAGATTTACAACAGTTTTTTTAAGTACATGATCAAAAGATTTTGCTTGTTCAATTAGACATTAAGTTACACAGGAAAATCAAATATATTAAATGTTTAAATGTAGCTGAAATTGTTTAAGTAAATTTAATTAAATTGTAAATGGAACCGACTGTTTAAAGGAGTTTAGTTTTTTCAACTTGAGTTAATCAAATTTTAATTGAAAAAAATGAAAGTCTTGTTCTTATTTTATTACATTTATAACTAGAACAATAAGATTGGTAAGTGGAACTTAATCCTTGAGAAAAGTCATGTTTTTAAATGTGTATTCTTAGTAAATCAAATATTAATTTTAAAAAGGTAACTATAAATGGTATATTCTTGTGCACAACTCCCCTTCCTCCTCCCCCTACTCTCAGGTGCTCGCACTGTGGGCAGGACAGATGTCTCTCTCTCCACCTGAAATCTGTGAGGAGTGCAGGCTGGAGAAGACCAAAGCTTTTAGAGACAGACTGAGGAGGAAATTTACTCTTCTGCTCCTCAGATTCCTTATCTATAAAATGCAAATAAAAAAGGACTTATCTCAAAGGTTTGTTTTGAAAATTAAATGAGAGGGTGTACATCAAGTGCACGTGCATGTAAATTGCTTAGCGTAGGAAGCCATAGCAGCGTCGGTAGGAGGACACAGCAGTAAGAGTAGGAATTGTTGCTGTCGCTGGTGTTGTCACTCTCCGAGCCAGTTCCCAGAGGTGCCAGGCCCTGGCCCTGGAGGGGCCGTGAGAAAGCCACAGTCCTGCCCTGCCCGCATGGCCGCTTTCTCCTCGGCCCGGCCGTTCCTGACCATGCAGACGGTTTTCTGGGCTTGCCAGGTGGTGTCTGAAAGATGCAGAGCCTTGGTCTGAGAGGGCCTGGTGCGCAGAGCCCGGCTCTGCCACTCCTTCCTGGGTGGTTGGGAAAAGCTGCCCAGACTCTTGAAGCCTCTGGAGCTTGGGGACTCTTAACGCAGAGGGTGGATTTGAGTACTAAACAAGGCACTGTGCAAAGTGTCTGGCCCCATACCCAGCATATGGGGGGCTTGTACACACAGTGGTTATCTCCCACCGTGTATATTTTACTCCACAATAGATTCTTGGACCCCGAGTTATCCAGTTAACTTGTCTACACTGACCCAGGTTATTTGGTTAGAGTGTCTACACTGACTCACTGAGGAGCAGGAAGCCCAGCTTCTAGTCCTGGGCTTTGACATTTAGGTCAAGCCCCTTCTCCTCCCTGAGACTCAGTTTCTTCTGCCGTAGTTTGGGTGTGACAATTCCCATTCTGCCCCATAGGCTCCGCGTGGCTCCGATGGCCCACGGACGTGGAGGGCTTAGTTCCGAGGAGCAGCTTGCACTGGCAGGCCCAAGAGCTGTGTGGACAGAGCAGGATTCTCTGGCCTCTTCTCCCCCTGGCAGGAAGCTGGACGCCTCATGCTTCCAAGGCCTGATAATTGGTCTCTGTTCTGGCAGCAGCCGACAGCGTGCACAGGCGTGTGCTCTGAGTCACCCATTCATCAGCCCCGTGTTCCTCCTCTCAGAGAAAAGGCTGCTACGACAGAAGCGGAAGGGGAGATCCGAGGCGCCCGTGCCACCCCTGCCTCTGCTGGAACTCCCTGCCAGCCGCCGCGGGCTCCCTGGCTGCTGGTCTGCTGTGCACAGGGGTCCGAGCCTCAGCACCGGGATAGGTGAGCAGGGTCGAGTATGGCCCTTCTGCCTTTGGGGCCGTGTGACCTTAACCCACCCGGCCCATGCTTGCCGCACAGCTACTGTGTCCTTTAAGGCCCAGCTCTAGCCCCTCCCTTCCTCCAGGAAGCCTTCTCAGACCCCCAACCCACACCACCCTCTTCCTTCTCTGGGAGTCTGAGCCCCACACACTGGCTCCCGCTCACGCTCTGTCCCAACCTGTCAGCCAGGTAGGGAGTTTCTGAAGGACAGGCCCAGGAATGCCTCCCATTCCTCCTGCCTGGCAGCCCTGCCAGGATGGCCCAGGGGGTGCGGAGACTGCCTGGGCTGCTGGCTGGGAAGCTGGGGTGGGGCAGAGGCCAGGTCCTCAAAGCCCAATCCACAGAGAGCCCCACAAGGGAGGGACACCAGGCCCCACAGTGAGGCCTCAGGCACACTGGGGACAACCTCTCTGGGCTGAACAGTGAAACGATCTCCCACGTGTAAAGAGCTTTGTTTCCAGATGGTCTTTCCCATCCCTGCGATCACTCGACAGTGGACATCATGACCTCTTACCTGCCGAAGAGGTATCCAGGTATCCAGAAGAAGAGTGCAACCACTCAAGGTCACAAAGGTACCAAAGGCAAACACCCCAGCTAGAACCCCAGGCTTCTGACTTTCAGCCTCTTGACCGTCGTCTCTAGCTTTCCCAGGGGAGGGAGGCGGTGGTATGAGAACAAGCAGTGAGTGGGCAACCTTCCTACAACCTCTTCCTTCACGCCTTCCCTGCTGGAGACAGGGGCAGGTGGGAGGAGGCCAAGCCTTCAATGCTGCGTCGGGCCAGCCCTCACTGGGTGTGGTGCCCTCTGGGAGCCCTGGAAGCCCAGTGCTCCTCCACCCTTCAGACCAGCCATGACCACAGGGATCCCATGAACTCCTGCCCGAGGCTCTTTTCCAGTATCCTGGGGGAAGCATGAGGTGAGCCTCCCTGGAGCTGCCTCAACTCCAAAAAAGAGGCTGGGAGTGAGGCTGGAGCAGGCCCAGCGGATACTGACCAGAGGATGCAATCCAGCTCAGAGGCCCTGCCTCCCGCCCTGCACTGCATCTCACAGGCTCTGCTCTCCAGGGCGCGCCTGGCTGGCATCTGGCTTCTGAGATCTTTCATGCCTGTTTTCTTCAATAAGCTGGAGTGGAAAGGTCCTCCCCTCTCTGGTTAGTTTGCACTGGCTCATTTTCCTCTCCTCTTCTCACCTGGCTCCAGGGGGTTGCAAGGGAGCAAGATACAGACAGTCGGTATTCTTCCTACTGGCCCAGAAGAAGGGCTTTGAATGGGCGTGTGCGTGTGTGTGTGTGTGCACGAATTTCCTGGAGACAGGCCAGGCCTCCCCCATCAGACAGGCAGGGACCTAGCCGTGCCCTGCAGAGCTTTCAGAAGAGATGACTCCCAGCACTAAGGCCGCATATCCCACTGTCAGGAGGTGGAAGATGCTGGCAGTCAAAGAAAGCGGGCCAATGCGTTAGCCACACCATCTAAAGGACTGGCCAGGCTGGCAGCAGGGGGCAGCTCTGCCATACAACTCAGGCCAGCGAGGAGTGGGGGGACCAACCAGTCCAGAGCTGGCAGCCAGAGGACGGATACCGAGGCACACTTCCCAGATGCTCAGCACTGGCAGGGAGTGGGTCAATGGGTCAGCACAGCCCTTCACCGTACAGGTGGGAAACTGAGGTTCAGAGAGTGGCTGGCCCCTGCCAAATGTTATAGAGCAGAGTAGAGACTGAAAACAGGTCTTTGGATTTTAATTTGAGATTTTTTCATAGTATCATGTCACATTGTTCCAAAATCAGAAGTTGGAAAGTTTATTCATCTCTATTCATCACCCCTCCCAAGGCACTTCTGGGTGCCAGGCCTGTGCTGAGGCTTGGGGAGACCCAGGATTGCATGAGGCCCACACCTTCAAAGGCCAGGACTGGCTTAGCGTTCAGGCGCTACAACAGCCCCATGGCTTGATAACCGGGAAAGAGAATGTGCTGCAAGGAAGCTACAGGCAGAGCACAGTGGGATACAGGGAGACAGGGAGGGAGAAAGTGGGAAATTTTACTCACTTATAGCTCACCTCATTCCCAAAAGATTTATGATAGCTCTGAGGCTGTGAACTCACAACAGTTTTAGGGTATGATATGGTCTTAAAGGATGAACAGGATTCAAAGAGGACAAGATGGGGACGGGCGTTCCAGGAGGGAACAGGTTGTGCAAAGACACGGGACATGTGTGAGGTCTCGCAAAGCCCAAGGTGGCTGGAATGGAGGGGTAGTGGGCAGTGCTGAAGGGAAGGTGGTCCTGTTCTGACTCCCTGTGTGCCAGCCTATTGTGGGCACCATTGTGGATCAGCCTGCCCTATTAGAGGCTGGTCACCTTGGCTTTAATCACTATATTTCCACAATGATGCTATGTAACAAACTCCCCAAATTTCAGTAGCTTAAAATAGTAAGTATTTAACTATTATCTGTGGGTCAGAAATTTAGGCTGGGCTCTGCCAGGTGGTTCTTCAGTTCTCAGCTGGGCTCACTTCTCTGGAGGTTGGCTGGGGGCTGCGATGACTTGGCTCTTCCCCATATGTCTCAGTCCTCTAGCAGGCTAGTTCAGGCATGTTCTCATGGCAGTGGCAGATGCACAAAAGGGCAAGATCTAGTGTGAAAGCCCATTTCAAACTTCTGTTTGCAGCATGTCTGCTAGCATTTCATTGGCTGAGTCCAGAGTCAAGGACTAGAGTAGGTCCCCTCCATTCATAGTGGGAGGACAATACAAAGGTACCCACCAAAGGGCCTGGACACAGGGAGCGGGAAGTATGGGGGCCATCAGTACAATCTACCACAGGCATTTGCTACTCAGCCTTGGCACAGGCATCTGCTCCCACATTCTTAGATAGGTGCAGAGCAAGCCTCTAGGACCTAGCTCAGTCCTGCCTTCCCAAGGGAGCTCTCCTTGCTGATGCAACGCTCAACTTAGCTCATGCTGCTTGACCCCCTGAGGGCTCAGGTAGTTCTGTGTGTGTGTGTGTGTGTGTGTCCGCCTCAGCCAGATGGTGGGAACTGGCGAAGGCCTTCCTGCTTGTCATCCCTATGAGCTGTGCTGCAGAGCCACAGAGGTGACTCAGACATGGCCCCTATCCTCCAGGAGGCCCAGTTTTCTGTAGGAGACATGGCCACGAGCAGTGACAGCCCAGCTTGGCAAGTAGCAGTATCAGGTGCACGGGGCACAAAGAGAGCCCCAGGGGGCATAGGCCCAGCCTGCCACCAGGAAAGGCCTTCCGGAGAAGGCAAAGCTTGAATGGAGTCTAGCTCCAAGGCTTGGCAAGTATGAGCAGGAGACTCGGAGAGATCAGCGCTTTGGCAGGGGTGGGAAAATTCTGTCCCACACGAGGACAGCACAGGCAAGGGCTCGGCACTGAGCGCAGGCAGACGTGTCTGAGGAATGGCCGTGGCTGAGTGTAGCTGGAAGGAAAGTGTGGACACAAGGCTGGAGAGGTTGACAGGGGCAAAGTTACCAGGCCTTGGGCTCTGGGTGAAGGAGGGGAGGCGACAAGCATGAGGCCACGTGTAACCTGCACGTTAGGAAAGCGGCTCTGGGGTGGGCGGGCGGGGCAGACCAGAGGCAGGAAGATTGTGGGCAACAGTAGTCCAGGGGAGGATGAGGAAGGCCTGAGCCTGGCAGAGGTGGTGGAACCAAAGAAGAGGGAGTGAATTAGAGAAGTGATCCTGACTCTTCAGGACTGGGTGACCTGCAAGATGTGGCACTCAAGGCACAGAGGTCTCAGGCCTGGGGCCAGCGGCTGGAGCCGAGGGGCTAGGAGTTCCCTGGAGTCTAAGGGCTGGTGCTGGAGTCTGCCTGCTGGTTGGAGGCCAGGGAGACACGGGGCAGGCCGGCTTGGAGCTGGGGGCCCCCAGAGGTCAGGTTCCTGATAGGCTTGGGGACCCTGACTCGTCACAGCAGCCACCAAGAGCCCCGGACCAGGGCAGAGCTGCTCTTCCCTCTTGAGCAGCCTGGCACAGTCACGCCGCCGCCTGCTTCCTCTTCATCCGCACGTCCCGACATGACAGCGCTGCTGGCAGAATTGAGGGAGCTTGAAAGGCCGCACCAAAGCACCTTCCCGCGGTGTCTCCCTGGCTCCAAAGCTTAGACGCCGCTTGTGCCGCAGGGCTGAGGGGGATGATTGCTCACCAGGGAGGCCTGAGGTGCATGTCGCCTCCCTGGGGGGCTTCCAGGGCAGCCCCGAGCTGATCTCCTGCTTCCCACCCACCGGGAGATGGGGCCTCAGGCCTGCCAGCCACCTGGGAGCCTTTGGCGCCTTCACCTCTGAGCCGTTGGCTGACCTGCGCAGGGAGCATCCCTTCCTCCTCTCCGAGGCTTCCTCTCATCCCCAGGGCTCCTGCTGGCCCAGAACTTGTCACCAGCTGTGCTTGCCTGGCCCAGAGCAAGGACGTCTCTGCTGTGCTCAGGGCCGAGGCCCCAGCCGGGCCCGGGTCTGGCTCCATGCGCAGGTGCCACGGCCTGTCTCTCCTGGAGGGCTGGGTCCAGCTCTTGAGCAGCTGCTGAGGGTGGAAAGGCTCCCGGATCTTAAATAAAGAATTCTCTGAGAAAGAACTGCGCTCTGTAGAAGTGTTTCCCTGCGTTCATTTACAGGCAGGAGCTGTGTTTCAGAACAAGCCCTGGCTGTGGGATCGGGAGACCTGGCTTCCTGCCTTAGCCCTGGCGATTGGACTTCAGGAAACCTCTTTGGGCTTCAAGTCCTTTAACCCTAGAATGTGTTTTAAAGGCCGGCTTCAAAACACTTGTCTGTGAATTGAAAAGGTAGTACGTCTGAAAATGACTCATAGCGCCTGGCATATAGTGGGTGCTAATTTTTTAAAACTCATTGATTCAATCATGTATGTAAGTTAACACGTACCCCTACTCCCAGTACACAGGGAAGCCCAAGAAGGGAAGCTCCTCGAGGGGAAGGACCTTGGAGAGCTCACAGCCTGGTCTTATTGAAAGCCCCTACTCCACAACTGTGTCAAAGAACACGGATCAAGTTAAATCCATGGTGCTATGAGCCTGGGACAGGGCTGTGGGGGCTGGGGTGGGAGAGGGCAGGGTGGGCTCTTCTGGAAGGAGGAGGAGAAGAGAGAGAAGAGGCTTTGGTCTATGAATCCTGAATCTCTTGCTGGTTTGACCCAGTGTCATAAATGTGTTTAATACAGTTGCTGCCTCAGCATCCACTTTTAGGCCTGACATAAGTTATTTAAAACTCAAATGTACTCCTTCACTCCTTCACTCCTTCACTCCTTCAGTGACTCTGACCCATCCTTCAATCTTATTATCACCTGGTGTTTAGCAATCTTCAGGTGAAGCGTTAGCGCCTCTCATGTCCTTGATTGCAGCTCCATGTAGGTATAATTGACTTCTCATATTAGGCAAACACCAAGGCAGGAATTTCACCTGCGTGTCCTGGCCACGGATGTGGAGGAACAGCAGGCTGCCCCAACCTGGAGGGGTTGGAGGCATCAGGTATTCAAGCCTGTGGATTTCAGTTAGACACAAAAGGACAAACAGCAAGAGGAGATAGTTAGTTGAAACTTCTCCTCCCCAGGTGGTGGTTTGCAGTATAGCCTGCCTGCTCCTCAGCCCACTGACCCTAGACCTAACACACTGCAGCTGCTGCCCATGGTGAAACCACACGGTCGACACCAGACTCACGTGAATGAGGTCCCCCCGCTTCAGGCATGTTCCCTCTAAACCTGCAGATCCACAGCCCCACGGGAAAGCCCGAGGGGTAGCACCTGGGGCCTAGTCCCACAGGTCCCCCTCCTGCTCTCCCCTACCCACTTGTTGAGTCCCTGTCACCTCTGGACTTCTCATCAGCCTCTCATGGGCACCCATCGCCTGTCCGGGACCTGTAGGAAATGCATTTCTTCTGTATTTTGGTATTGCTTCCTCATTGTGTCTCACCTGACACCACCCCCCAAACCCAACTCTCCCCATCCAGCTCTCCTAGAGAGTGGCTGTTTGGCTCACAGCCAGAGAGACTCAGGACCACGTCACAATAAAAATCCCCACACCAGGGAGACCAAACAGTCCCCTGAGGCAGGCCCTGGCCAGGTTCCCCTGGGGCCAGAGGAGGGCAGCGTGCCTTGGGCCTCTTGGGCACCCTGGAGCCCTTGTTGCCAAAGACTCACCCTGGAAATGCCAACCCTCTCTTTTCTTTGCTGCTGAAGCTGGAAGCCTGGGGGAGAAGGAGAGAAGTCCCCAGCCCCTAAGGCGGGACTGGGAACCTGGGGCATGGAAACCGCAGGTGGACCAGGGGATGGGACGGCTAGACGTGCGTCTTCTCCTCGGCCTTCAGAAGTGGCCCCTGGGTTCCTGGGCAGGTCAAGATGCAGAAATAGGTGGGGAGAAGTGCAGACAGGTGCCACCAGGCTCCCCAAGGTCAGGGGCCTGCACATCTCTTCTTCCCCGGAGCGCAGCCAGGGCCGGGTGGAGAAGGTGGGAATACATACTTGTCAAACAGATTTGATAAGAAAGATCTAGAGTGCGATCCTGTCACAGAGACAGGGGCAGGCAGAGAGGCAGAGAAACCAAGAGATGAGAAGAAACACACACTCAGGTAGAAAAACCTAGAGAGATAACGGAAATGAAGAAGGGGAGAGAGGAGAAAAGTCTAACAGAGCAGAGATGGGGAAGAGAGAGAAAGAGAAGATAGCGCCTTCATCAAGTCCCAAAATAGCAGCTGCTGGTGCCGGCAGCCTGCCCTCAGATGGCCTTCTAATTGGGGCTGAATTCAGCATTCTCTGAGCCCAACGCTTGTGCGCGGGTGTAGCCGTATGCTGGCCCCAGGTTGTCAGAAAAGGCCCAGCTGGAGTGGAATGTGCGCCCAGTGTGTGGCTTCCCGCCCTGGGCTCCCCACACCCCCTCCCGCTTCCACCCTGCACGCCCAGTCCAGGATGCCACAGTGAGGTGGCAGCACCAGCTCTGGGGAGGCCAGGTGGCTCCAGCTTGCCTGGGGAGAGGGGAAGAGGGACTGGGGGGAAGTAAGGCTGAGGGGGCAGGAAGACATTGCTCTGGGAACATCCTTCTTGCTTTGGAGAAGAAGAGACGGTTGTTGGAGAGTTGGATACTCAGTGCTGTTATTTTAGGGACAAGCTATACTTCCATGAAACTCTCTCAACAGGCTGACAGTCTTCTCGCATCCTCTCTTCCAGATGCCAGCCCCAGTTGTGTGGCCCAAGCAGCCATAATTTAACGTACCACCTCCTCTCCAGCCCATTGCTCTCCACCTATTGCTTAGGAGGAAGGGCCGATCCTGGTGTCTTATGGGGACATGATCTCTGCCCCAGCCCTGTATAAACGTGGCCTGGCTGGGCTGCATTTCCTCTAAGGATAAAATAAAAACACCTGATATTCTTCACACCATGAGGAATCTTTTTTAGTTGCTAAGAATTTTCCAACAGCATGAGAAACAAGACTAACATACCGGGAAAGATAAGTTGAATGACCACCACCTGACCTCCCTGAGCTATCGCATGGAAAATTCAAAACTTTTTCTATAGACTTATGCCACATCTGTGCTTGTGATGCTCAATCAATATTGTGATGCTCAATGCTATTAAAATTTAATATTAAAATATCAGTTAGCAATTAATATTTGGAAAGTACCCTCAGACACAAAAGAAGGGAAGGGAAGGGAATTGATATTTGTTGAGCATGTATTTATATGCCGGTCACTGGGCTTTATAAACATTTTTACTTGTGTTGACTTGTTTTGTCCTCACAACAAGCCCATGATGTTTTATGACCATTTCTGCTCTCAGATCTGAGAATAGTGGCTCGGAGAGATTAGGTAACTCGCCCAAGGGCACCCACCTGGTTAATGGAGGAGCTGGGGCCCCAACCCTGATCTGCTTGTCTTCAAAGTTCCTTTCGCTATGCCAGGGGACCCAGGGGACCTCAGGGGAAGCTTGTTTCTAGAAGCAAGGCAGAGGACTATGATAGAATGGGGAGTGAACAGAGTCTTTCAGGAGTCTCATGGAAAATTGATACCCAGGGCAGCCACGCTCACCTGGTGGCCCTGGGTTCAAGTAGCCAGGTGGTGGCCAGAAGAAGCCTAATCCCACAGGGCCAGCAGTTTAGAGACGTCACAGGTTGGGTTCACCTGGAAGCAGACTCAGAGACAATTCGTATGTGAAAGCGTATCAGGGAGTGGTCTCGGGACCAAGGCTCAGGCGGAGGGAAGGAAGCAGGAGTGGGTAGCGGTGCAGTCTCAGTACAGGCCTCAGTTGGTTCCACAGGAGCCCTGAGCCTTCAGAGTCATGCAGTGTTGGGGTGGGGGAGCTGGGCCTTAATACTCTGTCATTGACCAGTCATTGGGTGTGAACTGCCCTGGGAAGGGGTGTTGCCTTAGGTAAGGACACTTTCTTTGGCTAAGATAATTCCCAGAGGGGCTGAGAGACGAGAGCTGGTAAACAGCCACCTTCCCAGCAGCTGAGAGAGTAAGTCCTTCACTTCTGATGGGGCCATCCGGCTGGTGCAGCACAGCATCCTGCCACAGTGATGCTGGCAGGGACATGGCTCAGGAAGGTATTCCCTGGGCTTGACGAGGCCAACTGCAGGATGCACAGAGACTTCCATGGACAACACTTACTGTGGATGAGGATTCCCAAGGGGCAAGGGCCTTACAGATTATGGGAAAAATGAAGGAAGCTGGGTTGAGGAGTTCTGGAGGTTTAAATATGTCCCTTTGCTCCCTGTCCCAATAGTGCCAGACAGGAAAGATGCCCAGGATGGGCTTCTGGAAGGAGAATCAAATGAGGACAGAGTCATGCCCTGGCCAACATGTCCTCCAGAAAGACTAGGAGTTCCTAGCCCTGCATGGAGGTACGCCGGGTGGGATGAAAGGGAGGAGAAAATGGATGAGACAAGTGAAGGACATGTTGGTCCTTCCTCAAGGCACTCACACTCTGGCTGGGGGTGCAGCTTCATACGTGGGAGCAGGCAGAGAAAAGCACATGGTGTGCTCCCGGCTGTCTTGGATGACGCTGACAGCTCTTGGGGTAAATTAATTCAGAAAAGTGAGCCAGCAAGGTGGGAAAGTCAAGGAGAGATCCTCAGAACAGAAGAGGCTTAGGATGAGCAGTGAAAAATGGCAAGGAGTCAGGCAAGCAGGGATCTGCATTCCTGAAATGTCCTCTCACTTCCTTGCCCTGCAGTCTTGTGGGAGGGAGTGTTAGTACTCACCCAGGGTTGGTCCATATCCAGAGTAAGAGGTGATCCAGAGAAGCACCCAGCCCTCTCTCTTGCCTTTATAAACTCTCTGCCTTCCTAGAGGCCCCGGACCTGTCCGTGGTGCTGAATTCCAGAGTGCTTGTTCAAGCCTCACCTTGGGAGGATCGAGTCTTCAGGATTTCAGTTTCTCCTTCTGCAAGAAAGTTACAAGGTGAGCCTCTTCACAGAGGGTTTTTGAAGGATGCTTCAGCTAATCCCAGAAGATCTCCCCCTGTCCCAACTTGCTTTCCCTGGAAAGGCTTCACTGGGCAGAACAGGACAGGTTAGGTAGACCTTCCCAGTCCAATGGGCAGAGCACAGGGGCAGCAAATCCTCGGTGTCTGTCCAGGGCATAAGGTAATGTGGGCAATTTAAAGGTGTGCCCTCAAGGGAGCTGTTTGGAAGTGATGGAGCCATTCTGTACCTTGATTTTGGTGGTAGTAATATGGATTTATATATGTGATAAACTTATAGAACTATATATATATACACACATAGAAAAAAAGAGTGCATGCTGACCAGGCATGGTAGGTCATGCCTGTAATCCCAGCACTTTGAGAGGCTGAGGCTTGAGGATCACTTGAGGCCAGGAGTTTGAGACCAGCCTGGGCAACATAGAGAGATGCCATCTCTACAAAAAAAAAAAAAAAAACTTAAAAAATCAGCCAGGCATGGTAGTGCATACCTGCAGTCCTAGCTACTTGGGAGGCTGAGGTGGGAGGATTGCTGGAACCCAGGAGTTTTAGTCTGGATGACAGAGTGAGACCTTGTCTCTAAAAATAAAAATAAAAATGAAATAAAAAGAATGCATGAAGAAACTGGTAAAAGCCAAGTAAGATCTACAGATTAATTCATTGTATTATGCTAATGTCAGTTTCCTAGTTTTACTATTGTGCTACGGCTATCCCCACATTCCCCCATACCAACAGGGGAAGCTGAGTGATGGGTACTTGGAAGCTTTTTGTACTATTTTTGCAACCTCATGAAGTCTACAATTATTTCAAATTTTTTAAAATTTAAAAATAGGGTTCACAATGGCCTGCTTAAGAGCCTCTTATCAGCTGTCTCCTCGTCATCCATTTATGTCATCTGGGGGCCCCAGCTTAAGTTTTTCCTTCTCCAGGAAGCTTCCTGGCTACCCATGCCCGCGTGGGGCCCTACAGCACTCATGCTGTGAGAACACAGCCAGGCCTCTGTCCTACGTTGTTTCTATATGTCTGTCTTGCCTCCCCTGCCACACTGAGAATTCCCCAAGGCCAGGGCTTGTATCTTCTGGGCCTTCCGTCTCCTTCTCACACTCTGGGAACACAGCTAGTGCTCAATTATTACTTGCTGACAGACTGATAAATATCTGCCTCCTGCAGGACCCAGGCTTTCCTAAGCCCTGAGTTGCCTCCTCGCTGCCCCAGTCCAGCTCCCTGGCGGCCTGTCTCTGAAAACCACATGAGGACGCAAGAGCACACAGCACTTGGAGCCACAGGAGACGGTGCATCGTGAGCCACTTACTGAACATCTACGTCATGGCAGTGCTTCCCGGCGTTGTATCTGATCTTCACAACCACCCTGCAAAGCGGGAGCTGCACTCCCATTTTACTGATGAAGACACACACAGCAGGAAGGGGTGGCAGTAACAGAATTGAAAACCAAGTTCTGGTTCCCAGCTTTTCCACGTACAGTGTAGACTGTAGTCAGGTGCTTAACCTCTTGGATCTCAGTTTCTTCATCTGTAAAATGGGAAGAATAATACCTCCTTCCCATGGATGTCATAAGAGGTAAATGAAATAACCTTCACAGCATTTGCTATTCTGTGGATTCCTCAAAGGCTGGACAAGGCCTGACATGTGCTGGATGTTCAGTATGTGTCTGTGGAAGTAATCTGTGAATGAATCAGTAATGAGAGCATGAACAAATGCTGCGAAGCGCCCCCACAGTTTTGAGCATAGAGTTGGAGCTCTCTAAATGTTAGTTCCTTCCTAGTTTCCTGCCTTTCTCCTCCTCTTCCTTCTATCCCAGCCATTTCTGGCATGAATCCTCATCCCAGCAGTGCCAGAATGGTGGAGGAGCTGCCAGTCCCTTCTGGTTCCAAAGGAAGGAAAATGTGCCACCTGAAGTTTGGAGGGTTTGGCATGGGGCAGAGGCATGCTCAGGCTGGGGCTCCTCTGCCCCTGAACTCATTCTTGGGCATGTGGCTGGTGGGGCTGGGGAAGGCTGTGCAGACCAGCAACCTGGGGTGCCTGCTCATGGGGCCCTTTTCCAGAGAACCCCACAGAGTGGGGTGCACAGGGGTCAGGGAATCCAGGGGGCCTGTGTGACACCCACCTTCAGGGAAAAGACAATAGGGCTCCACAGTCCCTGCCTGCTTGTCCCTCAACACAGAATCTCGGAATCAAAGCTTTTCAGAAAAGTGAGGGACCCTGCATGTCATCAGTGCAAGCTCCGGAAGACTGGTTCCTAGGCTTGAACTCCCCAGGGAGTGGGGGACTCACTATTTCCCTGGCATGGCTGTTCTCTGCTCACCCTGGTGGGAAGGGCAAGACAGACCATTCAAGCATTTCTGGAATCCAGGGTGCCTGAGTCAAGCTGAAAGAGCAGTGAAGATGGCAGCTTCATAGCTCAGCTTCACGGCCAGTTCTTTTCACTGTGACACCTGAGAGTCTTTTACTAGGACTTGCCTGGAGGGTTCAGGCTGGTCAGTAAGTCCTTGGGGAGGGGAAACCAGCCACAGAATTCACACTGGGGTGCAAATGATTGACAGGCTAGGTTCTTCCCTGTCTGCCCAATGCCCAACCTGCTCTGAGGGGCCACTCCATGCAGTTCTTGCCTCCAGAGCTGTTGGCCAGATGGATAGACAGCACATCTCTAACGCCCCTCTCCTCTTGGCCGCAGCACCCACCTCCGTCTAGCCCTGGAAGTTCACTTTAGTAGAGGAGTATTGGGTTTAATCCACATCCCCCAGATTTGGCATAATTCCCCTTATCCTGGCCCAGAAGGGATGGGGAATCCGGCCAGTTGTGCAGGCTCCTCTCCCTCTGCCTATTCCTAATTTGAAAGCTGAATAAGAATTCCTGACATTTTTAAGGTCCTACTCCATAAATCATCCCCCACGGTTGAACAGGTATGGATTAATATTGCCATTTCATAGATGAGGAGAGTAAGGTTTTGAAGGTGTTAAAGAGACTCACACAGGGAAGCAGTGTCAAGGCTGAGTCAATATCTCAGGGCTCCAAATTTCTGCTCCTACGCTTAGCTCCACGTTCCTAACACCCCCCGCCCCCCGCCTTGCCGCCACGGTCAGCCAGCAAACACCCACCGCAGAGGCCTCCTCAGCCGCTGCCCTTCACCTCCAGTCTTGCAGCTTGGACACGAGCGCCTGTTTTCAGAAAGCAACAGGGCTCTGTTCTCAGGATGCTCCTGGTAGCTGGACAGAAAATAGCGTGGCCCAGGGAGCAGGGACAAGGAGCAAGGCAAGGCTGAGGGTCAGAGCACGGAGCCCAAGGCAGGCTGGGAGGTCAGAGTGGCCATCCTGGGAGAGAGAACGTGGGGCCTGCAACACACTGTAGGCTCAGGGCAGCAGTGAAGTGATGGGCTCCATTCAGGTTGGGGACCTGGAGGAGCCGTGAGGCTTCCGAGCCAGTCCACCGCACTGACGTTCGCTCTTGCAGTCGCGCAACCCTCGCTTGGCAGTGTCCGACCTGTCAGGTCCTCCAGACACACAGAGGCCCCGGTCAAGATCGGTGCTTCCACCCCAGAGGCCGGTGCTGTGCCCAGGCCCATAAGCTGCCCCCTCAGCCTACCACTTCTAAAGACCGGGGCTTCTAGAAGGAGCCTGAGTCCCATCCTCACACTCTCCCCTCTGCCCCAGCTCCTACCCCGCGCCGTGCACTGGGAGCCTGTGCTAACCGCAGCGGCCCCTCCTCTCCTGCGGTCCCCAGTGACCTCGGTGAGACGTGATAAGCTGGGCTGTGGGAATGGGGCTGGTTTGTGCCAGCCACACCTGGACCTTGCCCGGAGGGCTCGACATCTGTTTCTACACTTAGCAGGAG
The DNA here is from genome assembly GCA_008086735.1 of Cheirogaleus medius. Lineage (NCBI taxonomy): Eukaryota > Metazoa > Chordata > Mammalia > Primates > Cheirogaleidae > Cheirogaleus > Cheirogaleus medius. The sequence continues at coordinate 14,585,103 of VBSM01002959.1, read as the reverse complement.
GGAGGCTCAGGCTGGGCCCCAAAGTAGGTCCAATCTATGATTAGAGTCAGGGTTGAGTTAGAGAAGTTAGAGGTAGAGTGCATCCTAAACAGCAACACAAGCGGTCTTTCTGCTCGGTTTGGGGGGAGAGAACATACATCCCTATGCACATGGCTTCACTGTGTGTCCTCTCTCCTCCCTCCTCCCTGGGGACCCAGCCCAGAGCCAGGTGCCGTGCAGGGGCTGGGGCGAAGGGCCGCTCACAGGGAGCCCTGGCCTAGGAGGCCAGGTGAGCTTCACGCAGCCCATGGTTCCCACACAGTCTTATACGGCTGCTGTGACAAACAGCCACAGACTTGGTGGTTTAAAACAGCACAAATTAGTTTTCTTACAGGCCTGACACCAGGAGAGTCTGGCGAGGTCTCACAGAGCTCACAGCGGGGCTCTGCGGGGAGGTGTCCCTGCGGGGGTCCAGGCACAGAAGATGTTTGCTCACCTTTCAGCTGCTTGAGGCCACCCCATCACTGGGTGGCCTCCTTCTCCTCTCTGCAGAACCAGCAATCGCCAGTTGAGTCTTTCTGATGTCATGTCACTCTGACATTGACTGTTTTTCCGCTTCCTGCTTCCACTTTTAAGGACCCTTGTGGTTACACTGGGCCAGCACAGATAATCTCCCCATTTTAAAAGATCAGCTGATGAGCAACTTTAACTCTACCTGCAATCTCAGTCCCCCTTGCTGTGTAATTTAACACATCCCAGGCTCCAGGGGTTAGGATGTGGACATTTAGGTGAGGCATTTTCTGTCCATCACACCAAGTAAAAGAGGCTATAGGGCCCCCAGCACCTGCAGCTGGGGCTCAGGCTCCCACTGGAGCTGGAGATCTTCATTCGCATTCTAGTTTGAGAAAAGGACAATTGCGTAGGTCCTTTTTCCCTTGGGCCCCAGCATCCCCTTGTATATTCAAAAGAGTGGAGTAGATGACTGCTGTATTAATTAGTGTAAAGTTGAGCTCTGAAGTGTAGAGACCTAGCAATAACTCACTTAACTCAGTTGCTTTTTAAAAGGTAGTCTGATATATCAATCCAAGGTGAACATCCCAGGTGTGCAGAGGCTCCACTCCATGCAGTCACTCAGGGGTGGAGGTCCTTTCTGTCTCGTTCCTCTGTCATTCCTTAGGTACTTGCTACCAAAGTGTGGTACCTGGACCCACAGCATCAGCATTACCTCAAAAGCCTCCTAGAAATGCCAATTCTTAGTGCTCACCCCCAGAGTTATTGAATCAGATCTAGTGATCCCTCCAGGCGACTCTGAGGCTCACTAGAGATGAAGAGCCACTGCTCTGGGGCACGTACTTATCTGTGAGGCTGTAGCTGGGTCCCAGGCATGTCTGAGTTTGGGCTCATGGGAAGGGAGCTTGGGGGAACACGCTTCCAAGGTTTCATAGGCCAGCCTAGGTAGCATACGTCAGCTCTACTGTTGAGAATTTGGTCCCATGACCATACTTAGTTGCAAGCGGGGCCGGAAGGCATAGCCCCCCGCTGCACAGCCACACGGCCAGCTGCAACTCTGCCGTTATGGAAGAAGAGGAGGGTGGATTGGGTACGTAACTAGCAATCTGCACCTTAACTGCCACGGTCTCTTCCGCCTTAGAGAAACAGGTTTCCTGCATCTGTCCTGGATCATGGGCCTCATCTGATACGCTGAACACACCCAGTGGTGTGTGCTCATCTGCCACAACTCTGCTCCAGCCTCGGTTTCCTGGACATGCTGATGGTGTCAGGAGTCCCAGTCATTCTCCAATGTGGAATGAAGGGGAGTCAATGACAGAGAGGCGGGAGAAGCTTACAATGTCCTGGCTGCCTGAGCAGGCAGCGCTGGAGTTGAGGACCATGTTTAGGATATTGGACATATCCACCTTCACCTGCCCCTTGGGACTCATACAGCACCAGAAGTTTTCAAGGTAACCTGGGAACAGCAGGATGGTTACTGCCCTTCCCCCTCCGTGGGCGTTTACCATGTGCAATACTGTGCTGTGTGCTTAATTAGAAATTGGCCAGATTGCTGGGGGTTTAGGAAAGCTCAAAGCTTTAGGTGGGAAAAATGGGGGAGCAGCTGTCTGTCTTCCTCTCTCTCCAGCCACTTTGGTCCAGGAGCTCCTTTGGGAAACATGAGAGGCCTCCTTCAGACCGGGCATGGTCAGGGACAGGGACTCTGACTCCCCTTCAGCTCAGAAGCTCCAGGCATGGGATGTGTCTCCTTGTTCTCTCTCCTCAGTCACATCGAACACCCCCATGTGGAGTTTCTGACAGGTCACAGCTGTCTGTACTTTCACTCTCAGATGGCCCCGTGTTTTCTCACTTCTTGGCCCACATTGGCTGAGCCTCCTGCAGAAACTTCGTCCTGAGCTGGGCTTGGGGATGGGTCATGACTTCTGCAGAGGATGAGAAGACCCCGTCTGCATTGTCCGTGGGCTGTCGGAAAAGATGCTGCCCATTGTGAAGCTCAGTGAACCTCAAGAAATGGCTCCCATGATAAACGTCGCTTAGAATTTAATGCCAAAAATGTGTTTATGTCTCCTGAGAAACTGGCCTTTTGTTCTGGCCGGCGGAACACTATATCCTTTTGCTTCTACTTTGGTCTGAGCTGCCAGGAACCTCAGAGCTAAATTTAATGATTAATTGCAACAACCTTAATGTTTTCAGTGCAGAATGTATTTCTTGCTTTCTTTCCCATTCACCAGGGCTTCTCAAAGAGAGGGTTGTGGATGCCTCAAATGGAATCTCCTTGCTACATTCAGCTTCCTGGGCCCATCTCAGACCTACTGGCATCAGAGTCCCAAGTCAGTTCTTGTGCAAATTGAAGTCTGACACCCCCTGCCATGAGTCATATTGATCTTTTATCCCAGATATCCTCCAGTGAAGTTATGCTCTCATGTAAACCAACTCAAGATGCATTTGGATGCAGGAAAATTTCTTTTTTACATATAATATACATTTAATTGTGTTAGATGAAAAACAGAAGTGGTAACAAACCTCTGCACATAATAGTTGAAAACCATCTTAAGAATAAATGATTGATGATAAGATTAAATTTGGAAATAAATCATAAATTTAGAACACATCCTGAGCCTGTCATAAAGAAATTAAAAGAAACCCCCACATCATTAAAAAGTCATAAAGAATTAGGAAATGTTACTGTAAAAATTATTCAAGAACCCATGATGACTATCCTTAAGTCCGAGACAGATGTACCGTCTTGCTCTCGAGGTGCTGGGTGGCGGCACTGGAGTGGGTCCAGCTTCCCGTGTTAGGCATTTCTGTCACAGGATGGGGAGGGTTTCGAGTCATAAACAAATCCTGCGATGGAATACCATGCAGCTGTGAAAATGAATGAAAGCGCTTATTCAGAAACAAAAAGATTTTTAAGATATTCCATTAGGCGAGAAAAGAAAGGAGCAGAATGGGGAGCACAGAGTGCTAACTCTTGTGCAGCCCGGGCGGCGTGACGCCGTCTGGCTTTGCGTGTGCAGGTGTAGAGAAACTCTAGAAGGCTTCGCATGAAATTCATTGCAGTCTGTGTGAGGGGGTGGTGGGAACTGGGTGGGTCTTAGCTGGGAGTGAAAGGAAACATTCATTATACACCTTTTGTATTTTTCATTTTTTAACTGTGTGAATGTATTTCAGATTCAAAAAAACTGTTTAATATGTATGTGTGTATATATAGATCTCGGATATAAATATCCAATCAAAGATTCTCTGCTCTGTCACAACTGTGTAAACTATTTTACTAAAACAGGTGTCTGGAGCCACGCTCGGTCCCTCTGTGTCAAGCCTCACCTCAGGCAACTCTATCCCAGGGCAGCCTCCCTGAAGGGGCCCCTGGAGCTCATGGCTTTGGACAGAACCAACTGCAACCTCAGAGCAGTGCAAAGGAGCTGACTGAGGAAGGGAGGGGGAAAATGCTTCCCAGCTTCTGAGAGCCTTCACTGTTCAGTGCCCAGGTTCAAGAATGTTCTGAGGTTAATTAAATGTCAATGCATTAGTTTTCTCAGGATGCCATAACAAAGTGCCACAGACTGAAAGCTTAAACAGCAGACATTTATTTTCTCACTGTTCTGGAGGCTGGAAGTCCAAGATCAAGGTGCCAGCAGAGCTGGTTCCCTCTGAGGCCTCTGTCCTTGGCTCACGGAAGGCCACTCTCTGGTTGCCTCTTCTCAAGGCCCTTTCTCTGTGGGCACATCTCTGGTGTCTCTGTGAGTCCCAGTGTGCTCTTCTTATGAGGACACCAGTCGGATTGGATTAGAACCCACCCTAATGTCCTCATTTTACTTTAATTACCTCTTTAAAAGCCGTTTCTCCAAAAACGGTCATGTGCGAGGAGGTACTGGGGGTTGGGCTTTGCCTAGGAATTTGAGGGGACAGAACTCGGCTCATAAACCAGGAAACAAGACCAGTGAGAATTCGGAGACCGAGGCTCCGGACTCAGACCTCGGCTCAGGTCAGGGTCAACACGGGACGATTTCTGGTCTGGCAAGACGTGGTTTGAAGTAAGGAGTTTGTGGTAAAGGAATAAGTTCAAGGCAGGCATATGTCAGGCGAGAAAGAAAAGGGAGGGACCGAGAGGAAGAGGAAGGGAGGAAGAGGAAGGAAATAAGAGAGCCGAGGGAGAGGTATGGGGGAGACCAGTAGTGGAGCCCAAGTACCCACGCCCCCTAAAAGGACAGCAGCCACCGGGACCCCTACGTGAGGGGTGACCAGGAGCGTTGTTCTCACAGCCCCACCCCCGGGACCCGGCTCTGATTTCCCTCTGGAACTGCAGGACGCCTGCCCTCCACCAGGCGTGCCCGGCATGAGTCGAGGCATCCAGGACACCCCCTTTTTAGACCTTGTCCATGGGCCCCTTCGTTTTGTGGAGAAGGGAAAAGACCTGAGTAGGGAAGGTGACTTCTCCAAGGCTGCACAGCTGGGACTCGGAACTGCCATTGTTGCCCTGGAGCCATCGCAGGTGAGCGACTGGGGGCTCGTCTAAAATGCTCATATCCCTGGGGGGCCAGCAGCCAGTCAGGGTGGTTTGTACTCATCCGATAGTTCACACTCGGGGCCCCCTTCTCTCAGGTCGGAGGCAAGGGCGTCCTCTAGCTGGGAGGCCAGCCGTGGAGCTGGGGAGATGTTGGAGAAACACCCCCAAGAGGGCTGCAGGGGGCAGGCAGAAACACACGTCTTGGGTCCCTAGGAGTGATGAGTCAGGAAGACAGAGATGTTTCACAAAGACTGTCCCTACAAGGGAAAAAGAGTGGCATAAATTATGACTTAATGCCCCTGATAAATCCTGACCGGATATTTCGGCGTCCTAGCTGCAGGCTAGGTGGGGCGCGAGCCGCACGGATGGATGGTGTGCTCGGGATGCTGGCGCGTCCCTCCCGTCTCTAGGGTGACACCGACTGTTTTAAGCTCAGTGTCCATAATGAGGACATGCTCCACAGTGAAACACAGTGCAGGGGTGGCAGGACCGGCCTGTCTCCGTCACGTCTCCCCTGGCGGTGGAGGGACTGCAGGGTCAGCCTTGCAGCCGGCTCCTGGAGGAAGGAGGCTGTCTGGGCACAGGTCTCCTGTCGTGCCACACACGGCCCGCCACCTCTGGGCCACGGTGGGGCAGAGGGTGCAGGAGGACTTTGAGCCCTCATCTGTTTCATTTTCTGTGGTCTGGGGAGTCGGGACTTAGGGAACCTGCTCCATAAACCCAAGACTGAGGACTGCAGCAGCCTGAGTTCTCAGGCATTCGGCTCTGGGGCTGACCTCCTGGAGATGGATCTGTCTACCTGGGGAAGGTAGCTCATCCCAGGCACAAGCTCTTCTCATGGAGAAACATTCAACCCCACTGTGGCCTCCGATCTGCTGGGATCATCCAAGGATCTATTTTCCACCCTTGACCTTAGTTCTGCCCTGCAGTTCAGAAAACTCTTTCTGAGCACTCTTTTTCCCACCTCTACAAGTTAACCTACACACCTAGCCCACCCAAGATGCATTTCCCTCTCCCCATCCTCTACGTTGTTCTTTCTCATCCTGCAAAGGTCAGATTCAAGCCCTGCCTCCTCCAAGAATCCTGCACTAACTACTCCGTACTGCACCCAATTCTCCCACCCCGCCTCCTGTGCACTCACCCCGCGCAGCCCGCGTCACCTTCAGTTAATACCTAAGCATTTTATTCCAAACTGTAAACTTCTTAAAGTATTGCCTTAGGCTTCCCAGTGGGCTCTGCAGGTGCTCAGTAAATGGGAACTGAATGACAGCCTTGAATTGGAGTACGAGTCCCTTCTTTCCCGCCAACCTGGGAGTACACCAAACATAAAGAAGCCACTTTCTTGGCTGTCCCATTGTCTGGCACAGGGAACTGGCACAGGATGCAGGGAGGTGGGGGCCAATAAACTGGCCGGTTCAACCCACCAGAGCAGAGCCACGCTTGCTGTCCTGGCAGTGGCCGGCCAAGCAAGGCTGCTGGTGCCGAGCTCCCTGGTTCTCGCGTGAGCCCAGCCGTCCCACCTGTGGAGCCCCATTGTCCCACCCCCTGTGAGGGTCTAGACAGGCCCTCCCTGTGGGGCTGGCTTTCCCCCACTGGAGCCTTTGGGGAGCCCAGGATCAGGCAGCCCGGCTGCTTCCTCTGTGGGTTCAGTGCGTGGCCACGGTGCCTCCGTTCCTGCTGGGGGGCAGCAGCGCAAAGGAGAAGACGCAGAGACCTCCTCCTGGGTCTGGTTCAAGCCCCATGACAGCCACCTCCGTGGGGCCTGGCTGACTCCCACTCTCGGGGCTCTGGCCAGCAAGAAGCCCTCTGGGGCTTGTTACACATGGAGCCATCTCTACCTGCGGAGCCTTCTCATCGGATCACAGGGCCACTAACTCCCACACATCTCGGGGCGTCCTTGGGAAAAGGAGAGGCTGTCACACCCTCACCAATGTCTAACCACCCTCATCTGCAGGAAGTTCCTCCTTGTATCTGACCTAAATCTCTTTTGCCGCAGCTGAACCCAGTCTGCTCATCGTCCTCCACAGAACTTGGCTCCTGTCCTCGTGCTCATTCTCTCGCCTCCTCTGCTGGCTGTGAGGCCAGGATAGGGTCGTCCTGTGACCTCGCTTTAAACCCCAGAGTCTGGGGAATGCTTTTATCATCCCCGCCAGTTAGTTCCATCTGTCTTAATTACATTTTCGATTTTGTCACTTGCCGTCACTTCGTATTTCCTTCAGTGGCTGAGTGTGCCCATGAGGACCCGGGGGGTCGCTGCCCTTCCGGGCCGCTCGGCAGTTCCCGGCTCCATCACTCAGGACCGGCAAATCGCTGGCACCTGCCCTGGGGCTCGCTGCAGAGCAGGCTGAATAAGTCGCCACCCCCACCCTCTGCCCCACTAAACAGCCTTGGCTGTGGCCCAAGGCTCTGATCTGGGACAGCCCCACTGCCAACTCCGCCAGCCAGCTGTCCACCCGCCTGCCTGCCGCCTGCCCCTGCCTGTGGGTTTCACGGTGACCTGAGGCTTGTCTCCAAAACACTGCAGGAAGCTGTGTGTCCACCAGGTTGCCTGTGCCGGGCACCTGCTCAACTAGCCCCTCGCCTGGCTCTGGCCCTCTCTGCACTCGCTGCGCGAGTTCGGGCAGCCCATTTCCTCTGTGTCTGCACACGCTCTCCTGCTGCAGGGAAGAGAGCCTGGACCACAAGCTTTGGGAAGGATAAAGAGGGGGCCCTGAAGCAAGATGAAGGCTACCTATAATACAAAGGAAGAAATGACGCTTATACCATGATGGCCTTTCACTTGGGTTTATTACTGGGGAAAACTGATGAAATCGAACTCATCCACAGCGTGAGCTTAACACTTTCCATGAAAAACGACTGAGCTCTGCCACTGGCCCTAGCCTGAGCGATGGTCCTTGTCACAGACTAAGATGTCACCCTGACCCAGGCTGAGCATGACCCTGTCACAGGCTGATCCCTGTGCTAGTCTAATTCCTCGTCCTGCCCTGGACAATTCTCTCAGCCAGAATAGTCCCAACCCTGTCACAGACAGAGCCCTAACCCTGGTTCCTAGACAAGCCCTGCCGCTGACCGGGTTGGGCCCATCCCCACATCCTAAGTGCACACTCCTCACAGAGACGGGCGAAGAGAGAATAGCGGTGCGGGTGTGGCCCGAGGCCTGTGCCTGGCGTGCAGCTCCGCAGGACTGTCCCTGTTCGCCGGGTGCAGGCCTACTAGAGGTGCCCTTGTGTGAGGGGTGACTGCCGTGTGCCTTCCTGGGAGGAGCCCTCGGCAGGGAGAGCAGGACACGCCAGACCTGGCGCCACTTCATGACCTCGAGGCCATTTCCTGAATGTGTCCCTCCCCATCCTTGTCCTCAGAGTCTTGTGGACACAGCTGAGAAATGTCTCGGAGACACAGGAGCAGTGCCAAACTCCTTTCTTCCCCTCCTCTAGGCCTCCCCTCTGGCCTCCATCCTGCCCCAGCTTGAAAGTCTGCTCCCCCGGCCAACTCCGGGCACCACGCCTCCCTCCTCCTGCCCCTCACAGCCTGGGCTGGCAAGGCCGGAGGCCGGGGGCAGGGCTGAGGTAGCTCTGGGCAGGGGAGAGAAAAGTGGCTTCCACTGGAAAGCTTTTCTTCTCCTCTCCATCTTCAGCGATGCCTCCTCCAGGAAGTCTTCCGGATACCCCCATCCTGCCTGAGCACCCTCTGACTTCCCTCAGCCTGGACTCGCTAGCCCTCATTTGGCACCGGCCACCACAGCCCTGGTTGTTGCTTTGTCTGTCATGGGATGTTTATCGCTGCACTCCTGATGGCCGGGTTAAACTGATACTACAGCGACATCAAGACTACACCTGCTGCAGCGGTACTTCTCAGAGCTCATCTTCTACTTCATGGTGGTGCGTCAGGGCGTGGGCTCGGCCGCTCAGTGACCTCAGCGAAAGAAGTTTATTTCTTATCCACGCAAAGGTCTCAGCTCTGGTGGCATTTCTCCGATTGGTGTCATGATTCTCTGCCATTCTAGGAAGTTGTCCTCGCCGCAGTGTCTTTGTCCCAGCTGCAGGAAGGGGTGACAGTGAATATTGCCAGGTGGCATTCAGCATGCTCTTCCCCTCCCCCACTGTGCTTTCCCTTTGTTGCAGAGCCCAGAGCCTCAGTGCTGCGTTTGTCACACGTCTTTGCCACTGGATATGACCAGTTCCAGCCCCTGAGCTTCACTTGCTCCTATTTGGGAGGCAGAAGAAGGCCAAGGCTGTCCTTTGTAGGTGGCAGAGGCGTTGGCCTGCAGCCCCTAGTCCACGGGATCCTCCAGTCCACTGTCCGGCCACCTTGCTTCTGGGAGTGGCTACGACATTGGCAGCAGTTTCCTGGAGCTTCCTGACCTCTTGTTTGTAGCTGTTATGACGAGACAAGAAACCCTAGCAACATCCACAGTCCTCATGTTTTCAGCCCTGCCAGGATTTTGTGAGCACCCAGGGCCCTCTATTAAATCCCTTCCTGTTTGGAATACCTGGGACAGTATCTGCTCCCGGTCTGCGTGCAGAACGAGTCTCAGGCTACGTCTACCACACCCTGCTGGCCAGAACCTAGTGCCACGACCACACCTAGGGGAGCTGGGCAATACAGACTTCGTGCCGAGAGGCCAGGTGCCCCGCAAAACACAGGCCATCTATTGACCAAAGAAAGAGGGGGGAATGGACGTAGAAGAACACTAGCAACCTGCCCTGGGTGCTATGATAAACCTTAAGAAGACAAGAACAGGCCTGTGAGAACTTCTGCCCCAGCGCGGTTAGCTCTGAAGCACCCCAGGACCGCGTAACCACCGCAGACTCCAGAACCCCATCCATGAATCCAAGTCTGCCGCCATCGCTGGTTTCTCTGCCGCTGATGTTCTGGCCGTGGCGTGGAGAGATGAAGCAGAATGAGTGAGGGTTTGGGGTGGAGGCTCTGGCTGCCTTGCCATCTGGGCCTGGCCTTCTGCCCAAATTAACAAGGCCCCATGCTAGGCACCGGGAATCCGTGATGCGTGACTCAGACATGGCTTCGGCCCTCGAGGAAGTCACACCCTTCCCGAGCATACCAGCCTTCTGCATCTCCATTTTGGCCCCTCTCGTGGGAAATTCACTACACTCTCCCCCTCAGCTCCTGAAAAGAGTCCCTTTCCCCTCCAAGACCCTGACGCCAAAGGCCCTGTTGTGCAGGACATCTCTGACTCGCCGGCAGACCCACGGCTCACACCCTGGGTGCCCGCCACTCCAGAGGGAATTACCTCCAATTCAGCACCAGCCATGCTGCCCTGTGCTAGTCTGTCCATGGCCCTGCCTCTCCCGCCACTGACGGCCACTGACGGGCTTGGCGGCGGCTGCGACGGCAGGGCCCTGCGTGTCTGATGAGCTTCTGACGCCCAGAGTCCAGCACAACTTGCAACGCCACATCTAGCTTCCGTCCACACTCATGCCCTGCCCTCCGGGATTTGCCGTGCTTTCTCTTGCCCTGGGACTCCACAGATGTGCTCCCTCCTCCCGGAACACCTTCTCCACCGTCCTTCTGGTAAGCCAAGACTCCCAGGGGGCCCCCTCCTCCGAGAAGCTTTCCCAGACCCAGGAATGTGGACTGAACGCCTCCTCTGAGCTCCCACCGCGTCTGTGCTCCCGTGGCACCCTCCCCACTCGGAGTGTGGGCGCGCAGCGGCCGCGCCGCCCGGGAGCTTGTCGGCCGGCTGAATCGGGGTGCGCAGTTGGTTCCACAAGCTCCAGGCGGCGCCGGTGCGCATCAAGGGGAGAAGCGCTGCTGCCACCACTCGGGCTGGAGCCGTCTGTGCTCTCTGCCTCCTACCAGACGTGGGCTCGTTCTGAGGGCAAGAACATTTCTTTTTGTTCCCTGCCTTCCCCAGTAGGGTGCCAGACTTAGTAAATAAAAATACAGGACACCCAGTTAAATTTGAATTTGAGCTGAACAACAAATAATTTTGTGGGTATAAGTATTTCCCGTGCAATATTTTGGGTATAGTTACATTACATAATAATTCATTGTTTCTCTGAAATTCAGACTTAATTTTCATTTGTATTTTAATTTGCATTAAATGTATATTTAACTGGTATTTTATCTGCAGCCCCATCCCAGCCCCGGTCCAGTCCCTGACTGCACACAGGTGCTCCACACGTTTGCAGAGCGGCGCCTAAGAGGGCATGCCGAGGTGAGCCTCATCTGCACACGCTGAAGAAGCGTGCCCACCTTGCCTGCTTTCTGGGGTTGCTGCTCAAAGAAAACTGGTGGAAGTACTTGAGAAACTCGAGGGCTGGGTACAAACGTGTTTGTTGCTATCATGGTCGTCACCACCATCGCCATCCCCCTAATGGCCCCAAGTACTTCTAAGCTAAATTTTGAGCATTTGTGTATGTCAATAATTCTTTTATGTTGCTCAGATCAACCTGGATTTAGCACACTAGGGCAGGTGACATGCTATTATAATCATGTTACTGCTATTATTATCACCACTATTGGTATTGGTATAGTATGCTACTTTATGAATCACTGTGACTATTTTCCCTGCAGAGATTTTGTGTTCTTGTCGGTGACCTCACTGTAATAATGAAACCCAAGAGACTTTCCCCAGGCCCCTGCGTGGCAGGTGCCTGGAAGCCCTGCCTCCCCTCGGGAGCTGCAGCCATCAGTGGGTACCAAACCCAGAAGGTGAGTGTGCTGACGTTGGGCCAATAGGGGGGAAACGGAGATACAAGGTTAATTTCTGAGCCAAAATCTAGGTCAGCAGCTCCCAGAATGTGGTCCTTGGACCAGGAGCATTGGCGTCACCTGGCAGCTTGTTAAAAATACAAATTCTTGGATTCCACTCCAGACCTACTGAATCAGAAAGTGTGAGGGTGGTCCAGAAATCTGTGCTTTAACAAGCCTTCCAGCTGATTTCACTTATCCTGAAGTTTAAGAATCACTGATCTAGGTGGATGCAAGAGGACATGGAGCTCTCAGGTCCCTTCCGACCTGACAGCTACCATTCTATTGTGTCCACCGGATCCAGGACGATGGAGCCCAGAGATGGGGGAGGGAGCGTGGGCGCCAGGGCAGAGCTGGGTGTTGAGTCAGAGCTGGGTGCAGACGTGGAGTCAGGCCCCATGGCCACCGTCCTCCTTGAAGCCCAGGTATGCCCGGGAAAAAGCGAATTTCCACAGGTGGAGACAGGGACAGTGGAGCACTCCAAGCAGAAGGGGTATCATGTGCAAAGGTCCTGAGGCTTGGCAGCAGGGGGTGAGTTTGGGAAAGAGTGGGGTTCCAGGTTTGGCTAGCATCTATGATAGGAGTGAAGATGGTTTAGAGCCAGAGCATGGCAACCCATTCAGATTGTTTTCAGCAGGATTTTGAAGGCCTCTGAAGGTTTTTGAGCAAGAGAGGGGCATGGTCAGAGCTGTGCGGGTGTAGGACGAGGAGGGTAAGATAAGCCAGGAGCACAGCACAGGTGTCTTTTTTCACTCATGGCATCAAAAAAATAAAACACCAGTCCTGGCTGGCTGGACTTTGCAGCTCCCTCCAGCTGAGGACCGGGACCTGTGACAGCCACAGTCATGCCTGCTCCAGCGTCCCAGGGCAGGCCTGCAGAGCGGCCCATGGGGGCTTTGATGTGGCAGCACCTGTGGCCTCGGCCACTCTGCGGGGGAGGCGGAGTGGGTGGGACTTACAGAGGGATAAAGGCGGATGGAATTCTTCCCTGCCGCCTCCCTGGCCTGTGGGGACGAGGCTGCCCTTGGATGGGGTTCCCTTAAGGTCTGGAGAGGAAGAAGCGGAGGTGGGGGAGAAGGAAAGAAGACATAGTTATACCACTCCTGTTCGCCCCCCTCACCGCCTTCCCCTGCCCCAGCCTTGCCTCAAGGGACAGAACAGGACTCTCCTCTTCCTTTGAGGAGCAGCGAAGGTCAGAGGTAGTGTCACGCTTCATGGTCCCTTGTGGACTGGCAGCTTTGGGAGTGCAGGATGTGGCTTTCTCATAAAAGGCTTCAGCATTGGGGGTCCCTCCTGTGGCTCCACAGGCAATGGGGACCACCGAGAGGGTCTCAGGCAGGAAAGCAATGACACAACACACCCCCTTTTGACAGCAGAAAATACTTATTCCTGAGTACAATGGAGACACCCCAGGGAGAGTCCAAAATTCACTGGGTGTATGGGGTGGGGGGTCTGTACATGAGACTGCTCCTTCAGTGGCAGGTAGAGCAAAGGTCACTGAACTGATGGCAGTCACTGTGCATGTGCCTCCACGGTGCCCCGGGCTGGGGAGACATGAATGACGTGTGCAGAGTCCCTGGCGTGAGGTAGGCAGCCAATAAATGTGCACTGACAAATGAATGCTCCACAAATGGGCACTGAGTGGTCCCTGGGACCCAGGGTCTTTTGTGGTCCTGTGGACCCTTCCTCAGTCCCCCGGGGACAGAGCCATTGCTGCCCACAGCTCATGAAAAGTATCTCCTCTACTTTCCATGGGCATCTGGCCTCACCTCTGATGGCGCAGCGCCTGGGAAGCACCGTGTGTCCACGTCCTAAAGTCAAAGCATGAGAGCTGGACTCTTTGGGACTTTGTCACCAACTCTCATTCACAAGTAGAGCTAGAGAAGCAGGGGCCACTAGTGGGAAATGACTCGCCCCAAGTCACAAAGGCACACAGAGCACTGAAATCTGGGTGTCTGGCTTTCACTGCAGCGCTGGCCCCTGAACATGCTACAGATCTTCAGGACCATCCCGGGAGCAGTTGGGGACAGTTTGCCTAAAAAGTGCCCTGGCACCAGAGATCCAGGGCTCAGCTCTCCCTGTTCCTCAATCCCGGTGACAAAGGACCCAGAGAGGCAGTTGCTGGAGGTCAGTGGTCCCACCTGGGGCAGCATAATGGCTAAGGAAGGGCGCAGAGCCTGGAGCCGCACGGCCTGGGTTCACGTTCCTGATCTGCGCTTAGTATGCACGTTGACCTTGGGCAAGTCTCTGAACATCTCAGTGTTTTTCTAATCTCAAAATCGGGATCCTAGCAATACCTGCCTCACAGGGTTGCTATGAGAATGAAATGAATTTCTTTTTGTAAAGAACCGAGAGCAGCATCTGGCATGCGGTAAGGGCTAGGCAAGAGCTGAACGTATACAGTCCTGTTGTAGTTTGGGCTCCCTACAAGCTGAGCCCAAGACATTCAGGTGCATGAAATTTCTTAAGGCGCCCTCAAAGGAGAAAGGGAGGGAAGGACTCAAGTAAGCATGTGGTCGCAGCTGGGTCTGGACCACAGCCTGGAACACCAGCTGCACCACAGAGGCAGGCTCACTGAGGCAGGGAGGGGTGGGGACTAAGGAGAGGGGTGCAGCCTTTTGTCTGCGCCATTCAGACCTTGTCTACAGATGTCACAGCAGCAGGAAATGTGATTTCCCAGAAGAGGTGCGTGCCACCTGCCAAAGCAGTTCTAGAGAAGAGGGAAGCTGTGAACAGTTAGCAGCTGACGTTTGCAGCAGCGGGGCAGTGGGCGCACCGGCCGGGCACCCGGGATCTGGGTGGGATGGAAAGTGTTGGATCGGAGCACTAAGAACTCTCAGAGCCCTCCTTTGCCTGACAGAAGGAGGGCATTGTCCTCCACCCAGACCCCCTTCTACTTCCAGCAGGTCTGGGCTTCCTCCCCTGCCCCGTCTCTTTAAACCAACGCTCCAGCAAGAGTGAGAGCTATGCCAGGGCACCCACTCCCTGCACCGCCGCCAAATCGGTGCCCACCAGCCCCCTCTGAGAGGAGGGTTCTCCGAGGATCTCCTGAACCCATGAGGCTCCGACTCCCGGCACTCAGGCAGGGGTCCAGCCTTCTGGTGGCAACTTGACCTCAGCCCTTCTGTCCCCACCGCCCCTCAGGCCCCTGTGGTGGGGACTTCACCATGCAGAAATCTTCTATCACACCATGAGCACCTCGGAGGAAAATCGGCAAAATTAATTGGAAATTAAAGTCACCAAATGAGCACTGAATTAAGAAACCATTAACTCCAAATGACTGCTGGAAGGGAGCGGAAGTTAATTACCAAGGCTGCTAGTTATTTTGTGTGTTTTCTGCATCGCAGTTATTGTCTTAGATCCTGACGTCTGAGTCTGATTAGCGTTCTGCAGCTATCGGTGCTGCTGTGGTGAGTGGTGTGGCCGTCCCCCCGTGTCCCAGGGACCAACTCAGGCAGGGATGGAGGAAGCCCCACCCTGCCGGACACGGGGCCTTCTGCTCACCCCTGCCTGCTCCGCAACAGCGTCCTTCCGCAGCTGCGCCTGCCCTAGTCCCCTCTAAGGGAAGTCATTGCCGGTGGCATCCCGGGGAGCCTTGGGCACACACTGTCATTGCATAATGAGCACCTCCATCCACCTCATTAGGCTCTGCTGGGGACCACGATTGAATGGGCTAAAGTGGAAGAAGCACATGGCTTATTAGCCAGGGGGCTGTGGAGGAGGAGGGGGCGTGGAGGAGGAGGGGGGCGTGGAGGAGGAGGGGCGAGTGGAGGGGGCTGTGCCCCGCGAAAGGCAACTTTGTCCAGCTTCCCTTTCTCCCTGGGAGGATCTACAGCAGTAGAGATGGCTGTAGAGTGGAAGCTTCCTGAAGGCAGGGGAGTGTGCTGTTTTGTTCATGGTACTAGCTCCGGTGTCTAGACCCGTGCCTAGCACAGTATTTGTTGAGTGAATGAGTGAATCAGAACCCCCAAGAAACCTTCCCTTGACCATGAGCCAAAGGGAGGAACTGTGTGGAATGGTCTTCCAACTCCGGAAGCCAGGTTATCTCCACTGAAGGACAGCTGAAGCTGCCATAATCCCTCACTGGCTTTGTGATGAAGCCTCCCAGCTTGTCCCTGACATCCCATCTTGCGTCCCCGTCTCCCTGCTCCACTCTCTACAGCATGTCCCAAAGTAACTTTTCTAAAATCCGTACTAGATCATGCCCCTCCCCAGCTCACTGTTCTTCCATGACTCTTTGCTGCCTGGGGAGTAAACTGCCTAAGCATGAAAGGTGACCAGCCTGGCACAGAAGACACTCAGAGACCTGTAGTCCCCAGAGCTTCCCTTCCAAAGCACCCCTGCTGCAGGAAGCCCTCCCTGAGCACTTGTTCCCGCTGCGACCCTGATGCTCCCTCCCGTGACTTTCTGAGTCAAAACACTGTCCAGTATTTTGACTCTGTAGTGCCCCATGAGTGGTCCCCCTTCCACATGGATTATAATCTCCTGGAGTCAGTGCATTAGTATTTTCTTGGGGCTCCCACAGAGAACCCAGGAGAGAGCTGAGAACATAGAGATGTCGTTACGGAGGACACTGTTGGTCAGTCAATTAATCTGTTGGGCCCCCTCGCCCTGCTCATCGCCGCTCTCAGCATCTCTGCTCAGTAACTCTCATGCCATCTTTAAGCATGATTTTCTCATCTGGTCTCATCCCCTGGGCTGTGGGGTCTTTGAGAACAGGGGACAAAATGCCCCTTGTCTCTGGATCCCTGGCAGCCGGCACGGTGCCTCAGTGAATGAGAGGATGAAACGATCCCTCCCTGGCAGGGCCTTCTCTGTTGTGCTTTCACATCATTAGTTCCCTCACTTACTATTTATTATTTGTTTGCTCAGCAACTGTTTATTAAACACTGACCATGTGTCAGATACTAGGTTAGGTACTGGAGACAGAGGAAATAGGGAAAGACACGCAGCTTGGACGTCTTCATTTCTCTGCCCCACAGTGAATTTCTTAACATGCATCAGCTCTAGGGTCCCATCACTTGGCACAGAAGGTGTTCACTAATTGTCCACTGAATTCGTCTGACTGCCTTTATCTCTCGTTTAAGCCTGTGGTGGCTCTCACTGATCCCCGGGGATTTGGAGGAGCTAGCGCTGCTCTAAGTCTGCAGCTGGGGAAGCCACAGGAAGGCCAGCTCCTTGGGAAGATGTTTTCGTTCAACAAACATTGCCTGAAAACATCCCTGCCTCAGAGCGCCTAGTCTGAAAGAGAAGACAAAGATAAACAGAGATAGAGAGATGACCCTGCGGGGTGACGGCAGGTCAGAGGGACAGCGGGACGTTGGGTTGGTCCGGGGCAGTGACAGCACAGATGAAGGGTGCTTCCTTCTGTTCTAGAGGTAGAGAGGGGACTTCCCAGAGGAGGGGACTCTTGATCTGGGGGTGAGTCAGAAGTGTGCAGACAGAGTGGGGAGGACAGAGGGAACAGAGAGTGCAAGGATGCAGTGAAACCCTGGGACAGTTGGGGACTGCTGGTGGCACTACCACAAGACCAGAGCTGTTAGATAAAGGCGAGGGCAGACAAGAGGGAGGGTATATTTCAGCCTAAGAAGCAGCATGGGCTTTATTACATAAGCTGGGAGGGACTTGGACATTGTCATAGGCCCCTGAGAAGGCAGCAGGGGAGAAGACAGCAGCCCACGCAAGAAAAGTAATACGAACCCCGGTGAGGGAGGTGCTTACCTATTGTCCTTGTCCGGCCAGCATCCGTTAGCCCGACACCTAGTGGGAGCATTTTACTCTGCGGAACACCCCTCGCCACTCTGTCCAGTGGGGTGACCGCCCCAACACCCACCCCACCACGCTGCCCAAGGCCATGCCCAGCCAGCCACGGTGCCCCACTGCCCCGGCCATAGTGATCGGCTCAGAGACGATCATGTGATCCCACCTGAGCCCCAGGACTCAGTTGGGATTCAGGGACTCTCTCTTTCTGCTGAGGACGTGGAAAGGACACGAGTGAAGCTGTTGTAGCCCTCTGCCCCCGCGTGGCGAAGCCCTGCCTGAGTGAAGCCAATATCGGGGAATGCAGAGCCAAGAGGGGACATGCGGCTGAGCACTGATGGCGTCACGATGTGCTGGCAGCAGTGAGATCGACTTCTGGAATTTTCAGCAGAATTCTTTTTTTTTTTTTTTTTAATTAAGCTAATTTGGATCAGGTTTCTGTTATTTGCAACTGAAAAAGTCCAAACACACTAAGAAAGGTGATAAAGAAGTTGGAGTCTCCTTGGTGGGCAAATTGAACTAATTGCTGGCATTTGGTGCCCAGTCAACAAATTATTTAAAAGACATTTATTTCAATGTTTAAAAGAGGTTTTTTTGAGAAACATAAAAACACAACTGACTGCATCATAGGCCACTTTACACAATAAAATAGGCAGTAATACATATTTTTGCGAACATAAACACGTGGGTATACTAACAACAGTTGCACAGGCATAACAGTTATGAGTGGACAAAGTATATTCACAAAGAAATAGGTCGAAAAGCAAAATGTACAAGCACATATCACTCTGATGGGTACTTGTGTGCACCAAGCTTTATAACTGCAGTTTGAAATACCATGATGGCCGGCGCGGTGGCTCACGCCTGTAGTCCCAGAACTCTGGGAGGCTGAAGTGGGAGGATCACTCGAGCCTGGGAGTTTGAGGCTGCAGTGAGCTATGATTGTGCCACTGCACTGCAGTCTAAGTGACAGAGCAAGACCCTGTGTCAAATAAATAAATAAATATTTTAAAAGATGTTTAATAAATAAATGAAATACCATGATGGATAACCTAACTCTTTTGAAGGGATTGATCGGAAACCGGGCCGGGTCACCACCACACACGCAATCACCCAAAGAGCCAAGATTTGAGAAATTTTATCTTTCACAAACACAAATGTCCAAAGAGGACATCTCCATTTATTGAGGAAGTTTCAGTGTTTTTACATGCACACACAATACTTACACACAAAGTTGACATTGTGATAATGCATTTTCATGGAGCCAAATTTGAAAAAAAAATGCATAAAACAAATTAGAACTCTCTAAAAGTCTACATGATTTATACCTCCAGTACTGAAAACGATGCAGAGATGAAACACATAGCATAGTGACTTGGCACTAAGTGTGAAGGGGCAGAGGTCGCACATGATTGAATAATTTGGCAGGGAAGATTTCTCATGTTTTTTGCCTGCATTTTCACTCCTCTGATCTTTGAAACACTTGCTGCACTTGAGCTTGGAGAGTGGTTGTGGTCTACAAATTCTGTAAGTATTTGTGCTCTCTGCCCATTTGAAAGTCTGGTTATTGCCGGGCCATTGCAATTAAGCAATTTTCTGCTTTTGCAGCACCAATAATAATTAGCCTTTAAACTTTTATCTTTCACCATTAAGTAGCCTTGTCACTTAACTTATTGCAGCCTTTTTGCAAGGGAACAGTTTCACAGATTTCTTCCATTGTGTTGTGAGGACTACAGGAAGAAGGAATGAGACTCAGCTTTCCCGACACCAGATCTGTATTAGTCAGGATTCTCCAGAGAGACAGAAACAACAGGATATGTATATAGATATATGATGGGGGATTTATTAGGGGAATTGGCTCACACAGTTATGGTGGCTAGGAAATCCCATCGCAGGCAGTCTGCAGCCTGGAGACCCTGTGATGCCAGTAGCATAGCCCAGTCAAAGTCCAAAGGCCTCAGGTGCAGGAAGCCAGTGGTGTAACTCTCAGGACCTGGGGAGCCACTCGTGTATGTCCTAGAGTCCAAAAGCCAGTGAGCCTGGAGCGCTGATGTCCAAGGCAGCGGAAGAAAAGCCTGTGCCAGCTTAGAGAGAAACCTATTCGGCTTCTGTATGTGTTCTCTCCAGGCCCCTGGCCCAGGGGGCGGTGCCCACCAACACCGCGGGCAGATCTTCCCCACCTGGTCCCCTCAGACTTGCACGGTAACCTCCTCTGGAAATGCCCTCACAGACACCACCAAAATAATACTTTGCCAGGTTTCTAGGTATTCCTTAATCCAGTCCAGTTGACACCTGAAATTAAGCTCATAAATCTACCCCTTGTCAGCTTGGTACCCATACACATCTCCTTAAAGCATACACAATTTCCAAATAAAGACAATAAATAACAAAGTAATTGTTCCACCTAACAGGATGCAACTATCCTGTGTACAGCTGAAAACACGCTAATCCACGCTAATCTCTTTCCCAGAATTTGGCTTTCAGGGTTTTTTTTT
>VBSM01002959.1:14550501-14565038 GCA_008086735.1 Cheirogaleus medius | reverse complement strand
CCTCCCCAACTCCGCGGCTTCTCCTGGGCCTCTGCCAGCAGGCCAGACGTCACGTCACCGGGTCTCCCCTGGCTGTGATGCGAGCCAGGAGGTTCCCTGTGCAGGGTCGCCACCTGGGCTGCACACATGGCCCCCCTTTGGGAGCGGGGTTGCACACTGATCTGCCCCTGAAGGCACACAGTCCTTAGTAGGCTCGTTCACGAATATCCCTTCTGTGCCCCGGGCAATGCAAGACCTGGGTGCGCAGGATCTGGTCCGTAGGTCTGACCTCTGGGCCCCGGAGTTCAATCCCTGACCCCACCAGGGAGAGGAATGCCAGTCCTAATTCCCCCATGAGGAGCCCAAGCTGGGTGGATGTCTCTCGGCCTCAGGGTCTCCCCCGTTCTCCTGGAATCACCAGGCCAGCAGCACCTGGAAGGACTGGCGGGTAGGGAACTCCTCGTCTGAGTACCCCTCAGTCAGCTGAAGGGCCCCAAAAGGGAAGGTCCCGTTCCCTGGAGATGCCTCCGGCTGGTGGCTATATTGTCTCTCGGCAGCCGCAGGTAGGGACGGGGGAGGGGAGAGTGCAGCAATATGGCGCCTGCTGGGCGGTTGGGTCTGTGCACACAGAGGGGCCCTGAGGGGGTTGGGAGCCTGGTGCCACGTCTGCTACAGGCTTACTGCTCACTGGCAGTGGCCGTCTCTGGGCTGGTGTCCGCAGGTCTCTCCAACCGCTGGGGAGCCCACCAGCAGTCTGAAATGCAAGGGAGGAGAAGTTAACACTCCACCTACCCTTGCCGCTGGTCTCCAAGGTGCTCGCTTGGGAGGTCTCTTCTTCCAGTTCTCCTCCGCAACCTCCTCCCGTGGAGTCTCCTGTAGTCTCCAGTACCCCTCCTTCCGACTCTTGTCTAATGTATGCTCGTCTGCTTGCTTCTTTCTTCTAATTTCTTCTAGAAGCTTTCTTTTCTGCAGAGACACTCTGTCTGGCAGTGTTTCTTGTCCGCCATCTTGCCAACGGGTTCCGGCTTTCAGGGTTTCAACATTGGGGATCATGGCATTCGGAATTGCGTCTTTATGATCGGCACGGATCCTAAACTGGAGGGGTGGGGTAGGAATAAAAAGAATTCCCAATAATATAGGACTGTGCTCAGAGCAAAAATCTTCTGCCCACAAGCAAATAAACTAGCTCAGGAGTTGGCAACTCTTTTCTGTAAAGGGCCAGTTAGTAAATATTTAGCCTTTGTAAGCCAGACAGTCTCTGTTGCAACTGCTCAACTCTGCTGTTGTGGAGCAAAAGCAGCCATAGACAGTAGGTAACAAATAAACATGGCAGAGTTCCAATAAGACTTTATTTACAAAAACAGGTGGTAGGCCATGGTTTACTAACTCCTGAACTTGAGCGCTAAGCCAGCAGAATCACACGAGAGCATGATAGCACGTGTCTGGAACTTGCAGATCCATCCCTACCTTACCTGTGGTGGAAGAATTCCTCGTTGGGTTAGCAAGGGTGATGTTAGGGTGGACTGTAGGTCCCCAAATTCTCCAGATTGTGGTGTCAGAATTCAGCCTGGAAGCTGAAAAGGGAAGCCAATTGAGGGCAGCAGATGATGGAAAGCAGCAGCCAGTACCAAGGACAGCATTGCTCCCTGGAAGGCAAGGCTGATCCAGGACGTACCCCGCTTGCATAACAGTAGAAAAGGCATGTGCGCTGGGCAGGCAGGAGGTCTTGGTACCTCCTTCCAGGAGGTGGAAGAGAGAAAAATGCCTGGCTATTCTGGAAGCATCCTGAGTCCCTGGACACTGGACTCCACAGGCAGACCCTGGGACCATGTAACCAGTGAGAATAAATTCTTTCCTAAAAGATCTAAAAATAAGCCACATTACATGCTGGTATATCCAGGTGATGTGACTGAAGGGCTGCCTGGAAGGGTTCTTGGGCAAGTCACTTTTGCTCTCAGTGTCTCCTGTCAAATGGAGGAATAATCACATCCCTGCCTTGCGCACAGGTCATTATGGTTATCGAACGAGACAACGGACAGGAAAGAGCTGTAAGCAGCAGAAAACACAGATGGGAAGAACCCTGAGTCCACATGTCCAGCTCAGCCCCTGAGCTGCCGTAACCCACAGCCCTTTCTTTCTTATCATTAAAAACATTGCCTTTGCTTTCCAAGTGATGCAGAGAAAGAGTCAAGACTGGCTTCGACCTCCCCACCGGTAGCATCGCTCATGACTTACCCAACATCCATCCTCCCGGTCACTTCTCCCATTCACGGAACCTGGAGGGTTTAGGGACAGCTGCCTTCTCCAGAAGGTGGGGGCTCCCCTAGGGTGGCCGCGGGGTCGTGTTTCCCTTGCCAGCTGTTTTAGGAGTGGGTATTTGAACGATTCTGGCCAATGCGACATGAGAGTGAGGCTGCTGGGAGCATGGATAATGATCTCACGCTGATTTTTAAAAACTGAAAAGGACCACCCAGGAAGAGCTGGTCTCTTTCAGGAAAGGGTGAAGCTGCCCTGGAGCCGCCCCACCTTTGGGCTTCCTGTGCTGTGAGATACTAAAACTCCTCCTTGTTTGGGCCAGAAGAGGAGGCCAGGGAGCCCTGTGTCCTTGTGGCACCCACGTCCTCAGAGCCCCTCCCTGTGCCCAGAGTTCCCCTCACTCTCCTTTTCCTGGCTTCCCCTGGAAACAAAGCGGACAGCCATGCCTCCACAGGCCTGAGCCCATCTCTGATGGTCGTTGGCGATGGAGGGCTGGGACTGCGGGGAGGGCTGGCTGGAAGAAGTGTGGCCCCGTCTCCCCGTCTCCAGAGCTGAAGAGGCCCCCGCCCCCACGTTCCTCTCCTGCAGTGCTTGGGGACTGAGCATCTGGGGATGTATATGGTCCGACTTGGGCCAAGGATGGAAGGAGGAACTTTGTGGCTCATGGGGTTTGTGCTTAAGAAGAGAGCTGGGAGTGAGCACAGAGCCAGGGCTCTGCCCTTGGACTTGATCTCACAGCTTGGGTCTCGGGTGGGTTGCCTGAGGGGGAGACTCGGCCCACTCCCAGAGTGGGGAAGCCACCGTTTCTGACTCGGCCCTTCTTGGCACCACCAGGCACCGCTCTCCCTGAACAGGAGACTTTCAGGGCTGACAGGTGCTCAAGGGCATAGAGGCAGTGGCTGGGTTAGAGGCAGGAGTGTGACGTGAGAGGGGCCACGGGAGACCCAGGACTTCACAGGAAGCACAAGGTGTGGCTGGGCTCACTTAAGCGACAGGAACCCCAGCGTCAGAGGCCAACAGGCAAGAAGGAGGCTCTGGTGAGAACAGACAGGACATGAGGTCATAGGCCAAGGCTGGCCTGGGGACTTAGAGGAGGAAGCACAGTGGCATCCTGCTTCCTAGGGGCTCAGCCTAGGGGACACATCCTGCCGAGCCCAGGCCTATCCACAGCTGCAGCCCCACGATCTTAAGAGTCCTCCTTCCTGACAGCAGGCCAGCGTGCACAGGCAAAGGCTGCAGGCTCCCCCAGGCCTCTAGTGCAGGCTGGCTTTTCCTCCCAGCCTCCCGTCTTTCAGGCGTCCCCCTTTCCTCTCCCACGCTCGCCGCCATCGCCCACGTCCCACGCACCATCATCTCAATCTGGGACACTCCTGCCTGGCCCTGCCTCCCACAACTTTCTCTTGGGTCTGTTACCTCTGCACTGGAAGCCAAAATGATCTTCCTGAAGCGCAAATCTGATTATTTCATTCTCCCGTTTAGAACTTTCAACGGCTCCCCCTGATCCTCCAAAGGAAGCCTGACCCGGCGTCCTCAACGCGCTGCGGAGCCATTTCTCACCCCTCCTTTCCAAGCGTCGCCTCTCACCGGTGAGCTCAGGGCCTCGGCCATGTTGCACTTCATTCAGGCCCTCAAATGTGCCATCCCTCTTCCGTCTCGGAGCCTTGCTGCATGCCGTTTCCTCTGCCCAAAATAATCCTGAGCCCTCCAAATCTCCCGCGCCGTCTCTCTCATGCCCGTCCTTGCCTGGCCTCATCCCTGCCTGTCCTGCAGCCCTCCTGGTGCCCTGGCCCTTGGAAGGCTCCGTGACACCTGGCTCAGGCCCGCCTCTCTTGTCGGGGTCCCAGAGCTCCCAGGCTTGCTCCTGTGGAAGCTTGTCACGGGGCATGGCCACTGCCTCTTCCCCCGTCTCTCGCCCCCACGTCTTTGAGCTTCTCGAGTATTAAATTGAAACATATAAAATTTTCAATGTTTAACCATTTCTTTACCTACAAAATGGGCAATTTCATATGCCTCAACCTAACACAAGGACCGTGACTGTTTTGTCACCTGCTGGATCCCAGTGATCAGCAGAGTCCAAAACACAGTGAGTACCCTTTAAATGTAGATCGCTTCTCTTCAGTGTGACTCCAGTTTGAATTTTTATGCCTGGTGGCCAACACCAGCAGAAATCTGTTTGGCAATAGAACCAGGAAATGAGGAAGGGGTCTCCTAGGGTCACCTGATCCCACCTCTGCCTCCGCGTGGCACTTACCGCATAGATGAGAAGCATCACTGTATTGCCTGGGCTGACTTAGTCTAGAGCTGTCGCTGGCCTGAGATGCTTCCCAACCAGGCCTAGAGCATGTGCTAAAGCAGGGGGCAGGCCATTACCCCCAGCCTGGGATGGTGACATCACCATGGTCACAGATGATAATTGCCCAATGTGAACATCTAGAATTTGTTTGGTCAAAGGGTTCAGCATGCCCAATATATCCGGGCAGAGCCAGGCCAGACCATATGAATCTTGTCTTGCAAAGCCCCATGAAAGTTCTTGAGACACGTAGAAAACATCAGAGAGATCAGACTCGAGGCTCTGACTCTCTTCATTGGCACATCATATTGTGCTGCCCTTGGACCACAGAGGTCCGTGGACCAGGAAGGCAGAGAGTCTCCTACTGCCTCTCCCAGCTGGGAGCCCAGTGCCTCAAACAAGGCCCGAGGCTAGCTGCCAGTAATTCGTATGTCCTCTTCACCACTTGGAGTGAGGAATGAGATTGCATCCTTTTACTAATGAAATTGAATGATACCCCCTTTGGGCTCTCATCGACTGTCTTTTTTCCCTCCCTGGGGTCTCTTGCCTATGACAGAACCAAGAACCCTGGAGGTGCACACACAGTCCAATATGTGGGTCGAGCCCAGTGTTACTCCTTAAGGAGAAGAAAGCAGAGTGCCTGCTGGGCCTGCCAAGGCCACCTAGGATCTCCAGGCAGACATTCTGTGCCCTTGCGGTGCTGTAGCCAGGTTGGCAGGCGGGCAGAGCCCTGGACAGTGGCGGGAGCGGCCTTGACGGCCCAGCAGCAATGTGGGAGGTGGGAGCTTGTACTGAGCTGTGGTCACTCGCTGCCTCTGGGAACCTGGTGTCTCATGCAGTTTTCTCAGCTCACAGGCACAGCCACCCCTACATACACATAGCCACACACCCACACCCTCCTCTAGGGCCAAGCCCCCCCATTTCTGCCCAAGATGGGCAGATTAGACCTTGCTTCGTTCTCATGTCCCCTAGTCACAAAAGGAGTCTAATGTGGAAGGCTCCAGGGGATTCCTGGGTCTTTCCATCTCATAGGCCCCTTCTCCTGGCTCTGCACCCTCAATGCCTGCCTCTGCCTGCATCAGGGTGGCCTGGGTGAGAAGCCCAAGCCTCCTCTAGGCTCCCCCGAGGAATTCATCCGTACATGAGCATCAGTGAGATATGGACACTTTGCTAAAGAGTTTGTAGGGACAATAAGGCACATCCTAAAACATCCTTTGGATATGTCTCCAGACCACTTCGCTGCCCTCCTCTCTCTGCAACCAGAGAGTTCTCTCTGGGGTCCTCCCTACTCTAGCTCCAGCCTCCACAGCTCCTCTCTCCTCCTCCAGGATCTAACTGCTGCCTCCCCAAATCCCTTTTATGAGCACAGTTCAGCCCTCCAGTGTTCCACACCTGCACAAATAGACCCAGCACGGCGCCTGGCAGACGGAGGCCTTCCCAGTTTTGTTTGCTGACCTTAGAGGACAGTTTTAGATGCAGACATGCTTTTGCTCCACCTGCTTCTCCTGGTCGTGACCACTCTGTCTTTGTACCCCCACTGCCCCTCTGTCCTAGCACACCCTCTGGACTATTTCCTGGCTCTTCCCAGCTACAATTCTGCCTCTGGTCCCAGCAATGGCTCCTCCAGCAGACTCAGGGGGCTCAGATTCCCCACCCTCTCCTAGCTAGGCCCAATCCCCTAGGCCCTTCCCTGTACGCAGCACCCTAGCTCTGACAGGCCATACGTCCCCTATTCCCTGCTCCTAGCTTGGGGGACTTAGAGGACAGAGGGTCCAAGTAACAAGAAGAGTGGTCTGCACTTGAAGCACCAGGGAGCCATGCTCAGTTTTTGACCTGCAGAGAGACAGGAGGAAATGGTATTTTGGGAAAATATTTTGGCAGTGGTGTCAAGAAATAAAGAGGAGCCATTGGAGATTTCTGCGGCAGTTTAAGACAAAAGTCACCGGGCATCTCAATTAGGGCGGCAGTCTTGACAGTGGACCAAAGGAGACGGCCTTGAGGGTGCCTTCCGAGAAGCATGCAGCAGGTGTGGGCTGCTGGGGCTGAGGGAGGGAGTGAACACAGAAACTAAGACAGGGAAGGGGGGGCGGCATGATACAGGGATGCCCAGGGGCCAGGAGGGAGATAAGAAAAAAGGAAGCAGATACCAAGGGATATGGAGGAGGATGGAGAGAGCACCAGAGGCAGAGAAGCACTGAGAAATAGAGTCAGAGACCATGCAGACCCTGTGCCCAGGGCAGGAGCTGCCCTCTGCAGCAGCCACAGGGCAGGCCAGCTGTTCAAACCTGCGCTGGTGCCACAGCCCCAGGCTGGTGCAGCCCGGAGGAGTTGGCAGCCCTGCCTGCAGCCCCAGGAGGGTGCCTGGTTTACTCAAGGAGGAGACAGCAAATTTAGAGCTTGTTTTGAGCCCAGACCCTGGACTTGGAACTGGCCTCTCCCTCCTCAACCCACCCTGATGCCTCCTGCCCCCTTGCCAGTGAATCCACCTGCTGGGATCCACTCATCCCGGAGAAAGGACCTGGAGCCTGAGCCAGTGTCAGAGTTGGCAGGACAGAGGAGGAGAGACTGCGGCCGCGGAAGGGAGCCAGGCTGGCAGCCCTGGAAAGGGAAGCAGAGAGTGAGCGAGTGTGCAGGGAGCTGTCCCCAGCAGCTGGGGAAGGACCTAGGGTGACCGCTCTGCTTCCCTGAAGACAAATCCTCCACTCTTGGCAGGTTGCTCAAGGCCCTGCACAGGGAGCCTTCCTGCTCCCTCCCCTGGAGTGAAGGCCACGGGGCTCCACAAACATGGGAGCATCCTCCTCTGCCTGAGGTGCATTTCCCTCACCTGGGATCCCTCCCCTGGGCCCACCTCCCTCTCCAGAGTCCCCCCTCCCCCACCCCTCACACATCATTCTCTGCAGGGGATCTGAGGGGAGCACTGTTTGAGAGGAGCACCGTGCTGGTGCTCAGCCACCTTCAGGTGGTCAGGAATAGGACATCACACACTGTCCCTGAGAGGGGAGAGACAGCCCACATGCTATGTAGCCTGGCCACTGCCTATGTGGCTAATGCCAGGGTCAGCGGAGGCAGGCCCGACTCTGAGGGTTGAGGCTGCGAGCCCTCTCCGGGCCTGCGTGGTAAGGCAGATCCATGGCGGTGGGGGCGGGGGCTCTGGGAGGGGCTCACAGCCGTAAAGGGGGGGGGCCTCTAAAGACCCTTCTCAGTACACCAGCGGCTTCCTCCAGTAGGCAGGCGGTGACTCGCCCACAATTCTCAGAGCAGCCCTCCCTGCACCCTGCATTCCAGATCCTTCCATTGGCTTCTGCCTTCAGGACCTGCATCGTGGGGCCAACAGAAAGAGGTTTCATTTTCATTTAGCAAGAAAGCAAAACAAAACAAAACGAAAAAAAGGATTTGGAAAAAGAAGTATTCAAGACCCGTCAGCTAAGAATGCAGCCATCCCTCCTGCCTGCTATTGGGAGCCTGGGCACACACAGGGCCACCTGAGAGCCACTCCTGAGTGGCTGACGTTGCCGAGGAGGAGGCAGCCGTGCTGAGCGGGCAGCCAGGGGATCTCTGGCCCAGGGACCCCTGCCATGAGCCTTTACAGGCCCAGCTTCCCCTTCCCCGAATTCCCAGACCCGCAGCCCAGGCTCCTTGCGCTGCAGCCCAGGGCACTGAGGGACCCTTGGAGGAGGTCAGGAGACCAGCACTGCCTTAATCCGCTGAGTGGCTCTAGGCAAGTCACTCCCCTCCTGATTGCAGGCACCCCCTGGCAGAGGGTGGGTGTGGACTTGTTCAGTAGGGGCCATGGGTTACCAACTGAGCCTCGTTTTCTCTCTCTGTCTCCCTGGGAGCACTGACGTGCTCTAGGGTGTCTGCCTGCTCAGAGCCTCTTCTCAGGAAGGCTCCTGCCACAGCCCCTGAGCCCCATGTTTTGTCCCACCAGAAGCCCCTTTGCCTGGCGGCTGTGCTGAGACAGGGGTCAGCATGCGGCCCAGTGTTCACAAGCCAGTGACCCGTGTCGATGAGCACGTAACTGGGGAAACTGTCCTTGTCAGTGAGCTTCCCGGAAGAAGCGATGTTTTCGCTGAGACCCACATGGTGGGTGGGTTTAGCTGGGTGCTGAGGAAAAGCCACACGTGCAAGGCCCGGAGGGAGCCAGCTTGGAACGCCGGGGGATAAGACAGGGGCCGGTGAGGCTGGACATGGCAGATTTGCAGAGACGAGAGAGAAAGGGCCACAGAGGTGAGCAGGGCAGGCGCGTAGGGCCTCGCAGACCCCTGCAAGGCATGTGGATGTAATCCTGCCTGCTTCCCTCCTTCCCGCCTCCGGCACCGTCTCTGCTCCCGTGCAGCAACTGCTCCCAGTCGCTCTAGCTGCACACAGACCGGCCCGGCCTCTCAGGACTCCTGGCTCCTGGCTTTTCTCTGCCAGCTTTTGCTGCTAACAAGTACACGCTGCAAGAACCCTTCCCCAGCTGGATAGCAAATGGCCACTGTTACGGGTCACAGCCCCTCCCATGCCTCACAAGGACGCAAAGTGCACTGTCCCTACTGTGCAGGTGCCAATTCCAAAGTCAGGGAGGTAGAATCAGTTGCCCAAGCAAACTCAGCTGGAAAATGACAGGGCCATGATTTGAGCCCCAGGGTCTGACTCCAAACTCTCTCCTAGTCCCTAACTCGCCCCCCCCCCAGACTCCCTGAGGCCACAAGGCTGCAGGGATATGACAGGCCCTGGGGGGTGGGGAGGGGAGGTGCCCATTGTGATAGGCACCTAATTAGAGGCAACAGGCCCAGGGACGCCACAGGCTTGTCTGGAATGGTCTGAGAGGTGACGCCCCAGTGCAGGCAGTGGGCATAACCAGAGGGCCCCCCAACCCCCCATTCCTGGGCCATGGGGTGGCTAAGGCAGGGCTGTGGCGTCCTGGGGCTCCAGAAGCCCTGCAACTTGCAGCCTTGGCCTTCCCAGCCCATGTGCCAGCCTGGCCTGGGCTCCGTCTGTCCTGAGCCTGGGGCCCACCATGGAACCAGGAGCCTATAGCATCTGAGGCCCTGTTTGAGGGTTCCCCAGTTGAACCAAGGACCCTCACCAATCCAGATAGCACTTTATCCACAGGGCACTTTAGACCGTGTCCCTGGGATCGGTTTTGTCCAGTGGCAATGGATTTCACTCTTTGACTGAGTTTTGCTTTGGTAGAAATTAAATTAACGTACGTTTCCCTCAGCGTATGGAAGTTAAAATCGCATAGTGATTGGACTGGGAGGCCCTACAGGCTGTTTTGTCCACTGTTGCTCAGCCTTTTGAAACTCCTGCCTCTTTTTGATAAATATAAAAGCCTCTGTCTTGCTTTTAGTGGTAGGTGACATTTCTAAATTATTTCATGGTTATACTTGTAGCAGGCCACATAATGGCCCCCAAACATACCAGGTCCTGATCCCTGGGACCAGTAAATGTTACCTCATTTAGAAAAAGGCTCTTTGTAGATGTAAGTTAAGGATTTTGAGAAGAGGAGATTATTTTGGATTAACTAGGTGAGCCCTTAAACGCCACCACATGTATCCTTACAAGTGGGAAACAGAGAGAAAATTGACATACACACAGAGGGAAGGCAATATGACCATGGAGGCAGAGACTGGAGTGATGTGGCCACAAGCCAAGGAATGTCGGCAGCCACCAGAATCTGGAAGAGGCAAGAAGTATCTTCTCCCCTGGGGCCTCCAGAAGAAGAATGACTGTGCTACAGTCCTTGATGCCAGCCCAGTGCTGCTGATTGCAGACTTCTGGCCTCCAGAATTGTGAGAAAATGAATTTTTGTTGTTTTAAGGCATCCAGTTTGTGGTAATTTGTGATTGTGGCCACAGTAGACTAACACAATGACTTAAAACAAATCAGAGCCACCATGAATGAAATCAGTAGTTTGCAAATCTTCAAGCCACTTTTGGAGATTCTGACAGTCCCCCAGGCTAAGAGCTTAATGTTGCCTAGTGCGCCCAATTTAGAGAGAAGCAGACTGAAGTCCAGAAAAAGGCAGAGACTTGCCCAAGTTTGCAAAAGCAGCTATTGGCAGAGACAGGGCTAGAACCCACGAACCCCAACTCTCAGTCCTCGCATGGCCCCAGGTCGCCTCCTCCCACCCTGCATTGTCCTGTCTGCAGACAGAGGTCTAATGAGGCAGGAAAGTGAGATGGGGCAGTCTGTGGAAAGCCTGGGCAGCACGCCAGGGTTGCAAACTTATCCAATAGATAAGGTGTAGATGTTCTAATATTTTTCTTATTTAAAGATAACTACCAGAGACTGAGAAGTACCAAATCTGGTTTATGAGGCCCTAAGGAAAAGACTGCATTTATAAATGGTATTCTTCGTAAACTGCCAGATGGAATCAAACTGGGCACCTGTCAGTCGACAGGCCTTTGGTGGAGAAACAGTGCAGAAGGGAAGGACAGAGGTGCTGGCTAAAAAGGTGGCAAGAGTCGGGGGCGGCAAGGGGTCAGTGGAGGTGCCAGCCTCAGAGCCTTAAAACCCCCCAGCCTTGCTGTGGATTAGCTCTGGCTATGAGCAGAAGATGTGGGCAGGTGTAGCCAAGCCTTAGCCTGTATACACGCTTGTGTGCACACATGTGCTCAGAAACAGACATTGGGCCAGGTACGCACACACATAACCATAGGCATGTGCGTGCGCACACACGCACACGGGCGCATGCAGGGGGCTGGAACCAAGCCTAGGCAGTCAGGAAGAGCTATTCATAATTTGTCAGCAGCCCTTCGGGTTACACTTTAAGTCCAAAAGGCAAATGGAGCGTGTTGCCATGATTTGTTCTCCTGGCATCAGGCTCTTGCACGAGCCGAGATCCCCAGCATGAAATGCGATGTGGCAGGGACTCGCACAGCGTCCTCCCTTCATGGTCTGCTGCGGAGCCTACCGAGGGCATCCTTCCCTCTCAGGGCCTTACTTCCTCTCCCCACCCCAGCACAGGAGTCGGCTGGCCCAAACCTCCATGAACAATCACCAAACTCCAATGCTCTAGTTTTTAAAAAATTGTTCTTAAGGGGAGAGAAAATTTCAGATTAGCGGGGGAAGAGAAGGTCAGGTGCAACAGCTGACCTGGGAAATGGAGTTGTCCACGCCTAAGCCGCCAGCATCTATCCCTGAAAGGCCATTGTCCCAGGGAGGGGAGATAGACACACGAGGAACTCAGCCGGACACCTGGGATGGGACAGAGAGTGCAGGGCACACAGAAGAAGGTGTGGACGTAGCTGGACAACAGGCCCCTTGACTGGAGCAGGCAGCTGCCAACATCGGCACAGCCACCTGGGATGCAGGGAGTAGAGGGTAGCTGGGTTGGCACGGTGGGAGGACTGGCTCCGGGGCAGGGAATAATGGTTATAATGATTCTGTGTGAAGGCCTCTTGTGCCATTGTGGTTTTTCCAGAATCTCCCTAAATAATCTGGAGGCAGGCCCTGCTGCTGGGACAGGGGCCAGGGTTGGTGGTCGGCACCCAGGGAAGACCAGGACACAGTGCTCACTGCACCCGGCCCAGGCTGGCACAGCCACGCAGAGCTGGTCCAGGCTCTCGCCCAGGACTGGGCAGGTACAGATTCCTGGCGAGCAGGCAGGCCAGGTGGACCCCAGGCCTCCAGGTCTAGTCTTCCCCTCATCCCCCCAAATTTCTATGGAGACGCTCAAGATCAGAGCACAGAGGGCTCACTCCCATGGTTGGGCCCAGCACCTCCCCACATTCTGCCATGCTGGGCGCTCACTGTCAAAGGGGCAAAGATTGTCCCATTCATCCCTGACCCCAGCCTTGCCCAGACCAAACGTGGACACAGAGTATGCGCAGTGATCTGGGGTAAGGGCGGTGGATGTCCAGCAGGGGCCCCTGAGTTCTGCATGGAGACTTCACTGGAAGCTCCCAAAGGCCTCTCCGGAGTCTGGGAGGCACGACCTTTAGGGCCTTTATGGTGATAAATGATAGAAACCACATTTGAGTTGGGCACAAATGGGATATTAACCCATGTGAACCAAGTGGTGGGGAAGCCAGGGGAACAGCAGGCCTCTCAGAGACTGAAAGTGAGACTCCTAAGCCACAGGCCTCCCTCTCCACCTCACCTGTCTGCTTCTGGTGGCTGCTGCCTCCTTTTCTCACGCCAGCCTTCCCTGCAGGTCGGCTGCTCCAGGGCTGCCACAGCCCAGAGCTACCTGCAGAATCTCTCTCCTGGATTCTAAAGCTTCACATCCCAGGGAAGGATGCTGATTGGCCAGGCCTGGGTCAGGGGCCCATTCCTGTGGGAGAGTTGTTCTGTGATTGGCAGGTCCCTGAAAAATGGAACTCTGTTGCTAGTAGAAAAAGGAAAAGGGGCTGGGCAGACAAAGCAATATAAAGGTGGGGAAGGGATGCAGGTGACATGCAGGGGCTGTCACTTCTCCTGCTGTCCTCTCACCCATTGGATCAGTTCTCAAATCCTCTCTTTGGCGTTTCAGTCTCTTTACAATCCCTCCCCCATACCCCCACCTCTCAAACTTCCCCTGTCCTAAGCCCTGCCTTCTACTTCACACAGTACAGCAGTTACCAGCATGGTCTCTGGAGCTAGATTGTCCTGAGTTCAAACCCCAGCCTTGCCACTAACTAGCCACGTGACCGTGGGCAAGATGTTAACTTCTCTGCACCCTCGCTGTTGTGAGGGTTAAATAAACCCAGCCATGCAAAAGTGCTCTGAGCGATGCCTGGCTCACAGCAAGCCCTCAGGGCATGATAGCTGCCCAGCTGGCCTCTGGGTTGTGGTTCCCACCAGCCCCAGCTAGGATGGCCCCCCTCTTGTTCAATTCTCCTCCTCCTGAGGCCTCCTGACCACTGCACTGCCATGCATGGTGCTCTTCTCAGAACCGCTGGGGCACTCCAGGTTGGGCGCCTGACTGCACACCGCCCGGGGGAAAGACTCATCTTCCTGACTGGTCCAGGGCCCACGAATCTCCCTTCTGTTGGCACGCCCTGTCCCCAGAGTGCCGTGGCTTGGCTTGAGCACTGGGACATTGAGAAATGCTGGGACTCCCCTTCCCTGCAGGACAGGCAAGCCAATGGAAAGAAGCAGCTGTTGGGGACCCTGGAGACCAGCCCTGATTGGGGACCACTGGAGCTAAGCAAGCATGGCCCCTCCTTCTAGCTGCCACTCCCGCTGGGAGACGGGAAGTCCCTGTACCGGTGACATCACACTTTCACCCACAAAAATAGCTGGCACATCTCAGGAGCCTGGGAGCGGGCTGCTCTGTGAGGTGGCAGGTTGTGAGTGCGAGTCCGCGTCTGCTGCATGGATGACACCCTCCTTTCTGACCCCAGAGCCGGGGGCATGCTCGCCCATCGGCAGAGGTGTCTGAGGCTGGGAGAGACGGGCGTGACAGGAAGAGAGGCATAGGCAAGTCCAGATTTCCCAGATCAATCCTGAAAGCCAGGGCCTGTGTGGGCCCGTGTGTCTGATGTAGTGTCCGTCCCTGGCGCTGGAACTGGGTCTCTGCCCTGCTCCTGCCTTCCTTCCTCCTTCTCCTGAGCCTGTCTCGGTCGAGGTAGTGCCCAGGGCTGTGGGCAGCTGGGCAGGCAGAGGGCAGAATGACAGGGGTTTCAGGAAGGCGGACACAGATTAGTCAAGGACTGTCAGACCCAATTACATCCCCGTGGAGCTGAGAGAGACGTGATTTAGCCTAGGGCCCCTCTGACCAGGCACACTGCCTCCTGTGGGGTCTCCCCTGGGCTACGGCCGCAGAGGGTACCTGGAGCGCCCCCACCCGACTCCGACTGAGCCCGGCTTCGGGGCAGGGACCTAGCGTTGTGGGCTCAGAGAATGGCCGGGGATGGTAGGGGCATTCCACGTGTCCTCCCAGCCTGGGGGAAGCAGGTGGGGAAATAGCCAGCTGGAGTCATCTGCAGGTCCTGGGCCCCCTCATCTTTCTCTTCTCCAGCATCTGGGAGGTTATTAGAAGCAGCACTGTATACCATGGAGTACTATTCGGCTTTAAGAAACAATGGCGATATAGCACCTC
>VBSM01002959.1:14501199-14544685 GCA_008086735.1 Cheirogaleus medius | reverse complement strand
TTTATCTACACAGTCGTAAACATAAACTGGAAGATACATCTCTTCCTTTATGGGAGACAATCAAAAGCATAATACCAGTTTATGGAGGGAATGTGTCTTTCGTACACAGGATATTTCCCCCAAACACTTGGCAGCCTGAAACCACTTCATTCCAGAGATAAGTAATCAAGTGGGGAAGGGAGGGGGGCGGGAACCCAGGGCTTTTCCAGCAGGAGGCCCGACTCCTGTAGGGACACTGAGGGGGTGGTTTCCTCCTCGTTGCCCTGCCCTGGAGGCCCTGGGCAGTCTGAGATGGGCCCAGAGACCCACATTCAACCTCGGGCAGCCAAGCACCTGGGCGAGTTTCTTCAGGGCAGCTTCTCTGGGCAACTGTGCCGGCCCGTGCTGCAGCTGCGGGGGGGCAGGCGGCTGGCGCTCGGCCCTCGCCCTTCAGAGGCCAGCTGGCCAGCGGGCATGGGGGCATTTACGCAGCTGCTGCCAACCGTAGGCAAAATGCATCGGGAGTGTGTAGATGCTTTCTCCTTCCTCTCCCCCCAAGTCTTTGCTGCTTCTCTCTCAGCTGGACCCCAGGGCACCCAGCCAGGCACCTGCCAGGAACTGCTCAACAACGCTTGCCCACTGGGTCCCTGCGGCAGGGCCTTTGGTGGCAACAGTAGTGCCCAGACTTTGGTTGCCCAGAACCAAACGTGCCTAAGCCCCTGCAGCTGGCACTTGCAGCTCAGCCACGCTCGGGGTGGGCAGTTCTCCCTCCCTTGACGCAGGCTCCGCATCCTCCTCTGGTATTTATTTGCCAGTCTGTCCACTTCCTGGTGCCCATGTGGCTGGTGGCTAAGTACAGCCCAGGAGACCAAAAGGGGAAACCCCTGACCAGTGAGGGACAGGAGCAGTGGAGAGAAATTCCCACCTTCCATCTTTTAGATAAAAAGTCCTGGGCGGTCCCGGGGGAGTAGAGCCTTACCCGCCACGTGGCGTCTCTGTTACTGCTCTTTTGTATCGGCTTTCCTCCCTCCCTGTCTCACTCCCCCAGTGACCCCTTCCTGCCTCTGGAAACCCTCTCCCAAATACCCCACCTGCGCCCAAGTGCTGGTCTCAGGCTTTGCTTTCAGGGAAACCCACCCTAAGACACAGAGAGCCCCCCTTCCGTACTTGCCCGTGTGCAATCTCCACCTGCCGCCGCCTCCGGAGTGGATGCTCCAGGCAGGTCTGTTCTCATGGCAAAGAGGAGGGCCAGTCCCGGCTGGAGGAGACAGGGACAGCGGACAGTCTCCCCTCCTCCCAGGACCTGTCCTCTCTCTCCTCTCCGACTTGACCAGGCAGAGCCAGGCTTGGGAGCCCAACGAACTTGGGGCAGGGGTCGGCTCCACTGCCATCCGTGTGACCCTGGACAGGTTACTTAATCCCTCGTAACCCCATTTTCCTTGTCTGTAAAGTGAGAATGGAGACACCATGTTGAAGATTGTGAGAACCAAACGAGGCCGTGTCTGAAAGCGGATGCACGAAGCAATGAAGAAACACCAACCACTATTTGTGTAAATGTGTCTCCCCAGACAGACTGCCAATTCCTTGAAGGCGAGGCCCTTCTTTTTTTTCCCTCTCTCCCCCACAGCCCAGCATGGATCTGGGCACCCAGGAGGCTCTCACTGGAACTCCCTGGACAGAGAGGGGCTGGCCCCGGGCCCTGGGCTCCTCGCAGACGGACAGAGCTCTGAGTGGCTGGATGAGGGGGCCGCTCTGAGTGTGCCCTGGACTGCCCGGAGCTGGCCTGGTGCTATGCCTGGTGCTAGCAAGAGGACAGATTGCCTCCCCAAGCTGAGGGTGGAGGGTGGGCAGGCCAGGACCTGGAAGGAGTGGCGCTAGCTGACGCAGCCATCCCTGCACTCCTGAAAAATCCAGGATGACAGTGCTGGGGGCTTTCATCAGCTCCGAGCTCTGTTTGAGTAAAGGGAAAAATTGGCTTGTACTCCAAGCCCAACTGCATCCGACATCTGGCAGCTCAAAGTGAAGTGAGTCATGCAGTCCTTAGATGCGAGGAAGGAGGGGAGGAGGGGAGAAGAAAATCACAGGGAGGGAGAGGGTAGGCAGGTGACGTGGCCCCACACAAAAGAATCAGCAGCCAGAGTGGAGAGCAAAGGCTGGTCTCGTGACCAGGCGGCCAAAGCCTTTGTTTTGCTCACCCAGCTTTGGGCCTGGTGACAGGACCTCTGGCACCATGTTCTGCTGACCTAAGGAGACACAGGTTCTGACCAGCCCAGGCATGGTGTGAAGTGACCCTGCAGGTAGTGAGCAGCCCCTCACTGGAGGCATGCAGGAGAAGCTGAAAGAGCACTGGTGGGGTGTGCTTAAGACACTGGCCTAAAGACCACACATGCTCATCTGGCCCAAGATGACCCACAAAGGGCAGGGGAAGGGCTGAGCCTGGGGAGGGAGTGAAGTCAGGGAGATCAGGGAGCCCCCAGGCATGGCTGTCTGACCCAGGGCAGGAGCCGTCTCTCTGTCCATGCAGGTGACAAGAGCAGGCAGGACGGGATGGAGGGGTCCTCCTTCGGCTTCCCCTGGGAAACGGATTTGGTGGACTTCCCTTTTCTGGCACGACTGCTCTGGGGGCCAGGGCGAGGCCTGGAGGGCAGCCTGCCATGAGACCCCGCCCTGTGGGAGCTCAGAGCACGGCAAGGGGTGGACAGCAGGCCTGCGGAAGGACAAAGCAGGGTTCACACCACCCAGTCACCTCCTCAGAACCAGAGTCCGGTTCAGAACCCTGCAAGGGAGGAGGTCAGCAGGGGTCAGAGGAGGCACAATCGCAGGAGAAGTCTTGGAGGAACCAGAGCCCAGAGCTGGGTCCCAAGGTTGGGTCCAATCATGTATAAAGGTCCACCCAATATAAATGGAGTTTTGGGGAGACAGAATGGTGGAAAGTGGGGTGTCATTCCTGGTGAGAGCAACTGCTGAGCAAAGGTACAAGGATGGGGACCGGACTGGCCTGGGTGTGGGGGTGGGGGCCCCGTGAGGGCAGCCTCTGTCTTTTCTAGGCCTTAGCTTATGCCTCCCTGGGCGGTCTGTCCTTTCAGGGTTCCACCCATGGTTAGAAACGTCAGACAAGGTTCCCGCAGGCGGGCCGCGCCCGGAGCATGGGCTGGGCAGTGTGCGGCCCCATCCGCGGGCAGGCCGGGGAGTCTCCCCAGGTCTCAGCGTCCTCATCTGTAAAGTGGAGTGATGACAGCCCCGCTCTGAGGCGTAAATGGGTAATATATTTAAAGTGCCAAGTGTGGCGCTGGCATATCGTGGGGCTTCAGTGCCACTTGCGTTCATCGTTCAGTGTCCCTGCTGTGAGGACCCGCCCCTCCTCGCTTGTCTCCAGGCTCCTCAAGGGCAGGCGTTGCAGGCCTGCGAAGGGCGGATGCCTGGTTGAGGAATACATCGTAAATGTGCTTTTGGTCGTTTCATTCATCCTTTGTGTCCCACTGACGCCCAGGGAGCCTGAAGGACAGGGCCGCAGGACGATGAATTTCGATGGCAGGGAGTGCAGAGCTTGAGGCAGCCCAGAGAAGCTCCTGCAGGGTGGGGTGCCTGGTAAGCCCCGGAGCGGGGCCTGCACAGGACGAGGCCGCCTTGCCCACACTGGGCCTCACTCGGTGCCAGGGAGATTGAGGGAACAACATCGAAGGACAGGCAGGTCCCCGCTCCCTGCTCAGGCTCCCCAGCCCTGGGCGCTCGGCCCATTGGTCAGCAGCATTTCCCTGCTGCACCCGGATCCCAGGACACCGTGTCCACCCCACTGCTGACCTAGATGTGGCAGAGACGTGAGGGCGTCTGCCGGGGCAGGCTAGGCCAGGAGGGGCCAGGAGCCACGACCCTGGAGAAGGGCATTCTGGCTTTGGTCTGTTGCCCTGCAGACTGGGACCTGCACATGGTAGCTGCTCAGTGGATCCCTGGTGGCTGCAGAGAAGACAGAGTCAGTTACCAGCAGAGCTTGCCCAGGGATGCTCCCCCAGCTCCCCAGGAAAGCCCATCCTCCCAAACCCTTCTACTCCCCCAGACCCCGCCCCACCAGGCCCCAGCCCCTACCCCTGCCTGAGCCAGAGGGCTCCCTGGCCCCGCAGCCCCAGCAGACTTGCAGGCAAGCCAAGGGAGGGATGCCAACATGCAAGCTTTCTGTTGTCACTCGCTGTCAGGTCTCAGGTAATAGCTCCTGTGGAGAACCAGCTGCCTTAGCAGCAAGAGTTTGCAAATGCATGCCAGGAGGGACTGGGTGAGCAGAGGGCACTCAGAACCCTCAGTCTGACTCCTTCCATGGATGCCCCCCAAAACAGGCTGATGGTGGCAGCCAAACAGGGTCTCTCCCACACACTATGGCTCCCCTGCAGGATGGCTGCAGAAGCCACTTGGCTGTCCATCTCTAGTCCTGTCCTGGCTGTAGCTCCTCATCCCAGCCACACTCCTACCTGGCCCAGCCCACTCCTGGGCTAGAGGAAGGGCAGAGGGGGAAACTGAGGCCCAGATCAGGCACATGCTGTACTCCAGATCAGGTAATGAGCCACCGGTGGAGCGGGGCCCAGTGCGCATGTCTGTCTCCCCACGAGTGGGTGAGGTATAGATATCTGGACAGAATGCACAAGCGAGTCTAACCCAGGAGAGCAGCACCCACAGACAGGAGGCCACCCAGCCAGGAGGGCCACAGTGGCAGCTCCT
The DNA here is from genome assembly GCA_008086735.1 of Cheirogaleus medius. Taxonomy (NCBI): domain Eukaryota; kingdom Metazoa; phylum Chordata; class Mammalia; order Primates; family Cheirogaleidae; genus Cheirogaleus; species Cheirogaleus medius. The sequence goes on along the minus strand of VBSM01002959.1, from coordinate 14,539,999 downwards.
CCCTCCTCAGAACTAGGGGTGTCAAAGGGACTAATTGTTTTCAACTAGGGTACCAACTCATCTCAGTCTGACTTTCCTGATTTTAACATGTCCCAGGAAATCACTCCGTCCCAGGCAAACTGGGACAGTTGGTCATCCTACTTCTAATTGCACCCCATACTCACTCTCCCAGCTGGGGACAGCCTGGCTTCTAATCCCAAGGGTTCCTTAGTCACCTGTGCCACCTCGGTAGGGCCTAGGCCTCCCCAGGAACAGCTCTGGTTTCCTGTGAAGGACCCCAAAGGCCTCCTATCCCAGAAAACTCCTGCAATGCCACTTCTGGTCGCTGCTCCAGGAGAGAGCTCTCATTAGCCTAGTGAAGCTTATTGCCTTGTCCTGTCAGGACCCTCTGTGGCCATAATGAGACACTGACAAATGGGGCTTCTCCATGGGCCCTCCCCAGAGGACAGGCCAAAGTACAGGCCTCTGGCCGCCAAGCAGGGAGGCCCAGGGCCCGAGGCAGAACTGCTCTGCCATGGTGTTCCTGGGGTAATTGGCCAGCATGCCCAGCCAGGCTCAGGCTGCCCTCTGGTCCCCTCCTCTGCCGGCTCCATGCCTGGTCCATCAGGGGCTGAGCATCACTAACTGGGTCACCCCCACTCCCACCCCCACCGCCACACCTCCACCAGAGATAGCGTTTCAGCTGCAATTAAGAATTTCAAGTTGCAATTAAAAATTAATTGGAAACTGTAGGTTGTTTATGTCTCTCTGACCTCTGTCACCCATGGGGGTGGGGGAAGGACAGGTGAGAGGAGCAGGATCTTCAGAGTGATTAGCCACGGAAGGAGGGGGCCCTCTGAGCTGGCCTAGGTTGCACTGGAGCAGATTACTCCTCAAGGCTTGGAGGAATGACATCAACCAGCTGGCCTTGAATGCCACAGTCCCTGAATTCTTCGAGAGCCCCAGAGCATGGGGATCTGTGAGTGGGGAAGAGGGAGAGTAGAAAAGTGCTTGTGGGGGAGCTGCTGGCCTGGAGGTAAAGGCTGGGGCATCTCAGTTCGTGGCTGCTTCCCCATAGAGAGGTTCTGACAGCCAGGAGTGCGGCAAGGAGTTGAGACCAGCTTTCTCAGAGCCTCATGGAGGCACACCTGGTGTAGGGCGGGAAGCGTGGAGATCTCTAGGGTCCTGGTCTCTGAAATGGCCCACATGCTCTCTGGCCCCAGGTTCTGCCGGTCGGGCCAGGCGGGCAAGGCTGTCCCCGACGTTTGGGGTAAAGAGATTCTGAATTCACTTTCCTCAGTCTCCCAGCAGGGCTTGGTGTGACCATGACCTATGTGTTTTCAGGTGAGTCTATTTCTCCGCTTGGCCCACTATGGACACAGAGGCCAAAGTCCCCCTAGCATTGTCACCCCCTAGCCTCTTTCTTCAGGTGACCTCTGTCCCCTCTGCATGCCTTCTCAAGGCTTGCTGCCCTCGGCTGGTCCCTCCAATCTGGCGTTCCCTCCTCTTTCAGGAGACCCTCTCTAATTCCTGCGCCACCAGCTCCTCTGGGACCCCAAGCACCTCCTGGCTATGGCCCTCTGCAGACCTAAATTTTATTGCCTCTGTGTTGGTAATAAATCTCCTGTGTGAGCCTGGTTCCCCCAGGACTTGGTGAGAGCAGATCCTGGGTTCTTTTCTACTCCATGCTGCAGAAATTTGTTTCCATAGCAGGAAAATCAAAAGGGCTGTCAATAAAACAGATGCTACGTGCCAGACCATGGGTTTGTACTGCGTGGCCCAAGATACAGGGAGTGACAGTAACTAAAGCCTGGAGTGTCAGACTAAGGAATCAGTTGCATCTCCTTGGAGAATGCCTATGACTTTTCCTCCCCCACTGAAATTGTGTGAAAAATAGTGTGTGTGTGTACATGCATGTGCTCATGCCTGCTTGAAATTTGTGTGACCATGGAGAGGGGTCCCACCTTTTATCACATTCTCAAAGGAATCAGCACATAAATTAGGATTTGCATAAGCTACTAATAACAGAAACTCAACTGTAGTGGCTTAAGCTAATTAGAGGTTTATTCTCTCTCAAAAAAGAAATCTGGGATTAAGCAGTCCAAGGTGATATGGCAGCTTCATGATTATCAGAAATCACTTGCTTTCTATCTTTCGATCCACCATCCTTAGTATACAGCTTTCATCCTTCAGGGCCCAGATGGCTGCTTGAGCTCCAACCATCACATCCACATTCTGGACAAGAAGCAGAAATAAGGAGGATAGTGGAAAAAAAGGGTACATGTAATCTATCTTCCCCTTACGGGATATTCCTAAAAATCTTCCCTACAACACCTGCTTAAAAATCCACCCTCCAAGATCACTGGTGATGTGTAGCTGCAAGGGAGTCTGGGGAATGTAGTCTTTTAGCTGGGCATCTTGCTACCTGGAAGAAAACTGAAGTTTTCTTACTACTAAGAAAAAAAGGGGGAGAATGGGTACAGGGAATGCAGTAGGTGGACTCTGCCACAACCAGCAACTCCAACGAGCTGAGTAAGTCTTAAGACCTTGAGCTTGGCTGGCCTGGGCCAAGATGTTATCTCTTGTCAGGAGAAGAAGGGCTCTACACAGTCCCAGGACCAGCCCTGAGCCACCACCTCCCTGCCCACAGATAGCAGGAGTCCAAGGGCCACCTGAGCAGGTGCTCAGCAGAGCTGTCCATTGGCTGGAGTTTGTGGGTGTGCAGGAGAGAGTTGGTAAGAAGAGGAGAGGCCAGGTGAGGCCCAGCCCTGAAATGGGGAGCAGACCAGGGACACAATCATTTTATCCTTGTATTCACCATTTCATTGTGCATCTGAATTGGGGGTCTCCCAGTTAACACTTCTAGTAGGCAGTGGGCACCATGACCACCCCCTCTCCCCAACTCTCTTCCAATGCAACACCTTTGCCTGCTTCTGGCTCCTGCCACGAGATGCTGCCCAGCGCCTGCAATCCACCCTGCTGTTTCAATTAGGAAAGATGTGTCTTCCAAGGATGTCCACAGTGAGGCTGGTAATTAGGGAGCAAACTAACTGCCTGCTCTTTCAAAACAGACTGGGATATCTTGGAAGGGGCTGCCTGGGTGGCTGCCAGCCCCTCCTTCTGGTTCCCTCTTAACCAGTGCTGTTTGGACCCTCATTCAGCAAACTTGTTCTGAGCACTTAGGATGCATCAGGCAGGGGCTTAGCGGATGGGGAAGTAATTATAACTGAGATAGGAGCTATGGAGGAGAATACAGGATAGAAGGGACCAGCTATTAGATTGGCAAGTTGACCAGAGGGATGGAGGAAGAGGAGGAGCCCCAGCCTCTCTCGTGTGGGTCTAGGCCAAGGAGAGATGGGGCTCAGCCTCATGGGACAGTAACAGAAACACATTCATTCATCCAATGTTTACTGAGTACCTGCTGTGTGTCAGGCTCGGTTCTAGGCCCTGGGGATGGTGCAGTGAACAAAGCAAAGCAAAGCCTGCCCTTATGGAGCTGACTGTCTGGCTGCAGAGATGGCCAGTAAAAGAATGAGCGACTAAATACAAGTGCTATGGGAAAATAAATACGCTGAGGAAACAGGGAGTGACGGGGTGGGCGTAGCAGAGATGCTATTTTCTACTGGCTGGTCAGGAAAGGTCCCATTTGAGATGAGATGAAAAGCTATAGCGGAGCAAGCCTTAAAGATCATCTAGGCTTAGGGGCTGTGACAAACATAAGGAACAGCAAGTGCAAAGGCCTAGAGGTGGCGGCTGCTCAGCATTTGGTGAGAAGCAGCAAGGAAGCCAGTGCGGCTAGAACAGAATGAGTAAAGAGGAGCGTAACAGGAGGGGAGACAGGTTAGTAAAGGAAGACAGGTCATGGAGGGCCTTATAGGCCACAGTTTCAAGGACACCGAAGTTGTTGAGCAGAGGACTGGCTGCTGCAGGGTGGGAGGCAGGCTGAGGGGGCAAGGGCAGAAGCCAGATCGGTTGGGAGAACCTACTACAGGAGGTGGTGAATGTTTTGGTCAAAACTGTTAGGTGTGTTTGATTAAAGAAAAACAACTCAAAATAGTCTAAACATGAAAAAAGAAAGAAATGTTTCAAGTATAGTTGGATCAAGTGCTCAACTGAGGTCATCAGGAGTCTATATGCTTTTCTCTGTGCCACCCTCCCCTTGTGGTGACAAATGGCCCCCAGCAGTTCTACCAGTTTAGCAACTGTAATGAAGGGCACCTCTTTCCCAGTAGTTCCAGCCAAAGTCCCAGAGTAGGATCTTATTGGCCTGGGTTGAATCATGTGACCACTATTGTCACCCCGATTGGTTCAGCCTGGGTGATGCACCCATTCTTAGAGCCATGGGGGTGAGGTCAACCCCACATAGACCTCATAAACTGAAATGAGAGAAGGCTATTTCGCAAAAGGAAAAGATGGTTATAGCTTCCAGAAAAAGGAGGAAATGATATTGGGAAGGCAAAAACCACAAGTATGTTTCACATTGCACATACAGAACAGAGAGCCAGGCTGGGTGCACAGCCATCATTAGAGGTAAGAAAGGGAAGGAGGGAAGAGGATTCAAACCTAAGAGGACTTGTTCCACAGGGAGATTAAGGAGAAAAGAGTCACTGGCAAGGAGGAGGACTGATTCAGAGACAGAAGAAGATAGGCAAGTTTATGCAGAGATTGGGCACATTGACACATTGCGGTGAGCAGGCACAAAACCTGGCAGTTTGACTGCAGCAAGAAGATAGTGAGCAGCAAGGGTAAGCCTGTGTGTGCCTACCCCATGCCCTTGGAATATGTCCCACCAACTGCCTCCCTGGCCACCTTTCTATTTTTGGAGCAGTCATCACACCCGTGTTAGACATGGTTGCTGTTCCAAATGGATTATTGTAAATGATTTAATCACCCACATTAGCACTCCCTGGCTCCCTGGAGTGGGGGCCCTGGAGCTTCTCCTCTCACATTGGCCTTGGCAGAAGCTTTTCTACAATTTACCCAGGCTACTGGTACATGGAAAGGTCTCCAAAGTACTGTGCCCGCCCCCAGCAGGGGGTACAAAAGGACCCACTGGGCCGTAGGAAGAAAGTATTAGAATTTCTATTTATATTTTGTTCTTTATTTTATCCTCTAAAAATACTATTTTATATGTTTTATAATATACAGAATACGTTAACACAGAAATACATGCGATATTTCCAAGTGGATTAATATCGGTGTGTGTTGGGGGTGTTCTTACATATGTTTACTGATAGGAGTGAGCTGTTGGAAGTGTCTGGGGTCTCCTGCTGTAGGTAACAATAGCTAACACTTACATGGAACATGTGCCAGGCCCTGTGCTCAGTGTTCACTTACTGCTCCCAACAGCCCATTTTACAGATAAGAAAACTGAAGGTACAGAGAAGTTAAGTAACTGGTCCAAGGCCACACAGTCGAGAAGATGCAGGGCTGGGGTGTGCCCCCAGTGGTCTGCTTGAAATCCAGGATGCCTCTCTCCTAAGATCCGTGTCCTTGGACAGGGAAGGGAGATTCCAGATTACTGAGTTCATCCTTTGTTTCTGACAGGACAGCTCCTACACCAGCCGAGATAAGTGCGGGTCCTAGAGCAGCAGGCCAAGCCCCAGCCCACGCCTGCCTCCCACAGCTCGGGCCAACCCAACCTGCCTCGACCCTGTCTCTCCCATTGCAATCTCAGCCATCGTTTCCACTTCTCCTTTGGGAAAATGGAGAACGGTTTTTGTGATCGGTTTTGCTGGCTGGGGCAGGGAAGGCTGGGGTTAAAATTCTGCCCTCTTAGAAAACATCCAAATAGAGGAAAGGCGAGAAAAGAGGAAGCTGAAAAGAATGAAAGAACCTTGGAGTTTGGGGTGGGAGGGGCTGAGAAGCGGGCCATGGCAGCTGGAGCAGACGGGAAAGGGGGGGGGGTCCTGGCGGCAGGGGGTGCTTGGGACAGGCAGAAGGGAGGGGCCTGCACACTGTGTCTGGGAGATAGGGTTCCTTACCCCAGATCACTGCAGGGCTTATACACCCACCGGAGAGCACAGGCAGCTGCCACGCAGAATTCTTTAGGCCTCTAGAAAAGCCAATGGTTGTCAAAGGGGTGAGATTCCTGCCCCAATAAGCTCCCCTACCCCAAGCCTTCCTACCTCCAGCTAAGTTTCCCAGGACTCAATGGTCCCTTGGCCAAGGATGAGCAGGAAGGCTGCTCCCTTCTACCCACAGCCCTAAACTGAATCGGGAAGGCAGGACAGGAGCCAGGTGGAACGCGGTTAGACCCTGAGCCTCCAGCACGATGATGACAAGGTGTATAGCAGAGGTTAACATTTCCTGACACTCTCTACGTGCCATGCTCAGAGCCAGGTGCTTTTCACCTTGCTAAGCCTTCCCAACCTATGAGGTACTGCAGTGGTTTGAATTGTCCCCCCAAAAGCACATGTTGGAAACTTAATCCCCAGTTCAACAGTGTTGGAGGCGGGGCCTAATGAGAGGTGATTAGGCCAGGAGGGCTTTGCCCAGTCTCAGGACTGGGTTCCTTAGAAGAGGACCAGTTGGGCCCCCTTTTGCACCCCCACCGCCCACTGTATGTGTCTTCTCACTCTCCACCGCGAGGTGACACAGCAACAAGCCCCCCATCAGATGCCCACCCCTCAGTCCTGGACTGCTCAGCCTCCACAGCCATGAGCCAGTAAATATCTGTCCATTATAAAGTGCCCAGTCTCAGCCACTGTGTTACAGTAGCTCAGAAAGAACTAACCAGGCACACACCTTCTCCTCACTTACAGGTAAGCAACTCAAGGTTCAGAGGCTCAGGCCATCGCCAAGGACAGAGCTGGCAGGTAGTGAGCCAGGATTCGAACACAGCCCGTTCTCTTAGGGATGACCCTACTGTGCTCCCGGCAGGCAGCCCCGAGCCCCTGTAATCTTGCTCTCAGGGGAATCAAGGCCCTGAAAACATTAGCATCTGACAGCGGAGGTTCCAGGTGGACCCTGATTCCAAGCACAGGCTGAGCCCGACCCTGGCCACACACTTTCCTGATGGATTTCTGCATTCAGAAAAAAGGCCAGAACTACTATTTGTTGAGTAGATAGACAGCTGCTATTAGACTCCTGAGAGATATACCCAATCATGACCTCCTCAGTAAATATTTGGGAAGTTTGTACCCTATGAGACGCCTGCTGAGGCCACATTTGGAGTTTGGTTGGAGGCTCAGAGTCCAGATGTGGACCCTGGGGGCACAGCAGGCAGGCAGGGCTAGGATGGCCGGGGCGGGGCGGTCTGCCCGGAGCCTGAGACTTCTGGGGAGGCAGTGGCTGGCACAGCACGGGCATGAGCAGGAAGAGCCGTGTCTGCCCAACCAAGTCCCCAGCCCCGCCAGCTGGGAGCCTACCCACTTGAGCAGGGGAGGGAAGGGGCTGTCCCAAGGGCCCTTCCTCAGGACTTCCAGCCAGGTCTAGCAAGAGAGGTGCCCTCCTGCATACCCCAGGAAGTGGCCTGGTTCTCCTCTAGGCAAAGCCAAGACCATTTCCCAGGCTTGGTGCAAGCCTGAGCCTTTACACAGAGAATCTTAACCACCACCCCACCCCCAAGCAGGAGGCTCTCATCCTATAGCGAGACCCTCCCGGGTCCTCCCAGCAGCCCCTAGAAGGAGGGAGCAGGCCAGGGGTGACAGTGCCTATTTTCCAGCTGAGGTGTCCTGGGTCCAGAAGGGAAAGTAGCCCATCCAAGGTCCTTCCACACCAATCTGGAAAGTCTCCCCAGTACCTCTGGTCCTCTTAGACCTCGTCCATCCTCCTCCCATCTGGCACTGAGGGCCCAGGGCTTCTCCTTTCACAAGGCAGGCCCACTCGTTGGAGTGAGTGATGGGACGAATGAACACACCAGTGCATTCTTCCCTGGGGGGCTGGCTTGCTGTGTGGGCAGGTCTGTGTCAACATCACAGATCTTTCAGAATGGCTTCTCCATCCCTCCCCTGTGGCTTGTTCTCAACTCTTCTCTCTCCTTCACGGCAGAGATCAAGCTCATCCCGGCTGGGAATCGTGGAGTTGTCAACCACTGTGTGACCTTGGACAAGTCACTTCCTTCTCTGTGCATTTCCCTCGTGGGAAATTAGGGTAGCAGCGGTGCCAGCATCAAAGTTGTGTCGCAGGGCTACACCCGGTGGTGCCTATAAAGCAGTTAGTAAGTGAGCAGAGCCCAGCACAGCACTCAGGACAGCACCTGGCACTTAGTAGGTGCTCAGTGCAGTAGAGTCCTGGTTTCCGACCTCTGCCTACCTCCTTCTCTATGCTTGCCACACCAAAGGGTCAGGAAACCTCAATCCCTTATCCCACGTGACTCTGCAGACCCCACCCCCTACCAGCTCATTTCAGCCATTTTTCTGCTCTGTCTCCACCCCCACCCCTTTGCTCTTATAGTTGTTGGTTTAATGTGCACAATACAATTAAGGCAAAATGGGTTTCCTATCAAACCCCCAACAACTTCCCTCCCCACCCCACCCCAGCGTCGCCAGGCCCCGTTTACTCCCTCCCTCGGGGACCATGGAGTTTAATTTCAGGACATAATTTCCTGAATAGCTCTCCTCTACTGGAGCTTCGCGCATACCCCAGAGAACCTCGGAAGCCAAGATGGGGTCTGGTTGGATGGGAAGCCTCGGGAATCGGGGTCAGAGCCCAATGAGAACAGGATTATGCAGTCACGAAATTTCCACTGTGTCACTTGCTGTCCTGAGGGAGCAGGCAGTGAGCAGGGAAGGAGGAACAGCCAACTGACGTGGGCATCGTCAGGGGCCCCACAGCACAGAGGGGGCACTGTCTCCGGCACTGGTCCCGGAAGGCAAGTAGCTGGAGCAGCTGCACATGGGCTCCCATCCCCGCATGCGAGGGCTGCCCTGGGCGTGCTAGCCCCCTGCACTTCCGGCCTGCACTGGTCCATGGGTCAAGCAGCCTTCCCTGGCATTGGATGAGGACCTGAGGCAGAAAGTGACCCATCTCGGGGTGTGCTTGAGGGGGACACTGCCAGCACAGGGTGAGCCTGAGTTCACCCAGAGCCATCCACAGCTGTGGCTGAAACCAGAAATGCACAGGGAAGACACGGTGCTGGGCACAGAGAGATCGGCTTCCCTAAGTGGCAACCTGCTGTTTAGGTTTCAGTGGCTTCCTTTGGTTGGAGACTCCGCAAGGGTAGAGATCGCAGGCTTCCTGGATTGGAACCATCCTGAACTTGTTCATCCCACAATCATTTCTCTGAGCACTGAGTGCCGGGCAATGCTGGACCCTGGAGGCTGTAGATCAACAGACCTTTCCCTTAAGGACTTCCCAGCCTAGGGGAGGGACAGAGCCACACCTAAGTGGAGCCACGGAGATTTGGGCAAGTGGGAACATGGAGGTAGAAGTTAGCTTGGGAGAGTCAGGGAAGGCTTCATTGGGGAGCTACTGTTTCAGCTGGGTCTTGAAGGATGAGTAGAAGTTCCCCAAGCTGAGAAGGAGGGAAGGATTGTCCAGGTCTAGGGTCTGCCCACAGCATCCCCCATCAGCAATCAGCAGGTCACCTTTCCAAAATCCACATCAACCCGAGCTCCTGCTCAGCTCTGTCTGCTCCCCTACCTGGCCTGGGCTAGGAACTCTGAGACCCAGCACCTGGGGCGGCTGCCTGCTACACCTGAGCCACAGACTCTAAGTCCTTTTCCATCACCTGGGTCTTGCCTATCTATGCCTGCCCCTCCAGGGCCTGGACCTCACCTATGCCAAACCCCGCCCCTCACCTCCCAGGCCTCCCTGATGCCCCCTTGTGTCTCACTAGGTCTCCAAGGCCTCCAGCCCCAAGAACCCAACCTGGAGCCATAAGGCCTTGAAGCCAGAGCCCCGGGGTGTACACACCTGGATTTGGATCCTGGCATCCCAGCTGCATGGTCTGGGGCAAATCGCCACTGTCTCTGAGCCTTGTCTCCGTGGGCTGCACAGTGAGGGTTACATGAGCTGGCTAAGGTGCATGAGCACCTTCCCGAAGCCTGGCACAGGAGGGATGGGCTACACAGCAGCTATTTCTGTCAAGTGGATTATGATTTGCACCGGGACATTTGGTAGGGGCAACTGTCCAGCTCTTAGATCCTGAGTTGTGGAATCTACCCAGCCCACCAGGGCACCTGCCAGGACTGCTGGGGTGCGGGGTGGGGGGATGGGGGGGCGACCCAGTGCCGGTGCTGGGAGGCTACACTGGCTCCCCAGGGCTGGGTTTCCTACTGTTGGCAATTTCTCCTTCAAGCATCTCCCAAACTCTCTCTTCATTAGCATGAGAATAGGGCGCCGGCTGTGAGAGGGTCCAAAGGTATTTGTATTCCAAAGAGCTTCCTCTGCTCCCTCAAAGTCATTGCTGCCAGAACTGGGAGGCTGGGCTGGGATCCAGAGGCCACTGCGGTGCGGGCGGGCAGCAGGAGAGGGGTGCCCCTGGGGGCCTGTGCTCCTAGCCCTCTGCCCAAGGGCTCTCAGAGGGGGCGGCCCCCACAAATCCAGCCCGAGATATTCTTACCTTCCTCCCAACCTCCACCCCTGTAGTGTGCCCCAGTTGGGGGATGGGGGGAACAGCTCCTTCATCTGAAAACGCATATTCCGTATAATAAGTGTTTTGATTTGGTTTTTTTCTGCAACTTTTTATTTCTTTGGCATTTTAAATCCTCTACTATTAAAGGAAGGAGTCTGAGGTTTGTATGCTTATCGCACGGGAGCCTAGAATTTTAAAAGGTTGAGAAACACTGCCCAACGGGACTAATAATAATAACCATGATAGTAGCTACCGGCTGTGAGCGCTTGCCCCCGCCAGGCGTCATGCTAAGCGCTTCGCATATGTTATCTTTCTGGAAGCCTCACCTCATCCCTGAGATGCTGCTAAAATCCCCATTTCACAGATGAGGCAATGAGAGCTTAGAAGAGTAAAATAACCTGCCCACGATGGTAAAACGGAGCACCCGCCACAGGTCCCCCTGCATCTCCGGAAAGGAGTGGCACTAACGGGGGAGTCGGGCGCCAGGAGGGGTGCAGCGGAGTCTGTGCACAAGCACGTCCCTCAGGCCCTCTCCAGTCCTGTTCTAGCGCTGCACTGCCAGGGAGGCCCACCCTCCCTGCACCCTGGGGCCCGGGCCCTCAGGTGGCTTCCCTGCTGGACCAGCGCAGTGGCATCTCACCCCCGCTCTGTGCACAGCACCCTGTGCCACCCACAAGAAAGAACCCCGGATCCTGGGCCTTTTCTGCAAGAATGATCTTTACTGGTCAGCACAACTTTCTGTCACCCCTTCTCCCTGTTGACACCCCTCTCCTCTCCCTCCTCCCTCTGCCCACTGAGCGCCAAGGACACACCAAGTGCTTCAGCCGCTCAGCAGTGGGTGGAAGAAAGTCCCTAAGCCCAGCCAAGGCCTGTGGGGAGGTGGGCCGATGACCCACCCTCTGGCTCCCTCTGGAAAATCCGCCCTTTGCTTCCCATTCCATCAGGACTTTCAGGATTCATACGAAGCAGAAGCCCAACTTTCTTGTCCAAACCGTTCCAGTTCACCAGGTGGAATCCCAGTATGGTGTGAGACATTCCGACCACCCCTCCCATACTGGGTAGAGGCGCTGGGTGTGACCCAACCCAGAAGCACTAATGAGACTGCAGGCACCACAGCAGAGAGACCGAGGTGATCCTGTGATCTGTGCATCATGCAGGCCACGGCTGCTGGGCCCACTGCAGACCAGGGCACAAGGTCTCCACCTAAGCCCACAGGGTCTGGAGGTGGGGCTGGGGGCAGGCTGGGTGCTGGGGGTGGGGGCTCAAGAGGAGGGGTGACTTCCCAGGGGCTTTTCATCTGCACCTCCTTATCCTCTCCCTCTGCCTGGGAGGGTAATTGAGTCTTCCTCCCTGGGTGGGGGGGGCTTCAGGAAGGAAAACGTTGAGTGCTCTAGGCCCAGGAGGGGCCAGAGCCCAGCCCGCTGGGCCCTTCCCCCACCCCAGTCACCGCACATCCCTAGGCTGGGTTGGAAAGTCCCCCATTGGTGCTCCCCAGGGCTGAGGAGGAAAGTCCGGAAACCCAAGCTATCCTGATGGTCCAGAGCATAAGCCCTGTCGCCCTGGGCCTGGGCTCGGGGTTCAGAACCCACCATGCAGGAGCCTGGGGGTGCAGGAATGTGCCCACGAGTCGCTCTTCTAGTTAAATGGAACACAGGATGGGACCAAGGGTGTTCTGAGAGCTCAGAGGAGGGAGCCACAGATACCCTCTTATTTTCCCATATCATTCCCAGGAAGGATGATGATGAGGATAAAGTTGATGCCCTTCGCTGCAGCTGTCTCTGTGCAAGAGGCACTGTGCTGAGCCCTGCGTCTGTGTTGTTCCATCTGATGACAGCCTTACCACGACCCTGTGGAGGCAGATTCTTATCGTTCCCTCGTTTTTTCCAGAGGTACGATCTGAAACTTGGAGAAGTAAAACAACTTGCCCCAGTGACCCAGCAGAGACAGGAAGGCTTCCCGGGGAAGTGAGGTGTGCAGGATGAGAGTGTGGTGGGAAAGCTGCAGCAGAGGTGACCGGGAGGGCGGAGGAGGGGCAGGTGCTGAGAGCGAGGGCAGTCCAGATAGGGTGAGCTGCCATGCGGGGTTGTGGCAGCAGGTCCTGGTGGTGATAGGAAGCTACTGAATGTTTCAGAGGACAGAAGTAACAGGAACGGGCCTTAGGAAGAGCATGGTAGGGTAGAGAGGAGGGGCTGGTACATAGCAAGTGCCAGGAGCGTGGTCTGTCCTCGCCCCCCCGCCCCCGCGTTCGTGGCTGTGATTCAACAGGAGAGGGGGTCCCTGGAACCAGCAGGGAGGACTCTAGCCCACAACCACCTTCAGCTGTACCCTGTGACCTCGGGCAGCAGGCTGCCCTGACACCAGGCACAGTGCGGTGGGAACAGTCCTCACCTCTCCCAGCCTCACTCTCCTCATCTGTAAAATGGGCATAATGACACCTCATGGGCTGGAGAGGACTACGTGATGTATGTTTGTGTTAGAACAGGCCTGCTGTGGATTGCCACATGTTCCTCCAGCCAAAGGAGGGCCTGCATGCGCTCCCTGCCACTTGCATGGAGCTCTGGAATCCTGGGGATGAGCACGTTTAATGGGAGGGTTTCAGGCTAACCTCCAACTTTCAAGTAGCAACCACCTTGCACAGAGCAGCTGCTTAGTTACCCTCAATCTTCCTGATGGTGTGGAGCCAGCTGGCCATTGCAGGGCCACACCAAGTCCCCAGGCCACATCCATGGATCACACCCTACCTCCAGCCCCATCACTCCAATTCCCTGATGACTGGGAGGGGGTGTGGATAGCTCAGGACACCTTGTCCCTCCTGCCCAAAACAGCCTCCTCGAGCTGGTGGGTCAGACCACCAGTCTGGAAGAGAAAATGCTTTAGGCCACAGAGACCTGGTTTGGAATTCCACCATTAGCATTTGGCTGTAGGCCTGGAAGGCCCTTCTCAACCTGCCGATCCCCTCTGGACACCCTTATTAGTCATGAGCAGCTGCCTCTAGGAGTGGTTTCATTCGATCCCTTGTACCCGGCACACCTCTGGTGGGGAGCAGGTTCGGATGGGGGACTGCAAGGCAGAGGGCGTAGGTCTCATGGGGCAGGAGAGGAAGCCAAGAGCACTGAGTGCTGACAACCGACTGGGTTGGGCCTTCCTCTCAAAAGCCAGACTCGAGAGCCCTTTCCAAAGCGGTAGCTTGGGTAGAAACAATCTCATTGCAGGAGACTGGGAGGAAGTGCCCCGGGTCCACGACAAAACACACACAGGCACGTGCAGGCACATGCACGATCAGGCAGGGACGCCTTCCTGGCTACTTCTGGGCTGGGCGAGATCCCAAGTGCATCAGAAAAGGGAGAGAGAACAGGAAGCTGCGGCCTCCCTCAGCTATGAACTCGCTTTCTCTTTCAAGGGATTTTCTGACTTCAGGTGACCAGCACGTGTCCATCATGTCCTTGTCCTAGAGCTGATGAAAGTACCGTGTAGGACTGAGCCCTGACAGCTGCAACTCGAAACTGGAGGGCTGGGCTGCGGCTGCCAGGAGGGCGCTGGGAGCAGCTGGATGGGGGTGTGCTGGAAGGCTGCCCTTCTGCAGGGAGGTGGCACAGGCAGGGTGCAGCGGCAGTGGAGGAGCGGAGGGAAATATGGGCTGTTTTATTTTTACCAAAGCACTTTGGTTTTAGGCAGATGCTGCCACAAGGTGTCACTAAAGGCCCAGAGAGGTTGGCTGACTTGCCCAAGGTCACACAGGCCTTCCGATGCCCAGCCCTGGGAATTTCCCCTATACCCAGTGACCTGCTGTGCATCTGAAGTTGGGTGGAGGAGCCATGGGGCAAGCTCAAGAAGACCTGAACAACCTTGCTCAGTGGCAACATCGGAAGGAAACTTCCTGGGCTCAGGCCTCCAAGGGGAAAGGATGGGTCAGATTGTATCAGGGGGATGGAAAAGAGCTCAGTGGGGACAGTGGGGACAAGCCTGGGCTCTCGGACACGGCATGGGGCTGACATTGCTGGGAGAGCAGTGACTTTCCCCAGCTCCACGCCATCCCGAATCTCCCCCAGCATTCACTACCCACATGCATCTGCACACCTTCCTCCAAGCCCCAGAGGAAGCCACTCCATAAGCCAGTCAGACGAAGAGGCCAGGTCCTCTCTGCTGGGGTTTTGAGGCTGGCCCTACTTAAACTCCTTTTCTTGAAAGGCAAGAAAAGGTCTTGGCAGGCTCAGGACCCGCTGACGCCCCCAACCCAGGGAGGGGCTCTCCGCATTGGTCTCTTTCCCTCCCTTCTGCCTGGCCTTGTGCTGAAAGCTCATTCCCTCTGCTGGGCTCCGGGACCCAAGGCACCGGGCACAGTGGAGACAGTGGTTAGCCTTGCTGAGTGACTGTTCAAGGGAGGCCTTTCTGGAGCGGCTGGTTTCCTTCCCGCCTCAGCTGGCCCCATGTCCGGGGGGCCAAGCGCTGTGCTTTCCGGGATGACGCCCACTGCAGCAGAGATGGCTGGCGGTTGTCCCAGGCCTGTCCACACCCCTTTCTCCCCAGCCACCTTCCAGTGAGTGGTCTAGAGATGCCCACGTGACCCACTCTAACCAGAGACGGCAGTGAAGCCACTGGGTGGGGCTCCAGGGTGATCTTTCTACAAGGGACAGAACTGGCCTCCACTTCAGCCTTTCCGTCTTCCTCCTGCCTGGAGCCAGGACGTGGTCTGGAGTCGCCGCAGCCATCTTGCACTTGCGTGTCAAGCATGAAGACAAAGACTTTCGCACTAAGGACGGTGGAAGGAACAATGGGAGGAGCCTAAAGCCCTGCCTAGTAGGAATTGCTATTATCTTTTTAAAGATGAGGAAATTAATCAGAACTGACACGAGAAGAAATAGAAAATAGGAATGCTTCTAAAACTCCCACAGAAATTGAATTTATAATCGAAACTGTTTTTACGGAGAAAACTCTAGGTCCAGATGATTTTCCTGGTGAACTCTACCTAATATTTAAGAAAAAACAAACTTTATTACACAAACTCATCCAGTTAATAGAAAAAGAAGGATCCTTTCTCAGTCACCTCACGAGGCCAGCACGGCGCTGAAATCCGCATCTGTGCCGCAGGGCAATGCGCAGGGCGCCGACCTCAGAGGTGGGCAGCGGGATTTGGACTGGGGGCAGCGTATGCACAGCCCTCAGCATAACTCCTGCATGCGACACGTTCTCAGTGTGGGCAACTGTTTCCATGTGGCCACGCCAGGACGCAGGCCAAGGCCTGTGTCTTGTGTGCACCACGCTGAGCCTAGCAGGCACCTCCCAGACGGAGGAGGGAAGAGAGCTCCTGTTTTGTGACAGCCACTTAGCAAATTGATCTCATGCAACCCTCACAAAAACTCTTCAAGGTAGGTGTATGAATCCCATTTTACACACAGGAAAACTGAGGTTTAGAGAATTTACAACTGACTGTGTAAAAGTCAAAGTTGGGCCTGTCTGAAGATAAAGCTAATGAGCCAGGTTTATCCAAGCCACGGCAATGAAGTTCTTGGACCTTGGGTGTCGGCTGTCTCTGGCCTTAAGGGTCCTTGTCTGTAAAATGGGTGGAGGAGCTGCTTTCTAGGTTACTGAAGGACAAATGAAGCACATTGAGTTTCCCAACAAAAAACTGCTGTGTCTGTCCAGAAAGTTCCCATGAATCAGCCTTTTACTGCAGGCCACCCTCTGCCCCAGCCCTCACGAAGCTCATGGCAGGACATGGGTCACTCATCTGCTGTCCACAATGCTGTTATTGCACAAATACCTCCTCATTGTAATAAAAACTTAACCAATTCTGAGATACATTGAATAATAAGGGGACATGCCCCCTGTACACCCCTGTACTCCACTCCGAACCAGAGAGGGAACTCCATCCTGACGGCAGGATGTACTCCTCCCAGACCCGCTCTGCGCACTTGCCTCACCACACACGGCTTTTACACGACTGTGCTCATCCTCTACGTGTTGTTCTGCAACTGCTTTTTTCACTTCACAATACCACGTGGTATTTATATCTTCTTCACTTCCCCGTGGGATTTGAGGTTTACCAGAGCTGCAGAAAGGACGTGGGCCTGGAGGCACGCTGACCTGGATTGAAATCCCGGTTCTGCCACCACATCTGGGTGGCCCAGTCCCTAAACTCTCCAAGCCCAGTCTCTTCATCTGTGAAATGAGATCACAACAGCAGGTAGCTCATGCTCAGGGTGGGACTTCACCATGAAACAACTCACGGGCCTTCAGTAGTTTCAGACCCGCAGCTTCCCTGGGGCTTTGAGCACAGGCATTGAAGAGCCTGGAGGCTGGGGAGGGCCAGATGGTCTCTAGAGCTCAGATCCTAGGGCCTTGAGTCCTCCCTCAGCCAAGGCGGTGGAGACAGGAGGTGAGACTGGCGTTGCTGGGAGCGCAGAAGGCAGCCTGGGCGCCCTGCTCCTGCACAGCCCGAGATGGCAGGCGCTGCCGCACCGCTGGCCCCAGAGCAGGGGGAAGCAGCCACTCCGAATAAACATCTGCCGATGTCCATGGAGCGAGTCCCCGCGCCATCCCTTCTCTTCTGAAAATGGGGAAACTGAGGGCAGGGAAAGTCAGAGCCTCTAGACATCATCTGGCCCAGCTCCCTCATTTGATGGATGAGGAAACAGACCCTGAAGGCAGGAAAGTAAGAGACATGGGGCCAGTCCTGGTATAAAGTTAGTAGAGAAACGCTCACTACGGTCGGGGCCAGACGTTTTACATCACTCTCACGGCCCAGTGCGGTAGGTATTGTCGTATCCCAACGCACAGGCCAGAAAGCTTAGGCAGCGTCCTCAAGGGAGCACCACCAACGGCACCACAGCTAGAACCCTGGCGAGTGAGTCTCACCTGGCAGCTCCCCACTCTGTTCTCCCGCCAGTCAGTCCCCACCCTGCCTTACCTCCTGGCCCGCTCCACCCCTCTTGCACCCCGCCACGCTGGGGCACAGTCTGTCCTGCCCTTCAGGACTCCTGAGCTCTCTGCCTTGACCACGAATCTGTCTTCTCCTTCAAGCCATGAGCCCTCGAGGAGAAAGAGTCAAATTCTGATATGTCTCTGGGTCCTCACACCCAGCACACGCAGGGCCTGGCACAGAAGCAGCAAATGCGAACGTTCACGGAAGGAAGGGGGAGCGTTCCAAAGTCCGTGCTCTGTCCTCTATCCCATGGCTTCGTTGGCAGGGCCAAGGCTCCAGGATTTTACCCCACAATTGACCTCCTCCCTCCCCACCACCCATCACTGCCAGTGCCCTTCCCTGTTCCCCAGCCTCCCTCTCCCATAGGCGAGTGGTCCCTCTCTGCCTCCCCTGCCACATTGCCCACAGCTCCCGGGGACTGCCCTGCCAACCTCAGTCCCACTGGGGCCCAGGCCTCAGTATGGGCTCCCTCCCCAGGGTACTGGTCTTAATCGGGTGAAAGGCCTTGACCACAGGCCACTGGGGGAAGGGCTTGGAGCCCAGCCTTGCCTGGGCCTTCGAAGCAACTGAGAAAGTGGCCAGCTCCTCCGCCAGGGCCACCCTCCTGCTCCCTCCCGAGCTGGGTAGGGGGCTGGGGAGACTCCTAGCGTTTGTCAGCCAGAGAACCATGGTTGGGGAGCACTGCGTTTCCATGGATACAAGCCATGGGAGCTGCTGGGAGATGGGGCCATGGTGTACACAGACACAGATCCACACAGACCTGCAAGAAAAATAGCAACAGATTTGCTGAGTCATGGGCCCCACATATTTATAGTCTCTGGCAAAGGCAGACCTGCCTATCAGAGGCTAATAATACTGCAGCAGCATGTTAATTGCAAAGACGGAGTCTTCAAGCACCCATTCAGACGCCCAAGACGCTGCTTGAATAGAGTGGGATGCTCACGATGAGAGCTGGGATGCTCAAGGCGGCGTGTGTGGTTAGGTGTGCGTGTGCATGCAGGTATGTGGATCCGGCTCTGGCCAGTCGGGGAAGCTAGGGATCACCTCCACCAGACCGAAACTAGCCCACAGAACAGTGTCACGAAGCACTCTTCAATCAGCTAAGGATGCCCAGGATTCGACCCACTCCACAGAAGGGCAGGGTAGGGGGAGGCCAACAGGAGAGGCCACGTCCCAGGGGTGAGGGAGGTGCACAGGAGCTGGCCTGCAGCCGAGAGAGACCTGCATCCCATAACCTGGGGAGGTCAGCACCAGTGGGCCTCCTGCCACACCGAGACCCCACAGGGCCTCAGTACAGGGGGCAGAGTCAAGGACAGTAGGTGCCAAGAGCGTGGGTGTCATCCTGAATAAACACTCAAGGGCCAAACTCAGCCCTAGAGGAGATTTGCACCCTTTGCCTCTGGGAGCCGGGAGAGTCACCTTGCTCTGAGTTAGGCGAGTCAAGTCCTCCCCTCCTTCGACTTCCACGCAGACGTGGTGGTCCTGCCCCTGGAGCACTGCCCGACAGTGGCATTAGTTATGTTCCTGTCCATTGCCTCTGCCACTCGGGGGGCTCCACATGTTCCCAGCGCCTGGAAGAACAGGCCCTCAGTGAAGGCTTGTGGATGAGAAACCAAATCCCTCTAGTTCTCTGAAGGCAGTTCTCGGTCCCCCGAGTCTTCTGAACCCCGAGCCGAATGGTCCCCTAGCTTGGGTTCAAGGCTCATCCCTGGCTCTCTTGCTCTCTGGGCACACTCCTTCTTACACTGCACCCCAACTCCACCAACGCAGAGGGCAGAAGATGGGCCCTGAAGGGATCCCGGTCTCTTTGATGCCCTAGTCTGCCTGCAGCCTCCTGTACACACACCTGCCTCCAAGGAAGACGAGGGTCGCCGAGTCTGGCCTCCCCTTTGCGGCAGCTGGAACACAGCCTCCTGGCCTCGACCCCCGGCTCAGCCTTCGAGAACAGAGCCATACTCTCCCCCTTCAGGGATCTGACTGCAGAGGGGTGGTGGCCTTCAGGGACCCACAGAACAGTAGCAAAGGCTCTACAGGGAGGGATGACCAGGCTTTCTACATGAGCTGAGCCTCAGTTTCTCCCAATCCTAGCCCCAGAATAGCTCAGTCACTTGAGACTGAGTTCACAGCATTCTGAAGAAGGGAGGCAGGACAGGAGGGAGGAGGGGAGAGAAGAGAGGGACATCCTTTCAGTTCTCACTTCTCTTCAAGAGAAGGTTGACTCAAGAGCTATTATTAATAGTAAATTAAATAGTGCAGTTATTCTGAATAATAAAGAGCTCTTCTGTTCCAAGTTTCCACCGTCCTCTCTCTAGGGAAATACCTGCTATGGCCTGAGAAGTGGCATCCAGTGATTGGCATTTGTAGGACAAAGCTGATGCGCCTGCCATGCCTAGTCACAGACTGTCAAGTCCCCCGAAAAGGCTCCTCTACCCCAGCGTCATGATGTGGCGGAGATGACAGGCTTTGGGTGGCCCAGACGCCCTCCATCATGGCACCAGAGAGCACAGTCTGTGTTCTCCTGAGGGTGGGACGTTGGCGATCTCGTCCTGCAGGCAGAGAGTGGTCTTCCCGATTGTTAGGTGTTAGGTGTGTGACCTCGGGCAAGACCTTGAACCTCCCAGTTCCCTCATCCGTAAAATGGCAATGATGACAGTGTCTCCCTTGTGAGTTTGTCAGAAGGATTAAAGTTAACGTGTGTAATATTGTTATTACACACATACAGTTAACAGATATAAAGGCGTTGAACTGTGCCTGGCACTTGGTAAGCGCAACGTGAGGTTTGTCAAACAGATGGGAGACTGCCAGGGCGTGTGAGGCAAGCCCAAGATCGAAGACTCCAAGCATGGGGTCCTCATAACTGAAACTATCCCTCACAGCAGGCGGCTCCTTACACCCCCGCTGGTGGCCCAAGTCAGCAACTTGGTGTCCCGCCCTTCTCTGGGTCTTAGTTTCTCCAACCATGAATGGGGGATGAAGCTGGAGAGGTGACAGCTGTGACCCAGCCTGCTCTGACCTGTAATTTATAACAGCAGCTCATGCTCACTGAGCTCCCACTATGTGCCAAGCACTGTGCTAAGTGCTTTATACTCAGTTATTTCATGCAATCCTCACAACAGCTCTATAGGTGGGCACTTTGTTCCATAGATGAAGACATTAAGGCTCAGAGAGGTTAGGTAACTTGCCCAAGATCATACAGTTAGCAAGAGGTGGAGCTAGAATTTCAATCCAGGTCTGCCAGACTCCACAGCCTGACCTTGAGGCCATGTCACTTGACCTGTCATCACATTTGTTTCCAGGAATGTACTGTGTAACTCAGGATTGCTTGGGGTGGGGGTAGGGCACAAAAAAGAGGGGACATGTGTGGGCTGTTCCTACCCCACCCCAGGCTTCGTGGCCAAGCAGGCCTCCATTTGACACAGGTTGAATATCCCTTATCCAAAATGCTTGGACTAGAAGTATTTCAGATTTTGGATTTTCTCGATTTTGGAATATTTGCAAATACTCACTGGTTGAGCATCACAAATCTGAAAATCTGAAACCCAAAACGCACCAATGAGCATTTCCTTTGAGCATCATGTCCACACTCAAAAACTTTCAAATTTGGGAACATTTCCGATTTTGGATTTTCGGATTTGGGATGCTTCACCTATATCGGCTTGTTGGAGGAGGTGAGAACTCTAGCTGGCTGCCCAGGGTTGGGGGAATGCAGGGTGGAAAATGAGTCCTCCAGAGAACAGGGAGAGGAGACCCGGGGGGACCAGGGACGGGCCTGAGTGCAGTGGAGAGGCAGAGCTAGTGCCGAGCAGGCGCCAGCATCTGGACTGTGCAGGAACCCAGAGGGACACGGCCCATCAAAGGCCCTCCCGCTCACTCCCTCCCATCTACCCCAAGTCATCTGGTTCCTCCTGGGCCCACTTGGCTTCCCCCTCCTGCGTATCCAATGGCAGCAGCTTTTGGGTCCCTGGGGCCCAACTCGGTGCTGAGTCGTTGTTTATGAGGAGGAAACAAGGCCAACTGCATTTTCTAAAGAGTCTCCAGGGAGCTGCACCTGCCTGTGAGGCTGGCGATTTGGGCCTCTCAACACCCACCTCTGGGACAGCGAGCCCTGCAGGTCACAAGCAGGGTGGGGAATTCAAGCAGGGGGTGTTCCCGAGTGTGAACAAAATGTTTGACCCAGGGTGGTGGAGCACCATTTGTCCTGGGCAGACTGGGCTGGAACAGGGGAGAGCACGGATCAGGCTGTCCTCAGGCCCCTGGGGCTCCTGGAGATACCCGTGAACTCAGAGCTCCCCTCCCCTGGGTAGCAGCAAGGAGGCAGTAAGCTCGGGGGCTGTGGAGCCCGGAAGGGGCACTGAGTCCTGCCTGGGGAGGAAGAGGGGAAGGACGTTCCAGACAAGGGGCAGCAAACAAGAGGGCCCAGAGGCACAGGAGACACAAATTTGCCCCCTACAGCAGCTCTGTGTGGTTCAAGGCAAGAGGGTGGGGGTGCAGAGGGGTGTGGACTGAGGCCGGTGGCAAAGCCTGGGCAGTGCACCAGAGCTGGGGTTCCCTGATGACGGCAGTGAGGAGCATCAGAAGGGAGCCATCTTTTCTGACTGCCCTCTAGAGAGATTGCTCTGGGACCAGCTGATCCCAGCCAGCTCTCCAGACCCCCAGCTCAAGCCCTGAGGCACCTCCTCGCTCCTGCCCGAGATTCCATTCTGGGTAGAAGGTAACGGGGACCCAGGCATGAGCTCACATCTGTGGGACTCCAGCACAACAGAGATTCCACCAGATTTCCCTTGGGCAATGGATCTCCCAGGATGGTTATGTTACATATCAGAAAATCGGTCCATATAATTAATCATGTCCATTGTCAGAGAGGGAAGTTTCTTGATAATCTTAACAGACTCGATAAATGCATTTGATAAAACTAAAGATCCATTCTGCTGAAAACTCTTAGTAAAATAAAAATAAAAGAAGATTTCCTTGACATATCTGCAACCAACAATCAACATCATTCTTAGCAATAAAACACTAGCAAGAGACATTCACACTTCAGTCAGGGAGGGACGAGAAACCCTGCAAACACCACAACCATTCCCACTGTGTGGAAGTTCTAGCCAATGCAGTAGTACGTTAAAAGATTTTTTTAAAAAACACATAACATTTGGAAAGGAGGAGAAATTGCTATCATTATTTGTACACAATATTCTTGTTTATCCAGAAAACTCAAGAGAATCAACTGAAAAACCAATAAGAGAGTATGAGAGGTCAGTAAGAGAGCCAGTATTGAAATAAATACACTAGCAAAATCCAATTAGAAACCTTAAGAGAAAGAAAAGAAAAGAAGTTCCAGAATGAGTGAGGAAGTAGCTCCAGGGTACTCAAGGCTCAAGAACAAGCCTGGAGCATTTCAAAGGTCTCCTGCTGGAACCCAGCCTAGTGGGGAGTGGTGGGGAAGGTGGGGAGCAGGGTAGGAGTTGGAGAAGGCAGGGAAAGGGGGAGGAAGAGGGAATCCTGGAACATCTTCCCCAGCTGGCCACAGCTGGGCTTGGGCTGGGAGCTGCCCTGTTGTGGGAACATGCAGCCCTTTGGGCCTGGTTCCCAGCAACCCTGGCAGGGCAATGGGGCACGGGCAGTTCCAAATGGTTCTCTGAGCCTGGACCTGCCTGCTGGGGCTCCAGGCTGCAGTGGGTACCGGGCCAGTGGAGGCAGATCCCAACAGAGAACTGTCATCCACCACAGGGCACAGACTCCAGCAGGTGAGATTCCAGCTGAAAGAGCATCTTGAACATCTGATTGGCTGATTACAAATTGCTCTTCTGGATTCATTAAAGCAGATTCCCAAGAGAACCTGTCCACGGTAAAGAGGCGCCCCAGCCAGCCTCCAAGCTCCGCTCCGTGTCAGGGGCTCACTGCTCAGCTCTCAGCCTCCAGGCTCCCGGCAACCGGCCCTGTCTTGCTTGGGGCAGAGTGATTCCCCTGGGCATCTGGCAGGGCTGCAGGTGCACAGGCACTGGCTGCAAAGCTCCCAGGGCCCATTCTCAAGTAGTGAAGTTCGTAGACTGTTCCTCCATCCGTGCACGAGCCCAGCCTGAGGTGTGGGTACGGCTCACCGCATGAGGGGTGATCACTGCGTTTTCCAGCATGCACCCTCAGAGAGGCCACAGCCAAAGATGTGGCAGTTGGCCAACGTTTCAGGGTAGCAAATTCTCTTGTTCCCCACCCACCCCACTTTCTCTTTTGTCCTCACTCCCAGGCCCCATCTGCACCAGAACAAACACAAACAAAAAATAGCCTCACTCACTCACTGCACTCACTGCCCAAGCCCCGCTCCACTGCTCCTGCCCAGGGACGGGACAATTACTTCCCAGGTGAAACTCTGCCATTTAGAGGAAGGCTGGTGCAAAGCAACAGAGCTTCCGATAGAATTTTAGGACAATGTGTGGGGGTATTTTCATCACTGAATTATCTGAGGATCAAATGATTCAGTGCCTGAAAACTGAAAATTAATGAGGGCGACGGGCTTCAAACCTCTCAAGCAGGCTGCGGCTGCTGAGTGTCGGGGAGGAAGGAGGAAGCCAATATATACCGAGCACCTAGTAGGTGCTTCCCCGGCGATGCCTCCTGTGATCCACACCCACAGGGCACAGACATTATTTACATCTGATGCAAACCCAGTCACTTGGATTCCACAGCCCTGTGTTCTTACGCCCTGGCTGCTCCTGAGAAAAGCAAGCCTTAGCGGGCGAGCCCGGACTCCGAGCCGTTGCTCAGGGCCTTCTCCTGCCAAGCTCAGCCCTGTGCTCTGTGGCTCACTGCTGCGGTGCCTAGAATTACCCTACAGTAGCCTCCTGTCTTGGGATAAGAATTGCCCTCCTTCGGGTGCTCTGTGACCATACAGATGTCCCCACGAGGGGCCACACTCAGCAGTAGGGAACTCTTCAGGCTGGTCGGGGTGCGGCAGAAAGGAAAGGGGGCACAGGCTTCTGTTGCAGGTCTGGTCCGCGCTCCAGCCCCCACCCCGCTTCTCCTGCAAGCTCACTGGTTACCTGCAGTCCTCCTCCCCAAGCCCAGAGTCCAGGAGAAGACTCTGGGAGGTGGGTTTGTTTGGCCTAATTCACCAAGTCCCCCTGGCTCCTTGGTCTTGTCACCATGGAAACCTTGTGAGGTCACCAGCACCATTAAAATAAGAGAAAAAAAATTCTCTCCCTCCCCTAAGGTGAGCCCCCTGCTTGGCTCCATGGCCTCTGTGGAAGAGTGGGGAGGGCAGGGGGCAGTCTGAGGGGACAGACCCAGCCCCATCTTAGGGGTGGATTAACCCTCGATGCCCAGGATGCTGTCTGCCTATCTCCCGCCTCCCTCAAATTTCTCAGGCGTCCTTGCCTGGGAGGAGAGAATCCTGCCTCCTCGTGCACACACTGAAGCTGCTCCTGGAATAGTGGGGACGGGGCTCTTCCCAGGAAGTGCTACTGAGATGTGGGGAGCTGCGAGAGGCAGGCAGCAGGGCACAGAGCGGGAGCTGGCATTCTGGGCAATGCTCCAGACTCTTCTCCCTCTCAAAGGCGAGGGCAGGAGCCGCTGGTGCAGGAGGGGAGGGTGTGGGGTCCTCCCCATGCCCACGGGTTCTAAGGGTGGCACAAGCCCTTCACACCTTCTTCTTCTATGCTGCCAACAGACCCGGGACACTTGCCCACACTGCGGGAGCCCAGCCTTCCGTCTGCCCCCTTTGCGGCCTGCAGTGGGGCCGACAGCCCAGCTCCTCATACTCCTGCTCCGTGCTGGCTGTCCCGCCCTGGCCCCTCCCTCCCAGGGTCCATAACGTCTCTTTGCTGCCCTCCAGGAATTCCTGTTCCTCTCGCCACTTGCAAGACCCTTCCCAGCACCACCCCCTGCTGAATTTCTCCCCCACCATCCCCTCTGGCTAGCAGGTCTCCGCACCGCACATTCCTGAGACAGCTTCTCCTCCCTTTGTGTCTATTTTAATCCTCTATTAGGTCCTCCAGCACTCCACCACTGCCGCCAGCCTCCGCCGTGCTGCCTCCTGCCGCCATCACGTCTTACCACTGCCACCACCGCCCCACAGCCCGTGCCATGACCGCCACCTCCACCTCTACCGCCACCTCCTTTTCTGCCATCAACACTGCACTCACCGTCACCACCACGGCCGCCGGCACCATTCCTGCCACTACACTAATGCCACCACCACCATCTCCCTCCTCAGTACTGCACCCGGTCTCCACCACTGTCACCATCATCAACTGTCACCCCCAACATCATCAACTGTCACCACCAACATGGCCGCCACCACCACCATAACCGCCATCCCACTGTCGATACTGCCACGGCCACCGTCTCCATCATTGCCGCTGTCCTCGCCATCACCGCCACTGTTACCTGTCACCATCATCACTGTCATGAATAGCACACCATCGGGACCACACATCGCTCCTTTACCGGCATGCACGCCTCACTGCCGTCTCTGGAGGGAAATGAGGGCTTCCTGCCCTAAGTCAATAGAGCATCAGTTTCAACCCCTTCAGGGGAGGCCATGGAAGAACCTGCGCAGGTGTAGGGCAGCAGGATCTCATGGCCCATTCTTGCCCCCTGGGGTCCTGCATCCTTTCGGTGATCTCTCTCATTAGCTGCCACTGTTGCCACCAAACTGGCCTCAGGAGCGCTTTCCTTAATAGCCGAGACAAAGCTGGAGCGTTTATAGCAAGTGTGACAATAACACAAGCTGCTGATAGGAGTATGAGCTGGTGCGAACTTTCTCAGGAGTGTAACAATGCAGCAAAAACCTCTGCAAATTTATCTAATTATTTTTCTGGAAATAATTAGATAAATTTGCAAAGATGATGTGTGGGTGTTATAAGAGCAATCATTGGAAAGAGCCTAAATGTATAGCAAAAAAAAAAAAAAGAGAGAGAGATTGTTTAAAGACATTATATGGACTAATATACAGCCATTAAAAGATTATTGTTATAATTGTATAATATGATTCTATGTTGTTAATGAACAATAGCAGGTTTCATCAGCATTTAAAAAATAATCCACTTTCTAAAAATATAAATGTGTTCATGAAACAAGATGAAAATATTTTATTTTAACAGTTGGCATCGAAATTCTTAGACAGGAAACTGCCTTTGGGGAAAAAACTTTGGTCAAGTGTTTAGACATAGGATTTGCAAACCACTCAGCGTGAGACAAGGAGAGGGGTTTCTCTTTGCTCCTGGGGAAGATAGCAGAGAGAGGCGAGACCATCAGAGGAGAAATGACAGCCAAAGAGGTCAACGTGGACGTGGATGAGAGACTCCGAGGCGGGGGCAGATGTCAGAAAACCCCCTGGTGTGGTGGGGCGGGGGAGGCCTTTTATTTATTTATTTATTTATTTATTTATTTATTTATTTTGAGACAGAGTCTCACTGTGTTGCCGGGGCTAGAGTGCCATGGCGTCAGCCTAGCTCACAGCAACCTCAACTCCTGGGCTCAAGCAATCCTTCTGCCTCAGTCTCCTGAGTAGCTGGGACTACAGGCATGCGCCACCATGCCCGGCTCATTTTTTCTATATATTTTTAGTTGGCCAATTAATTTCTTTCTATTTAGTAAAGACGGGGTCTCACTCTTGCTCAGGCTGGTTTTGAACTCCTGACCTTGAGTGATCCGCCCGCCTCGACCTCCCAGAGAGCTAGGATTACAGGCGTGAGCCACTGCGCCCGGCCTAGGGGGAGGCCTTTTAATTGCTCAGACCGATCCCTGCCCTTTCTCTAAAGCCACCTATGTGGCTGCCACATGCACCAGGTCTTCTCCCTGGCAACAAATTTTCAGTTAAGTCTGCTGAATGCTCCGAGTTTCTGAATGAATGGTTTTTCTGTGGGAACTGGAGAAGGGGCCGAGTGTCAGGTCTGAACCATCCCAGAGTGATTATTTCTGGTAGAGAAAATTAGGAGTGACTTATGTATTTTTAAGTTTTTTTTTAATTTGTATTTTCTAATTTTTTAAAATAAATATAAAAGAAAATAAGTAAATTTCAGGGATCACAAAGTGGGATGACATCATAGAGTGAGAGGGAACTACATAATTGGGGTTACGAAGCGTGGCCCACGCCTTCCCGCCACAGACCCCAAGCTGTCTGCACGTTGTGGGTACTATCTCCACACCCGATACCCAGAAGCATCCATCTGGATGTTTCTGCACCATGAATTCTGGTCCAGAAGAGGACCATTCTGGGGAGACACAGGGAAACCTCGATGTGACACCTAAATTTAGATCTGTCTTCTCACTTTGGCCTCTGCTCTGAGGCCCTGCATCTTCCTGCATGGCTAACGATGGGGGTGACTCCCTCTTTCATGGCATGTCCTGCCACTCACAAGCATGGATGCTGTCACAGGATATTATCTTAAGAGGACCCCACAGCAATTCGAATAATCACATAAAAGAGGCTCACATGCGTTAGCAGGTTGGCCCTCTGTTTTGGTACACCGCCATCCCCAACATCATCATTGTCACCATCACCACCATGACCTGGAGTCTTCTTTTGATCCAAGCATGGACCTCTCTCAAGTTGTGCCCACATTCTGGGTTGGCTTGAGGGGGAGCCTGAAGGACACAAGAAGAGGAAACAGAGGGAGTGCTGTTTCGTTCCCATCTCCCAACATGTCCCCGATCTGCACGAAACCCTGTGAAGTTCATTCACTTGGTATTCAATGGAATAACATCGTTGGTAATGAATTTGTTTTGCATTCAGTTGGCTAACACTGTTAGTTATGAATTTATAATTTGCAGAGGGATAAGGCTTTTTTTATTTCGAGGCATCAGAGAAGCTGTTGCTTACAAACTTGTAATTTGCCGCTGCAAATCCATCTGTAAATGACACTATTGCAAGCTGAAAATCTCCCAGGCACAAGGAATATAGCCTCAGAATTAAATTGTGTGTTTGACAAGAACCTGCTGTTCGGTCCAGCCCCAGCCCCCTTGTCCTGCCTTTCCTCCTGAGTGCAGCCTCCGTCTTGCTGGCTTCCCTCCTGGTCAGTTCAGCCCCCACTGCCCTCACTCCCCAGCGGCCCAGCCTCAAGTCCCTGCTCCTTTGCTTGCATATCCAGAGGGGGCAAGTAGCCCCAACAAGGTTGTACAGCCCTCTGGGGAAAGTGCACATGCTCAGCCAGTACCAGCATAGCCCGCGTCTGCGGGACAAACACAGAACTCTCGGTCCACTCCTAACTCTCTCTGGGATCTGGCTATGGTTTGAATATGTCCACCAAAATGCGTATGTTGGAAACTTAATTCCCAGTGCAATAGTGTTGGGGGTGGAGCCTAATAGAAGGTGTTTAATTCATGAGGGCCACACCCTCATGAGTGGATTAATGCTCACTATGAATGCTCATTATAAAAGGGCTTGAGGCTGCAAGTTCAATCTCTCTTGCCGTCTCACCCTTTTGCCTTTTGCCATGGGATGATAAAGGAAGAAGGCCCTTGCCAGCTCCTGACACCTTGATATTGGACTTTCCAGCCTCCAAAACAGTGAGAAACCAATTTCTTTTCTTTATAAATTATCTATTCTGTGGTATTCTATTGTAGCAACACAAAACAGACTAAGACAGACCCCAAGTCCTTGAAAAGTATTTCCCCAGATTTGCCCACCAGGGTGTAGAAAGGAAAAGAGTCTGCCCAAGGAGCCTTCCAGAGAGTGGCAAGTGCCCTCTAGCCAGGACTGAGCCCAGACAAGAGGGTGGGGGACAGTGGGGAGATTGGCTCAAGAACCAAAAGGGCACAGGTGCATGGGAGGCAGTGACCCGCAGACAGCTCAACCCCCGGAGCCTGCAGAGAGTCAAACTTTGCTTCAACCATTTCTAGCCTCTTGTATTTTACATTTTTTGTCTTATTTCTTTTTGTGCAACCTTCAATTATTCACTGATTTATTCTATTTTAGTAAAAGTTTCTCTCAAAGAGTTAACTTAGAATGAAAATTAAAAAGCCCAGGCACTGTGGCTTACTCCTGTAATCCTAGCACTCTGGGAGGCCGAGGCAGGAGGATTGCTTGAGATTAGGAGCTGGAGACCAGCCTGAGCAAGAGTGAGAACCCATCTCTACTAAAAATAGAAAAATTAGCCAGGCGTTCTGGCACATGCCTATAGTCCCAGATACTCAGGATTACCTGAGCCCAGGAGTTTGAGGCTACAGTGAACTATGATGAAGCCACTGCACTCTACCTGGGACAACAGAGCAAGACTCTGTCTCAAAAATAATAATAACAAATAAATAAATACATCAAAAGGAGGCAGAATCCATAGCTGGGCTAAGGAATAAGATTGGTGTTTGGCAGGAAGTCAGAGCTGGAAAAGAGTTTGGGGGACTCATCAATAGAGAGTTGATCAACAAGCATTTGCAGCACTCCATCCCCTCCCCGTGCCAGGTGAGGATGCAAGAATGAATAAGAGAGTGTGGCCTCTGCTCCACAGGCTGACAGCTTGCAGGGAAGATGGGCCGTTGAACACACAGCTACGATGAGGAGTGATTACTGCCTTGATGAGTGGGGATCTGTGTGTGGTGAAGCCCATGACAAAGACACCAAAACCAGTCTAAAAGGTTTAAGATGAGACCTTCTGCTGATGAGCTGTGTGACCTCAAGCAAGTTGTTTAACCACCCTGAACTCCATCAGTTGGCAATTAAGTATTAACATCTATTGAGCTCCTGAATTGTAGTCACTTCAAGGCATGAACGTGCTAGCAGGGAATGCAGGTGTCACATTATTACAAATAACAGGGAGTATAACCTAGTCTGGAGGGAGACTTACTAGAGGCTTAAAATTTAAGCCAAGACCTCAAGGGTGAGTAGAAGTTAGCTGGGTGAAGAAGGACAAGAATGCCCCAGGCAGAGGAAACAGCAAGTGCAAAGTAAAACAAACAGTCAAGAGGCAAGAAGCCTGCATAGGTCCAGTGTGAATGAGGGCAGAAAGTAAGGGATGTGAGGGGAGAGGGCCCTGGAGAGAGCTTCAGGGCCAGGCGTTGGGGATTTGTGTGTGTCGGAGGGGAATTTGGGACTTCAGAAAATGTGGAACACTGAGGAGTTTTGAGCAGGTCTTGAAGACCATTGGGGCAGGGGCACTGTGGGGAAAACGTATGGGAGAACCAGAGCACATGGTGGGGTCTTCATACCTGGTTGAGAGATGAGGGTGCCTCGGATAAAGGTGGTGGCAGCGGGGAATAGAGACAGGTGAAATATTCAGGAGGCAGAATGAGCAAATGGAGGCGCATTCCAGTTGGGGGCAATGAAGGGAAGAAGGTATAAAGAAAGAGTCCCAGAGTTCTCAGTAGGAGTGGCCAAGACATGGAACACAGAGGGGGAAGAGTGTCTTAGCACATGTGCGCTGCTACAACAAAACACCCTAGACTGGGTCATTTTTTTTTTGAGACAGAGTCTCACTCTGTTGTCCAGGCTAGAGTGCCGTGGCGTCAGCCTAGCTCACAGCAACCTCAAATTCCTGGGCTCAAGCAATTCTCCTGTCTCAGCCTCCCGAGTAGCTGGGACTACAGGCACACACCACCATGCCTGGCTAATTTTTTATGTATATATTTTTAGTTGGCCAATTAATTTATTTCTATTTTTAGTAGAGATGGGGTCTTGCTCTTGCTCAGGCTGGTTTCAAACTCCTGACCTTGAGCGATCTGCCAGCCTCGGCCTCCCAGAGAGCTAGGATTACAGGCGTGAGCCACCGCGCCTGGCCTAGACTGGGTCATTTATAAACAGAAATTTATTGCTCACAGTTCTGGAGGCCAGAAAATCCAAGATCAGAATACCAGTGGATTTGGTGTCTGGTGAGGGCCTGTTCCTCATAGATGGCATCTTCTGTGTCCTCACGTGGTGAAAGAGGTAAGGGAACTCCTGCAGGCTTCTTATATAAGGGGACTAATCCCATTTGTGAGGGTGAAGCCCTCCTGACCTAATCACTTTCCAAAGGCCCCATCTCTTCATAAAATCACATTGGGTATTAGGTCCCGACAGAGGAATTTTGTGGGGCACCAACCTTTAGACCATAGCAAAGAGTTTAGGACATGCCCTGAGTTCAGTTTTGAATGTGAGCCTCCCAGGAGACAGGAGGATCCACAAGTCTGGAGTCGGAGGAGGATCCGGGTTGGGGATGCACATGCAGGAGAAGGGGCCATGTGGGTAGTAGCTGCAATCACCAGGGAAGGGGGTGCAACCGAGTGGGAGGAGAGAGAAGTGAGAAAGAAAAGGACCTAGAACTGAATGTTGAGCAACTCCAGCATCCAAAGCTGGGCAGTGTGGAAAGTGGGCAGAGGAAGCTGAGAGCCAGCAGTGAATACACAGCCTCAGAAACCCAGGACGCTGGCGTCCCTGAGGCAGAGGGGAGCCAGGCAGCCAACCGCCCAGACACAGCAGGAAGACAAGTCAGGTCAGGACTCAGATGTGTCCTGTGGATTGAGCATCTTAGAGGTCACAGGCGTGCTTAGCATTTAAAGGTTTTCCAGGGCGTGGTGGAGGCAGACGCCAGATTGCAAGAGGAAGAGGAATGCGTGAGAGCAGGGAAGGAGAGGCAGGAACAAGATGACTCTTGGAGTAAGTTTGGCTGTGGAAAGAGGAAAGACAAGGCAGGACTTGGAGAGGGAAGTGGGATCTTGCTTGTAAGATGGGAGAATTTAGAGAACAGGCTTAAATCCTGGCTGCAAGGAACCAGGATGGAGAGCAGTGGAACGGGAGAGGTTTAAGGGACAGGGGAATTGAAGAGTAAGGGACAGCCTAAATTCCCCAGAAGGCAGGAGGGATGACAACACCGTTCCTCCGTGCTGCTGGCAGACTGACTGGGGGTTCTTTGCATGAAAGGACTCCGCTAAGTATCACCTCCCTGCAATATCCCAACATCCCCTTTTCTGAAGAGGAAGCAGAGACACAGAGAGGGTGTGTGCTTGGTCTAGGTCACACAGTGGGGTCTCCCTGGGGAGAGCGGAGTCTGAGCGTTGGAAGTCCAGGGAAGGATGTGAGGGCTCAGGGTATGTGTTGGGGGTACCCAGAGCTTTATACCATGTCTCTTCCCTTCAGCTTTTTCCATCTGAGGTTCATCTTTAAAATATTTTGTCTAATAAAGATGTAAAACAAATAAATATTTTAGAGATTCACTCGATATTCACAAAACATACCTGGGGAGCTGACGATGGCCAACTCTGCACAGAGGCGCCCAGTCTGCGCCTGCTCTGCAGCAGCGTGGCCTGGAGGGGAAGTAGGAGTCACGATGACAACGCAGTGCGGCCAGCGTGTACCTGTGGCAGCCGAGGGCTCCGCGGGGTGCAGAGGAGGGACCGCACACCTGGGAGAATGTTTCAGGAGGTCTGGCGGTTGGCCTCAAGAAGTGCAGGAAGAGAAGCATCGCAGGCAAAGAGGAGAGCAAGCGTAAGGAGGGCGGTGAGGCGGGAGAGCCAGACAAGGGCCTGCTCTGCAGAGACACGGATGCCAAACCAGAGTCTGGACCTCCTGGCCATGGATGATCGCAGACGGGCAGATCAGAGAGCTGACACCAGCCACGGCGGCCTCTGCAGGGCAGGTCTGCGGGTTGGCAGATCCATCAGGAGGCCGTTGGCTGACAGGTGTGTCTGCAGAAGAGGAAGAAACCTGTCGACCCCATGTCGAGGGGGCAGAAGCAACAGGACTTAGTGGTGAACGAGACGGAGAGCAAGAGTCTAGGATGATCTCAAGTTTGTGGCGTGCGTGGAGGCGTGGAGGGCACCATTCTCTGAGATTGGGAAGGCAAAAGGGGATACATTTCAGGGGAGAGACGATAGGTTCCAACTTGGGCACACTGAGCCTGAGGTGCCTGCCAGACAACCTGTGGACATGTCCAGCAGGCAAGCGGCTATATGGTCTGAAGCTCTGAATAGGTCTCATCTGGAGACAGCAAATCGGAAGTCGAGGACTTCCAGGGAGTGTGGGGAGTGGGAAGGTTCGTGGAGTGAGCAGAGAGTCTAGATGACAGTCCTGAGGACTCAACATTTAAGGGACCAGGGAAAGAAGACGAACCCTGTAAGCCGACCAAGAAGCAGCAGCCACAGCGAGGAAGAGGATCGGGAGAGAACGGCGTCACGAGGCCACAGAGGACAGGGTGCCCAGCAGCTGGGAGAGCTCAGCAGGGCCAGGTACCACAAAGCCACCACCCCGGACCAGGGACAAAAAGCTACTGCTGGTCTCAGCAAGAACGATGTCCTGCTCGGTGAGGGTGATGCCAGCAAGGCAATGACAGCAGACACAGGTCATGAGGGTCAGGGAGTGAGTAGGAAGTGAGGAGGGGGAGTGGGAGCCACCAGTGCAGAAAGCCCTTGAGAAACTTGACTCTCCTGGGAAGATTATGGCAGAGATGACAGAAATGTCCTCAGACATGTCCCCAATATGAACCCCACCACTGTACAGCCATAGGGCATATGTCACTCCATCATTTTTGAAATGGCCTTTCCTTGGAGACTCAGATATGACTCTCTGTAACCCCTTTACTTGAGGACTTTCTCATGAAACTTTGCCTATGGTACATAAACTTTGTGTTCAGAAAATTTACCTGAGCCCCAAATATCAATAATAATAGCAATATTTCTTGAATGCCCACTAAGCCCTGTGTTAACATGGACTGTTTTATTTAGCCCTTAAGACAGCTATCAGGAAGGTATGTACATAGGGGGAAACTGAGGCTTGGGATGATTTGGTGAGTCACATGGTCAGTGGAAAAGCCGGCATTAGAGCCAGATCCTTGCAACTCCACTGCTACCTAAGTGCTGGCCCCCTACCATCTCTGTCACCTGTCTGCAGCCCAAATGTGCTCACTCTCGCCCCAGCACTGCCTTCCTGGTGCAGGGACCCACTGCTTCTGAGAATTCAGCCTGTGGATTGAATCTTCATTCTCTCTTGAGTGCACGTCGATCTCAGTCCTGTGTTGTTGGCCATACTGGATTGCAGCCTAATACAAACAGCTACTGTTTTTTATCAGCCTTACAGCTCTTGCCTCCCCCACCCCCAACCCCAGCACTATGCTTGGTGCTTCTTGTTCCTTATCTCATTCCATCCTCAAAGCAAACCTATGCAGTTACTATTACTTTGCCAATTTTGCAGATGACAAATCTCAAGTTCGGAGAGGGCAAGTAACTTGCCCAAGATCACACAGCTAGCCAATGGCAAAGCTGGGGCCCAAACCCAAGTTGGCCTGTTGCAGTTACCTCCCAAATTCCACCCCCCTCCCATGGTCACAAGGCAGTGGCTCCCGAACCTCCAGCTTCAGGATTTTTGGGCATCCTATCTGATCTGGGAATTCAATTAGTCAATCACTTAGTTCATTTGGTATTTCCTGAGTGCATTTGTCAGGCTCCTATTGGTTGTCTGAGACAGAAACCCACCAAACAAGTTGGAACAATATAAGGAATTTATTGGCTCTGACAGATGGGTAGGATGCTGGTGCAGCTCAGAAGACTGAAAGAGGCCAAGGCCATGAGAACCAAAATGGGGACTTAATGCTGCTGGCACACTCTCTAACCTCCTCTCCTCGCTGTTGCCTTGCTTGGCTTCCCAGATCAAGTGGGAAAGATGGCTTGCCAGTGGATTCCGGCCCATAGTATCTAGCTCTGGGCCCCAGGAGGAACAGGGCTTCTTCCTCTCAGCATCCACATGTCAATCCCAGGAAAGAGTCTGTCTGATTGGTCCTGCTTGGGTTCTGTGCCCACCTCTTGAACCAATCCCTTGTGCAGTGGGGTTCTACGATCAGCGCAGTCCAGATCACATGCCTACCTATGGCAATGGGGCAGGGATGGGTGGGAGTAGTGGGCACCTTAACTGACAACCCACCAGGAGGATGACAGGGAGGAGTTTCCCAAAGGAAAGGGATGCCAGAAGTGGGATGGTGGAAAACAGACTGCAGAGGTAAAAGTCACTAACTGTCACAGTCTACTACTACACTGGGCCATGTGGGAGACAGGGGCAGAGACACCATCACGAGGGGTTCACAGACTCACAAGGAAATAAGGCTTACAGACCCGAAGCCATTAATCAGAACTGATAGCAGCCACCATCTGTGGAGCACTTACCAGGTGCCAGGCACTGGGCCAAGTACTTCCATGTGCATTATCTTATTCCATGCTCACAGTGACCCTGGAAAGTAGGTACTATTATCATCTTTATTTTTCTGAGTCAGAGAGACAGTAGAAAACAACCTTTTTTGTTTGTTTGTTTTGGTAAGACAATCAACTCAGGAAAATAAAAATGTTTATGGGCTCCTCATCCCTGCTCAGAGAGGTTAAGTGACTTGCTCAAGGTCACACAGCTAGCACATTAAATGAAAATCCTGAGAAGCATTTGGTTAAGGGCCAAAAGAGTGCTTCCATTTCTCTCTGTAGACCAAAGGATTATGGAAGACTGCCTAGAGGGTAGAGGCAGGGGGAGGCAGGTGAATCTAAGCAGAGAGATCTAAAGGATGGGACATCTGGGCAGGTGGCCAGGGAGGCTGGGGGAAGAGAGAATGGGTGAACCCCAGACACTAAGGTATGCATGCTTGTGCACCACCCAGACCCTGCCTAGTCTTTCTTGCCTGTGGCAGCCCTTTGGAGGTTCACAATCAGAGACCCTTTTCTCCCGAGTCTTCTCTTCTTCAGCCTGCCCTGACCAGTCCAGCCATTCTTCACAGAACATACACACCAGTCCCTCTCCTACAGCACCTGGCTGCCTTCCTGTGGACACACCCAATAAATTGAGGTCTTAGGCATGGTTTGATCCACACAAATGACAGAAGAAATGTCACCTCCCTTTTTCTAAACATTGCACTTCTATTAATGACATCCAAGATCAATTCGGTATTAAGCAGTCACATTCCATCCTCTCAAGACAAGCTCACTGTCCCCTAACACTCCCAGTCCAAACATAGCTCCCTCATCCTGGATGAGAGCAGATGATTCCGTGGACCTAAGAAACTCATTTTTTCAGGCTCAGCCCGTTTTTGACCTTGGCCATCCCTTAGCATCACTGCTGCCACAAAAGTAATTGGTGGGATTGACTGATCCCACTTACATGAGGTCCCTGGAGTAGTCAGATTCACAGAGACAGAAAGTAAATGGTGGTTGCCAGGGACTGGGGGAGGAAATGGGGAGTTATTGTTCAGTGGGTACAGAGTCTCAGTTTGGGATGATGAAAAGGTTCTGGAGACGGATGGTGGTGATGGCTGCACAACAGTGTGAATGTACTTAATGCCACTGAACTGTGCACTTACAAATGGTTAAGATGTTAAATTTATGTGTATTTTACTACAATTTTTTAAAAGAGTGATTATATCTACCTTCTCAGGAGAACATCTCCCCAACCCCAGGTGGCTGGATTTCCACCCCCACAGCGTCTGGCCGTCCAGAAGGCACTCCCTGAGCTGAATCTCAGAGAAGGAGGAGATGCCCAGGGCCTCCAGTAGACCCTGTGAATACACCTCTGCGAGAACTTGCAGACCATGTAAAACCATTAGTACCCATAACATGATCACTGTGCCTGGAATTCAAGCCCCCCAGCGGGCCAGCCGCAAACCACCATCCAGCCCCACCTCTCTTGACCCCTCATCTGCTAAAGATCTCTACTGCCCTGTCATCTGAACTTGTGAAAATGTCATCTGTACTCACTAATTCCTAGTCCTCACCAGCCATTCAGTCCTCAGTGCCCAACAATTTGGCTTCTGTCACACCCCACCCCCAAAACCACTTGCCCCTGCCATGTCACCAGTGGCCTCCTAACTACCAAGGCCAATAGACACTTTCTGTTCCTTCTCTCGTAGTCACTCCTGCAGCCTCTGACACTGCTGAGCACTTGCTGCTTCCAAATGCTCTCCTGGGCCTACACGGCTCTCCACTCTCCTCGCCCTTCTCCTGCCTCCCCAACCACTCCTTCTCCATCTCACTCACTGACCCTTTTCCAAGTTCCAGCCGGGACCTACTGCTTCCGTTATTAAATACTTCTACACAGTGTCCCTGCTTAATCTCATCCTCTCTAATGATGACTCAAAAAAACCAAAACATTACTCTCAATCCCCAGCCTCTCTCCTGAGCATGGACCCATATAGTCACCTGTCTTCTGTTTCTCCCCACCTGTCCCAAACTGGACCCCTCATCTTTGCCCCAGACCTGCTCTTCCCCTCTATCCTCTAACTCAACCAGCGGCACAACCATCTACCCATAGTCATGAGCTACAAGCTGCAGACATCCTGGACTCCCCCTCCCTCTCAAAGTTCAAATAGTCTGTAAGTGCTCACATGTTCTCAATTATTTCTCAAAGCATCCCCTCCTCCCCATCCCTGTTGCAGTCAAGCCCCTCTCTCTCAACTGCCTTAGTAACAGCCTCCTAACTGGCCTCCATGCCTGTGGCCTAGCCCTCAAACCCACCATTCACAAATCCACCATCCACAATGCCCCAGAGTGATCTCCAAAATCCAAGCTCCTAACTGAGGCCTCTGAGTCTCTCTGTGATCTCTGGTCTTCCTCTAACCCACTCTCCACAAAGCAGTAAAAATTATATATAAAAGGCCACAGTTGACTTAAACTCCCCTCCCCCATTTCTGCTCCTGAGCCTTTGCTTCCACCCTCCTCCCAGCCTAGAAGCTGATCCCTGCCTCCTCCACATTGACAGTCACCTGGGTAACTCCTACCTCTCCGTGCAGATTCAGCTCAAGGGTTGCCTTCCTGGGAGAACCCGCCAGGCCCTGGCCTGAGTTGCTCTCCCCATCCCCCACGCGCATGTTACCATTGCTTCTAGAATCTGCCTCTGTAGTTACTCAGGAGTGTCCCCACGAGCTGTGAGCTTCCTGAAATGCTACTTTTCCTTCTCATAGCCCCAGAGCCTAGCATGGAGCCTTGTATACGGAAGGTACTGAATAAATGTTGAGTAAATAGTTGAATAGCTGAACAAAATGATCCTGTCTAAGGCATAGCCTCCAACCTGCCCAGCCCAGAGCTTGGCACACAGTAGATGCTGAGTAAAGATTGGCTGTATTCTAGTACCTGAATTAATCTGATTTAAGGCAAAGTCTGGGGTAGTTTGAGGTATGATAGGGGCGGAGGATAGGGCATGGATGCGGGGAAACTTAGCCACAAGGGAAGGCTGGGGTGCACCGCAGCAGGGGCGGAGGGCAATGGGGATGTGCGGAAAGAAACTGAGGCCCTAGTCCGCCGCTCCTGCGCGGCTCAGGTCAGCCGGCGTCGGCCCGGCCAGTGCGCCCCCAGCCCCGAGTCGGGGGACCCTTCCCCTCACGCGGGTGGGGAGACCCCGGCTCGCACGCTCGGCCCTCGGCGCCGGGAGGCGTGTGTGTCGCTTTAAAAGCTCCCTCCCGGCGCGCCGGGCCGGCCCCTTCCCCGGCAGCGCCGAGCGAGCCGGGCGGCCTCGGAGG